>VZRH01000340.1:0-15636 GCA_013397555.1 Urocynchramus pylzowi | reverse complement strand
AAAAACCCCAAAAAACTGATTTTCAACTCCACTCAATTTCCCCATTCCACTTAACTGTAGAAATATTCATGCAGGCCCAAGGGAAGGGGTAGGAGTATTCACTACATAGTGGTGCACAGACTAAAAGTGTCCATGGAACTGCAGCCATTATGAACCTTTTAACAGATATGTATCATTAATTGCCCTTTTTGTTTCAAGTCCAACTTTTCTAGTAGGAGAGCAATTGATCAAGCTTTGATAATCTTGCTCATAAAATTGAAATGGAGCTTTAGCCTATTATTTCTCTTCAAAAATGTTTCCCATTAGGTATTCTGAGCTCTGATTGATTAAAACACTTTAAAAAAATCATTTTCCTTTAATCCAAGATTACTGTAAGTCTAAATAGTGTACTATTTTGAGAAATGTTTGGATAACAGCAGCTGATTAATCTTTAACGATAGTATTCCTTTATATTGGAATAATCTAACTTTGGAAATGCCCATGGATTCTTTAGTGCATAATTGTGAAAATAGTACAACATCAGGAAAGCTTTCTCTTGATGTGTGTTAATATTGTTTAAGTCATACAAGATTTTGATTGAACTGTTAGCTCACGCTTTGGCATTTATAGGTAAGATTGTTTGTTTTTTTCTTTTATCAATTACAGAAATTCCCCAGAAAAAATCAGGTATTACTAAAGCCTTTAGAAATGATCCTGTAGAACCCCACACTGGGGAAATGATTTCCTGTGTAAGACATACTCAGCAAAAATTACGTCATTGTTAAAAACCTTACTCTGTTCCCGTATCCTTTTCACCATAAGACTTAAAGATGCTGCTCTATTGATGGAAGCGGTGCATAGGCAGAACTGAGGTTTTGAAGCCGTTTCACAAACATGTTTAGTTGCTAAACATCCATCCTAGTCCATTAGGAGTTTGAATAAAAAAATCTAGGTGAGCTCTTGTCCTGATCTGGAAATGATAGTTAAGAGGCTTTAAGAGAAACTCTACAGGTTTGCAATTACTAAGTTTGATAGAAATACTTACAGAGTTGCTGTGATGCACATATAAGCAAAAAAGAGGAAACCAGTGACAACAGAACTTTCTACAGGGAAGCTTAAAATGATGCAAGTATGGAAAAGTATCAGAGGTTTTAATAACTTTTGCTGTTATACCTAAAAAATGTTGGAGATGTCATTTTAGTTCGGTTTTTTTTTTCTTTGTATGGTGAATTTTTTTAAAAAGGGCATTTTAAAAGGGGAATTAAAAAAAAACCAAAAACATGTGTCCTTGAGGAACTATTGATTTTTGTTAGGTACAGAATTGTTTGCAGAACCCTATGTTACTGCTCATTAACAAACATGTAGAATGCTGGAGCTCCTGTATCACGTAGCATATCTGAAGGTTAAAGAAAGTATATGTCAATTTGATTGTTTATAGTTTAAAAACAGTAACAAAATGAAGAACTTCCCTCCTCGAAAAGCTGAGGGCTTATCACTCTGTGAGCTATCATTTTGATAATGTTTGCCACCACAACTTTAATAATATCCCAAAGTATAAGCTTTGTATGTGCCTGTAAAATGTCAAAGGTTCTCTGTCAAGCATTTGAATGCTGGTGTTAAGTTGGGCAAAAATAACTCCAGGTTTAATATTTGTGTATGTCCATTGATAGCACATAGAAATAATACTAAAGTAAACATTGAAAAATGTTTAGGCATCAGTTTAAGCAACTGTTGAATTGTGATATTCAAAATTTTTCTTTCTCACAGATTCAGAGAAATAGCAGGGGCCTTAGAAGAAGCACTTTCAGATACACTAGAGGAAGCACCAGGTAAACTTCTATTGCAAAAAATATTTATTGAAAAGGAATCAGTTGTATAAATAGCAGTGATCACTGTCTCTTGAGTATTCAGTAACATGCATCCTGTGGTTCACATGAGCTTCCTTATTTCTGATTAACTTTTCAAACAGTATAAAGCATTGTTACAGAGATGACAGTGTGAGAATTCTGATCAGTGATCACTTTGCTTACTAAAAACCCCCTTTTCAGCAGCTGTCATTGACATACTTATGGAACCATCCCCCCAGTGCAAGAAAGAGTTGTTAGCATGTGACATCTTCTAAGTGAAACCAAAAGGTTATGCTGTGTTATTGGAGCATATTTTTCTTAATTGTAGTAGCACTGTGTAGAGGTGAAAATGGCTGTCTGTTGGCAGCATTTAGGCTTGCTGTCATTCATAGTGTTGGTATCTGCTCCAAAAATAAAAGTTGATATATGAGGAGATGAGGAGGTGTGCACAGGAATAATAAGAGTGGAAGGGTATAGCCTGAGACATGCATTAGAAGCATATTGTAATCATTAGAACTAATTTCAGCTAACAGAGTGAATACTTATGAAGAAGGTATCTGTGGGCCACCTAAATGTCTGTACGTGTGTATCCACACATGCCCTCTGAAGCAAACCAGGAGAAAAAAATCCTAATGGAGACAAAATACATAAATCTTACTACTTCAATGCATAGGCCTGGAACTTGCAGACACATTCCTTATCTTTCTAATTGTACTCTCTAAAATGTTAAAACTGTGTAAACTGCTTTAAATGTAAAACTGTGTAAACTGCTTTAAAAGTATTTTGTTTAAATATGGATATTTGTGCAGTGTCTTAAATAAATATTCATAACAAATATCTCATATAACTGGGAGAGGAGCAGTTTAGTGGTAAAGGGAGTATTATGTTATGGCTGGCAGGAATGTCTAATGTAACTTCTTCAAAAGACTGCCAAAAATTATTTTGGTAATGTTATTTCCTGAAGTGGATTATTTGGCCAAGCTGTTTCTGCCTTTATTGCAGGCAAATTCTCATTTCTTGCTTTTGCCTGCACAGCTACAGCAAGACTTTTGTGGAATTTGAAATCTCAAGCATTGAGGAGATAGTATTTTAAGAGTTTGTTTCAGGCAATGGTTAATACATTTCTATCTGATGATTGTATATTTTAGGAAAGATCCTGGGTAAATCTTGGGTAATGCAATTACACTGATGTTGCATCTTTTAAAATCATGCTTAGGAACTTGACCTTTGTTGCCTAATTGTTTCTAGCTGGGAGCTCATTCTGCCTCTTGGCCACTCACATGGTCTGGACGAGTCTTGTGAAGTGCTGGTCAGATCAGATGTTTTTGCCGCTGTTAGCACACCGCCTGTGGAAACTCAGCCTGCAGATCTTGGCACGCTACTCCGTGTTCATCAGCGAGGTGAGAGAGCAGCCTGCTTTAAGGGGTTGGTGATGGGGTACATCTGTCAAAAAGAGACTCTTTGAAGCAAAATAAGTGACCTCTTTTTAAGAGTTCTTTTGTGAAGTTAATGGTTTTTAACCTTCAAGCAGTTCATGTGTTTAGCTTATAAAAAGTATCACTACAAAACGCGTGATTAATCACAAGTATCAATACTGTTGCAGTGCTGCTGTCTGGTGGTTGCCAAAGCTGTACTTCATGCTGTTTAATTCTGCCTTTGCCACTGAAACAAGAAGCCAAAATCTTAGTTTTCTTCTGTTTGTGTGTTGTCGATTGAGTAAATGAAGTTAGGAAACAGAGCCAGGAAAAAAAATAACCCTGCAAATAAGAAGGAGTGATATAATCTGGATCAGTTGTTTAGTATTGAGAATGCAAAACCAAAGTTTTCTGGGCAGGTGACTCAGCATCAACGATCACTGCTTCTGAGCAGAGAAAATGTGCTTTGCTCTTGTACTGCCTCTCCCAGCCATACAAGTGAGCCCCTGTTTCTTGTGCCATAGAGAAACAGCGCAGCAGAATAATTGGGATTTGAAGAGATTTCTGGAAGTCATTTGGTCCCAATTCATACTCAAAATGGGACCAGCTTATATGAGGTTGTGCAGTGCCTCTTAAGTTGAATTTTGAGTATATCCAAAGATGGTGGTTGCACTCTTTCCTGGGAATGCTGGTCCAATGACTGATTGCTTTTTCCTCCTATGTGATCAGAATTCCTCTTGCTACAGTACATATCCATTGCCTATTAACTCTGTCACTGTATCTCAGGGAAAAATCTGATTCTGTCTTCTCTGTACATGCCCCTTCAGTAGTTGAACACAGCAGTAAGATCTCCACTTGTAATTTCTTTTGTGACTCAGTGACTTAGTTCTCTCAGCTAAATCAGCTCATGCAAAGTACTGATAAGTACCAGAGTTAAAACAGAGTAGCCAGGGGAAGCACTTGCCTGACAGCAGAGAGGTTAAGGAGGTGGGAAAAAGGAGTTGTTTGACTGGACTGCCCTCTACTAACCTTAGTTAGACAAATTTGTTCTAAATCATACAACTTTGTAGTGCACTCAAATTTTTGTAACATTTACTTTTTACATATTTTAAATGGTATTTGGTAATATCCCTTGCAAGTGTGGCATTCTAATGCTGAAGTCTTACAAGTCCTTTATATACTGTTTCAGTTTGTCCAGCTTTAACTGCCTTCACGATTGCTAGGGTTCACACTTCAATTTGATGTTTCAGGTTTCTGTAAGGCCCATTTCCAGTGAGAATACAAAGGAAAGCAAAAAATCTGTGCCAGTTGGTAGAAAGGAATCTTCTTTAAGCCTCAACCCCAGTGAGGACCAAGGGAATGGATCTTCTCCAGAAAGTCTGCCATTGTCTTCTATATCTAGTACTCAGCTAATATATGTTGCTGCAGATCTGGACAAACTGCAGGATCGGGTTTGTGCTTTTGACTTTACTTAGAAAGAATCTTCATTGATGTTTTTGGCATCTCGTAAGAGCATTAAATTGTTTAAAATAATGTACCATAATTTTTTTTTAATCTTAAATGCCAAAACTTGGGGTGTCTGATACCTGAAATACATGGCCTACTCTGTGGTTATTTGGAATGGCAGATTATGGGCAAACCACTTCAGGTATTTAAATTCTTTTTATCAGTAGCTGC
Organism: Urocynchramus pylzowi; assembly: GCA_013397555.1. Taxonomy (NCBI): domain Eukaryota; kingdom Metazoa; phylum Chordata; class Aves; order Passeriformes; family Fringillidae; genus Urocynchramus; species Urocynchramus pylzowi. Next base: position 10,718 of record VZRH01000340.1, on the reverse strand, counting down.
TAGACTTAACTCCTGAAATAATATCTTTATGCAGTTTTTTTTTTGGTGTGAAGTGTCACTCTGCCAATTTTACCTTTTCTAGTGAAGTTTCTGTTGCAGCTTGGAGTATGGTGCAACATTCAGCTTTAATCTTTAATGTGTTTAAGTGTTTGCTGGTTTTAGTCTTTGATGTTGGAAAAGGTTTTAGCATCATGATTATACTTGATTAATGATCCAGAATCTTGAGAGATGAATGTTGTCAATTGTCTCACAGTAGGGATGATTCCTATGTATTTATTTTCAGTAATGCTGAATTTTCTGTAACTTGTGAAGTTGTAAATTGCAGGAGGGTTTTGTTAATTCTAAATTATTTCCTCTGAGTACAATAGTAAGGTAGAGGATTTAGTGTGTAAGCCTAAATTCCTGTGCATATTGTAACTTTCTAATATTGATTGCACAGAGATGTGGTAAAACCATAGAAATTGAGGGTGTTTTGTGATGCTCTTCAAACTTACAGGATGTAGGAAAAGTAATTAAAATTTTTATAACATGACTATATCTCTCTCAGTTTTGGGTTGTTTTTTTCAGATTCCTGACATCTTAGACATGATTAAACCAAAGCTTGAAATGATTGGCTTCAAGAATATGTCTTGCATTTCAGGTAAAGCTGAGAGGCTCCTTCCCCTTTCTTCCAAATCCCCTCTGCCAAAAAAATGAAATCAATTTTTACAGCTTCATTATTTAGGATGAAAATACTTTAAGAAATTTGCCTTCTGTTTAAATCGTTAAATAGAAATAATCTTGAACAGACCTATTGAGTCTAGAAAATATATAACAATTAAAATTGAGTGAGTCTAAAGTGCTTTTAGGATTTTTCTCCAGAAATGAGGACCTTATCCTAGAAGATTCGTATAATTAATCTTTTGAATGAATTGGGGAAGAAGACATAAGGAGAGGCTTTCCATTTTCCAGTGGGAACTAAAATGTTTTTCTAGAATGACTGTTCTCTCTCAGGCCTGATGAGTATTTTGAGGCAGAGGGTTATCAAAGTATCATAGTGAAATACCTTAACTTCAGAGGGTAGAAGCAATTCAGTATTTTAGTCTCCTTTTTTCTTTCTGGGTTTTTGTTTTGGGTTGGTTTGTTTTTTGATTTTGTCTCTTCAGTTCATTTGTTTGGTTTTTTTCATCTGATCATTCTTTATGTGAAATATGGAGTTTGATTTTAATTAAATAATTAAAACTAGGCATGTAGCTGCATGTGTGAACTAGTCCCTGTCTGCAAGCATAGCCAGGAGTTCTGCATCATGAATTCCACTGAAATCTCTAAATCACAACTGTTGGTAGATGTCCAAGTCTATTAGAGATGTAGGAGGTTGTGCACATCCCCTGCTCAGTAGATGTTCTGTTGCCAATCACAGCTTTGAGTTGAACATATTCCAGTAATTCCATAGGGAATTTGTGACGGCTGTGTCACAAGAATAACACAACTCACACACGATGTTCCAGCATCCGAATAGGAACAGGAAAAGAGTACTTTATTTTTCAGACTTCAACATTTATAGAATTCGAAAAGTGACAGTGGGTTGGAGGATGGCATTGCCACCTTTCCAACCACACTGGTCAGACCAACAGTCCATCAAACTTCTTCTCCTACATAGAAGAATGTAAACAATCGTTATTTACATGAAAGTGTATGAGAAACTCCATTACAAGAATATAAACATCAGAAGGCTTAGAAAATCTCAAAAAACAAGAGTAACAGGAATTCAGAGCGAATTTCACAGTTTCTTTGGAAGGTCAGAGCCTTTTGATTCAAGCCCTTGCCTCCTTGGTAATACTGGAAAAACTTTGAACCTGAAGAATGTTACTTTACTCCAGTTGTCTTTCCTTGCCTCTATCTGTGTTTTTGGCTGAGGAATGGTTGGTATTACTGGCAGGGTTTTGTAAGTGGCTGGTGTGTATTTATTTGGTAAGCATATCCTGTACTTGACACCAGGTGGGGTTAGGAGACTGAGGGGAGTCACATAATTTGTGTTGTGTTTGGGCAGGGTAGCTCAGTTTAAACCTCAGCATTTTTACTTTAATAGGAGCCTTGGAAGATTCAAAGACTTCTCTATCAGCCTGTGTGCCTACCTTGAATAACAGGATTATCCAGGATCTCAGTGAGTCCTCCTTTGCTTACTTGAAGAGTGCACTGGAAGTTCCAAGATTATATAGGAGAACCAACAAGGTCAGTGCTGCTCGCAAATGAAAAATAAATATCAGAAGGGCCTGTGCTGAGATTATTGTGAGTTCTTCAAGCCAGTCCATATCTGCTTGATATGGACTGACAGAGCCCATGGCAATGTCTTCAACCTATTGAAGTATAGTACAAAGCTGTAGGTGTTTTAACAAAGGTGTAATAGTCTGTTTTGGGCACTGAGTCTGCTCAGCTTTGTCTGGAATCAGCATGAGCAGAAAGAGCATTCAGGATCATACCCTGATAATGGGGATGGCTGGCATATGCATCTCTGAAAAAGCTGTGGGCATTTTGAACCTTGTTTTGTATTATATTTCACTGTATAACACGACTGAATAATTTTGTGATGGTGTCTTTCCTGTGTGTAAGGATCTCTTCATTGACTTGTCCTAAATGATTTATGTATCTCTTTGCTTTAGGTACGGGATTAGCATTTTTTACATGTGCTAGAATTGGGTGTTGATACTTTCAGTAAGTAAATGACTGGTTCCTTTTTCCCCAACTTCTTTCCCTGTCATCTGCCAGGAGGTGCCAACTAAAGCTTCACCTTATGTTGACAGTGCTCTTAAGCTCTTTTACCGACTGCAGAATGACTACAGAGATACCTTGAAGCAGCCCATGATTCATCAGTGGTTGGAAGGTGCTCTCTCTGAAAGCACACAGAAGTAAGAAAACCATACAGAACATTATTTGCCTTAGTTAAAAACTCCAATGTCTGTTGAACAGGCTCAGGGAAAAAAACAAAATTAATTGTGAATTAACACATCTGTAAAGAAAATCAAAATACAGCACTCTTTAGGTGGGATAGATTTCCTTTGATTTACTCTCGTATTGCGTGCTCAGCAGATGAAAAGCTGGGCAGGGAATCCAAAGACCTGGTTCCTGTTCAGATCTGTGCAAACCATGACAATGTGGATAGGGTATTTAAAAAATTGGTTAGTTCTGGGAATGCAGCAGTGAACTAAAGATGTGCAGAATTGATGTAAGAATTGATGTAGTACCTTAACCTCATTACTTTCAATGAAAGTTACTAACCTTGTTACTTTTAATGAACAGTGGTTGAATTTTCAAGAACTTGAGTTCTACTGTCCTTTGACTTCTTTAATGTATGCAGTGATTATCCAACTTTTTAATGGTTTAAAAAAAACCAAAACTTAGGGCCTTTTAAACTGCTGAAGAGCTAATTGTTCACAGTTTTAATAAGGCAGTCATAAAGTAATACTTTCTTTAGCAGATCTTATGTTTCCTAGTTAGCATCTTGAGGGCTTTTGAACATGAGTAGTTATATGCATTACATTCCTTAATGGATTTTTTTTCCATTAGTCTAGCTATATTTTAAATTCTTACTGCTGTATTTTAAATTCTTACTGAGCAGGGATTTTGGATTTTGTGAGTTCTTCCAGTTAAAGCATGTAATGTGGGACAGCAATACTGGCTTTTGTTTGAAAGTTCTGCCAGAAAATTTCATAGGATACCTCCTAATTTTTGTGTTGTGGACAATTTACTCTTTGTGTTGGCTACATTTTTTTTTTAATTTGCCTATCTTTTTTTTTAACCTTGCCTAAAACTAAAGAGTCACCTTGGCCTATTTGGATTTTTTTTTTCTTTTTCCCATGTTATAGTTTTACTTTGTTGGTTTTCTTTGACCTTTTTGACCATAGATGATAATATCAGAAGAATCCATACAGGTTAAAGTATAATGTGTGCTTTCTGTCTGTCCTTACATGGTTCTTCCCAGTAATTCTTTGCATATTATATTGTCTGTTGGCTGCTGCTGAGCGTAGATTGGTTAGTTTTTTTTCCTGGGATTTAAACACATAGTAATACTGAGATTTTAAACCATAGTCAGAACACGAGATTTTGCCTCCTTATGCATCCCTACTCCTCCTCTTCTGGTACCTTTCAGAATAGACATAAAATTGTAAGACAATTTTATACTTTCACCAACCATCCTTAAAATTTTTCTTAAGTATTTTGGACAGGGTTAAGCTTCGGTTGATCTTGACTGCACTGGCCATTTTAATTTTATACAAAACCTCCTTTTTCAAGCTTGGTGTCTCTACCAGTTTTTAGTGCATGGAAAAAAGCTTATTGTTAATTGTTAAGTAACATTGCTGAAGAACTGCAGAAATTCCTGGAATCTCAAACCACTCAAGGTTATTGACCTAAAATATCTTGGAGTGAATTCTTGTCTGTCTCTACATCTGTGTGCCTGGTTAGTCTTGCTTTTAAAGCTTCAGTAAATCTGGTGACACCATGCCGAGTAGCTGTTACATAGTTCCTTGGGCCCAACCAGAGCTTTTTTGCCCCCCAAAAATCAGATCTTCACTTTCCAAGACTTAGGTTAAACATGGTGGCAGTGGTTAAACACCAGTAAGACTGGCAGGTTCATTTCTTAATTCCTTAGAATTTTCTGTCAAATTCTGTTTTCATGGTTTGTTGCTACTATTTTCATCATTTTGTTTTAAAATATCCTATCCTCACTGTCAAGTGACAAGTCAAAGAAACTGTATTTCTTACATGGAGGAATATTGTAGTTTATTTATTGAAAATACAAATGCAAATAATTAATTTCTTGCTGTGATAATACATTCTTATGTATTCACATCCAAATGAAAAAAAACAGGAAAGAGCATAAAATAGTTAAAAATCACTGGGGACTAAATTTGCTTAAGTGACAGAAGGATTTAGAAGTACAACAGAAGTAGGGATTAATCACAAGTGAGTAAGACTAGGGAATACCAAGTTATGACAAAAGGACACGATTGACTTTTACTGGAATACTTGTGCTTTTCATTGAATGCTATTGTGAAACAAGTTTCCATGGCACTGGCAAGCACTTTTTCTTTAGCCATCCCTATCTAATTACCCTTTTAAAAAGCTTTTCTGCTTTTTGTTGCCTCCTTGTTTAAAATCATCAGGAAGATTGTTTCAACTCTTAATTCTTACAGTAATATTTTTCATAGAGAGGCTCTTTGAAAGTTAGGTATTTTAGCAAATTACAGAGCATAGCTCAATCTGGTAATTTCTCTCATGGATCTTTAATTTCCCATTGTTGCTCTGTTTTCTCTTCTTATTGTTAACTCACTTTCCTGGGCATCTGTTAATTTGTATGATATGCTCTTCCCACTTAGGCATGGGGTTTCCATCCATAAGACTTTTTGAACTTTTGTTGAGTAGTTGATTTTTGATTCTATGCTTTCTATAATGTGGATTCTTTCTCCATAAGCAATGGTGTTTTATTTTGTCTCTACCATTTCTAAATTAGGGTTAGGGTTCTTCTGACTTTTTCTGCCAGCTTCCTGATACTCCTGTTTAAATCAGGTTCTTCACTTTAGAAATAGGCATTTATGGCTGGTTTGCCTAAGTGTGCTGTCATATAACTATGTGTAGTTTTATAATTTGCCTAAAAATATGTGGGTATTGGTCTGTCAGGCTGTTATTCCTGTTGTGTTTATAAAATTAAGTATTACTCAGTAGTCTATTGATTGTAAAGAGGAGCTGATTTTGACTGTTTGAAATTGAGCAGTTGCATTCCTTGGTCACTGTTGAGTACAAACATCTTGAACAAGTCAAAAATATTGTGATGAGGAGTCTTCAAGACTGAATAGTAATCTCCAGATTAACCTCTGGAACTAATAATGGAAGTACTGGTTAATTGATAATGCTAATAAGTAGCTTCTTTGCAAGGGAAGCCATTCCTTCTGGCATTGTTCAGCAGGGCCAGTGATGTACTTCTGTGTATGAAGTAGGCTCTTCTGTAAAGTGGAAATTTTTCTTTCTCATTAACCTTCCTTAATTCAGGTATTATGAAACTGTATCTGATGTGCTCAGTTCTGTTAAGAAAATGGAAGAGAGTCTAAAAAGGTTGAAGCAAGCCAGAAGAACAGCATCTTCAAACCCTGTTGGTACAAATGGGGGCATGAGTGATGATAACAAAATCCGACTCCAGCTGGCCTTAGACATTGAATATTTTGGAGAGCAAGTAAGTTACGACAAACAAGTTTTTTATTATTATTAATAGTTTTGGAAGGGAGATGGAAAAGGAAAGGGAACCTTGACTCCAGTGTTGGTCTTGAAAGCTTTGCTGGTGTGGGTTTGGGGTTTGGGTTTTTGTTTTGTGTTTTCACATTTGTGTAAAGGAGATGATTTCAGACCTTGGTGATTATAGATACCACTTCAACAATGCATACTTTCCTATCCTTTCTTGTACAAATGCAAAGCTTATATTTCTTACTACTTAAATTCAAGTACTGCTCAGTGCTTGGAATCATTAAGAAGAAACACTGTGTTTACCAATAAGAGGGCAGGGACCTAACTTAGGTCTGATAAAAACTTCTTTATGGCCCTTCTTTTGTTTGTCTTCTATCGGGGTGTTTCCATCCTTGACTTTCTGCATGGTCAGGGTCTGTTCCCAAGAGCTGTGAGGATGTCAGCCTGATTTGTTGTGCTGCATAATTGTAAGTGCTTTTCAGTGCCAAATACAAAATTTTAAAGAGCAAAACATAGAAGAAAATATTCCAAAAAATGTATGTAGTAGCTACATTAAATTGTATAAACATACTGTTTTGTACTCCTTTAACTCTAAAAATCATATCTATTCCAACTAAGAGTCAAATCATATATATTCCAACTATGATATTCTATCATAGCTATTCCAACTAAGAGTATATAATGTATATCATTAGTTGCAAGAAATTGTCTGATTTTGTTTATGAGCAGATGCTGTTGATGCATTCTAACAGGTAGATTAAGTCTGCTTGTGTGTGAGCAGATGCTTTTCTCAGATATGAGACTAATCACAGTTGGGTGGAACTGTGGAGATCTTACTAATGTTATCTTATTATTTGTCAGCTTTTGCCTAGGATTGAGCTTTTGTTCTTCTTTTCCATCACTGCAGTGTGAATTTAAGCTGAACTGGGACAGATTATTCATAATCATTTGGGAGATGTTTTGGTACATGTGACTATTATAAAGAGGTCCAACAGCAAACACCTTTTCAGAATCACTTCATTATGGTTTTAGTTAGATCCAGATTTTTCTGCTTCACTGCACTCTTAGTTTTTTCATGGCCATATTTTTCTTATTGTCGGAACAAGAGATTTCCTGGCTAAGAAATTACTTGCAGCAACCTCTGTAATTGTAGAGTTGTTTTTGTCTCCTAGGAAGTTCAAGGCTAGAACCATAGGCTTTTGCAGCCTATTGAAATGCTTTCACTATCATGCTGTTGGCTCTTCTTGGATATATTCATGTTGATCTTTGAACTATTGCCCAGAAACTTCATTTGGAGTTGGAAAAAAAAGAATCAGTTGAAATCAATGCATTAAAACCAACTGCAGCCAAGTTTCTCTTTCTGATTGCTTCACTGGGAAGCTTCCAGCTGGCTTTAGTTACAAGTTGCTTAGAAGATGGTGAAATATTTCCCTGCAAGACACTTCTGTAACCAGAGAGACTTAACTGAGCAAAGTTGGATGCAGATTTTTATAGTTTGCAGTATATGCAGTTGTGGGTTTTTGCCACATGCCAGTGCAGGACAAAACATAGGCTTCAGTTAGTGTTTTAAGTAGAATAATTAGTGGGTTTTCAATGTTTTGAAGAAAATTAATGGGTTTTCTGTATCTTTTTAGATGCAAAAGATGGGACTGGAAACAAGCAGCATAAAAGGCTTTTCAGCCCTTGCAGAGCTGGTTCTGACTGCCAAGGATCAGGCTACAATGGAACCATCCTAGATAATTTTGAAAGCACATGATTAAAGTCAAACAATGTTCCTAAAAGAAAGAGAGAGAACTCTGCTTTGTTTTACCAAATAAATAGCGATTAAGTGCTTCCTGAAGTATCTCAAGCAGCAAATCAGTGTATCTTCTGCCTTGATGAAGTTGCTTCACCAAAAGACTGAGACTTTATCAGTTATCCATTATATGGAAAGCAATCAAAGTTCTAAACTTTCTACTATAGAATAAAAGTAGAAAAAAATGTTTTTTTTATTTTTGTTGTACAACTTGAAATGTACAAGAACAAAGTTCTATGTTGAAAATAATATGGAATAAATTGTCTTCCTAACGTTTGATGTACCATATGTTTTTGAATCAAATGTATTGATTGATGGCTGTGTTACAACCCACTCCAGAGGCAAAGTAACTGAGGTTCTTGTTAACTGAACCCTTGATTAGAGTCAAAGGACACTGAGTGACCAGAGTTTATGTATCTATATATATATATAGAGAGAGAACTATATCTGTGTATGTATGTATGTATCTATCTATCAGGTTTATTTTAGAGCAGTTTGGTTGCAATGGAGGAAAGGTATGTAATTGTTTTGGTTATTGTCTGTAGAAATAGAGCAATATGAAAGTATAAAGATATAATTTAAGAAAATATATAAGGAAAAGAAGGAAAGGGAAAACATGAGTACATACTAGAGATGAAAAACATCACCATCCATGGATCTAACAACAAGATTTGATTGTTGCAATTTTAGATGTTTGTTGGTCAAAGTGATGGTCACAATCATGATCCATCAGGAATGGGGGAAGTCCACGAAACAAAGAGGGTTCATACATGGGTTCAATGGGTTCATACATATTTTGATTCAGGTGGGAATGCCCTGGTAACTCCCCTGAGGGGGAGTTCTACACTGTCTGATGTTAACACTGTGAATCACATGCAGTCCTCTGGTGGAAGCCCCAGAAATGAGTCTGGGGGCACATCAGGGTTGTTGGTGGTCACAGACTCCATCTGTCCTGTAACTTAGGGTGATTTTGAGCAGTGATATGAGGATGAGCACTTGCTTTCTCTCCCACAGTTTGCCAGAGTTTTTGTCTGGATGCATTAACCAGGATGTGCTAACCAAATCTCACCAGAGACGGATCTGGAATCAGCACCTTCCTATCACAAATTCCTCCATTCTGTGTTATCTCCAGTTCCTGCTCTGGTGGCTTATCTTATGGTAAGTTCTGTCTATGGACTTGACAGTGTTTGACATAGACAGCTGTATGCTTTAACTCTTTACAGGGTATAAAAAACTTCCAAATGTTATTCCAGCTCCTGGGAGAGCAGCCTTGGTCTAAGGTTGGTGCCAAGCAGAAAGGCGGGGTGGGAGCCATGTTGTGGCAGTTCTGTGTTCCCCTTGGCATGCCTTTTGCAGCTGCAGTGTGCTTGGAGCTCTGGGCTTTGTGGTTTTGAGAACCCTAACCCTTGGCATAGCCCTAACCTTAGGTGAGGGAGTAAAAGGTTCGTGGGGGTGAGGCTGGTGCCAAGCAGAAGGGTGTTCAGGTATTGAGAGGTGTATCTGGTCTCTCTGATTGCCACTCAGGAACCCCGGCCAGCCCTGACACAGCAGAGGGGGAGCACTCTCCAGTGCCCCGGGGGTACAGAAGGCAGCTTAGGCTGCTTGCCTAGCAACAGAAAAGACGCTGGGGACATCAGTGGAGAGAAAGGGGCCGACTCTTAGCAAGAGTTAATCCAAGGTTTATTCCAGAAGCTGTGGAGCCCCTGCTACCTCAGGAGGCTTCCTGCTGAGAGCACTGGAGGGTGGGGGGGGACGACTGGTTCTACGGTTAACATTTAAAGGGAGGTGGAAACAAAAGTAGATAACATTTGTTGACCAATAAGGATACTAAGGGATGGGATCTGAAGGCATGGACATTTGGGATAGCGTATGGGCTAACACTTGGGGGGCTCACCCCTGGCCTCTGAGTAATCACTCAACGACCTGGACCGAAAGTTCTAGATAGGGAAAATGGAATGCCAAATGATTTACAAGAGAGCCAGGGCAGAGATTTCGCAATGGTTACTACAAAGGAGAGGAGTTACATAGGTAGAGGGAGGGGATACAATCTGGGGTAAACCATTAGGAGAAAAAAAGGGGATGCAAAGCCAAAACATTATGAATCATAAAAAAACACTACAACATTTAGGGACCCAAGTTTTGGCAGTTCAGTGTTCCCCTTGGCAAGCCTTTTGCAGATGCAGTGTGCTACGAAATTTGTGATTTTCAGAACTCTAACCCAAAGTCTCTCTCGCACCTTCCCCTCAACGGTCTGCCTTCCTCCTTGACTTATGCAGCATCTGTGCGGTTGGTTTTGGCACGTTTTGCTCCTCTACACTGCAGCTCATTTCCTCCCAGACCATTTTCTTGTAGTCACTCCATTTTCCAGTTTCCGGCTTTCCATGTGTTTTTTCTCAATTGCCTTTCCTTTGATAATATCCCCTTTTCCAGAGTGTTTGTAAGCCTTTCTTTCTGTTCCAAAAGAAAGGAGACGAAATCTTGCGATTTCAATGGGGATCAATTGGGCAAGCTGTGGTCCATTTCCCTGCATTGATGGCATCCCATGCCTTTTGATGGTTTTCAGTTCGGCCAGGGTTTTTCTTTATTTGTTTTCCCAGGCTCCCTGCCATGTCTCTCATCTCTTAACCTCAGTGTTCTGTCTTCCTACTTGAGGTTTTCCCCTGATTTTGCACCATCTCAGCATTTCCCATTTCCTTTCGGGAAAAGAAAC
>VZRH01000338.1:1295680-1308272 GCA_013397555.1 Urocynchramus pylzowi | reverse complement strand
TATATATATATGTACTTATACACATAAGTATATCTACATTCAAATGTATATCACATATAGTGTGATGAGTATATGTACACAGAGCTGAAGATGAAAGTATATGTATATATACACTTATGTCTATACACACATATCTGCAGCTATATATACACATAATTTTGTCACATTATTCTAAATATTGTTATAAGGGAAGACTATATCTTTCACTAATTAGCTATCAACTTGATATAGATAATGTTCAGTCAAACATATCCCAGTAACTCTTCAACCCAAACGCTTCCATTTTGCATCCACAAATATATTTTGTTTTCTAAAATCACCTAAATTAAATGGCAGTGCTTTAAAATCACTTTTGTGATTAATGAATTAGATTTGCTCATTATTTGCTTACTCTATTTGTGCTGCTAGTTTGAAGTCTAGCATGAGCAAATTAGGAACTCATTTCTCTAACCATATAGATCCTTTTCATTACATTGAAGAGTGTATAGGGAACATAATGCACAGCACTGAGCTACCTGATCCATCTCCCTTGCAGCCCTGCAGTCAGAGAAAAGGAGCATCCCTCCTGGGGGTCAGAGGCAAGGGGATGCTACCTCAAGTGTTCCTGCTGGGACATCTGAGGATGGCAGACTGGAAGTACCTGAGTCTGTACACCTGGCACAGCCAGGAAATACTCTCTAAAGCTGGGCCATGGCAAGAGCCTCTTCTGTGCCTTAATTTGCCAGTTAGCTTTTGCCAAACATCTACCATCTTCTTTACTAGGACTGAGAGACTTATGCTCATATTGCCCAGCTGTACCTGCCACATCCTCTGGGGATGTGATTGCTTAAACTGTGTTTGCTTTTACAGAATTTGCTCTTCCAGACACCTTACTTGTAGTATGAACCCTTCACTGAGGGTTTTTATATGATGCTAGAAATGCAACTTTGAATGTGTTTTAATGGCCAGTGACTTCAGTGGAAGCACCTGCTCATTTACATGGCCTCAAAAATAAGAATAAATACTGTGTTGCCATTGGGACCCAAGAAGAAATATCTCAGACATTGCATCTGTGCAAAAATACAGATATGCATTTCTGATCTTTTTCACTTAAGTGACTTCCATCAAAGATTGAATTTATTATACATCCTATATGATTCTCTTGCTTAATTTTTTTTACAAATATGCCATCTTATAACAAACATACATCCTAGTCTGCATAAAGGACAGTGATTTTCATGGATTTACTGAATAAGTGTTTCTGCACTATTTATTATTTATTTACCCCATGACCCAATACTCATTCATATCATGAATTTCAGCTTCAAAATAATCCTATCTTGAAATCCACTAAAATGATACCCAGAAGTTTCAGTAGAAATGAGCTACTAATCTCACCTGTGACAGGCCTCAGGGCAGTGCAGGTTTCTCACATGTAGTGGCAGCAGACCTGCCAAAGGAAGGGCACTTGTCTTTCTTGGACAACTGCACTTAGTGGTTATTGTCTAAACAATTCATACAGAACAAAGTGAAATCTTCAAAAGCCCGAGCCTGGGACATGTCTAGAGTTTTCAAATGCTTGAAAACCAGAGCAAATCAAGTCTTGTCTAATTAAGATTACAGTAAATATTGACTATCAGCTCATTTAAATCTATGAGGCACAATTCTATAAAGAGAGGAAATTATTTCAATTCTGGGCAGTTTCAGTGTGCTTTATTATAATTACACCCCATCTGTCTAATTGATATTGGAGGAAACAGACATGCAGCCAGAAGTTAGTAAGACTCACAAATACTGAGAGTTTTACTCACTTTGAGCAAACCACTGCAAACTGACTTTGCAGGTATCTGGGGACAGGAAAGTTTGGAAAAAGGGTTTATTAATACACTGGATATAAATATGGTATTAGATATAAATGAAAGAAGAATATATGCCATTCAATTAACTCCTCTATTTGTGAGTAGTGCATATTTTTTTCCTTTGAATAAAGTCTGTTCATCTTAGAGACTTCATTTCAGCGTTTTATTATATATGCACTTTCTAACCCAGAATTTATTAATATTTTGTAAATTTGTATAATGTTGGATCAGAGTTGTGATCTCCTTCAGCTCTCTCTTTATAAAACACTGTCCATTGGCTCCACAGATAATCCTCCCAATGAGATATCTAAAGCCACATTAAAATGTTCACTATGTGAAACAAAGTAATGGGAACTCTTAGGCTTAATTATGTAATTCTCAGAGATGCTGTTAAATAGTAGAATAACTGGAATCAACAGGGGAAAATAGTGTCTGAAGAGAGAAAAAAAAAAGCCTTGTAAGTGATTTCTCCTCTTTTACTGAAATGGCATCGTTCTCTATAAAAATAATAATGTTTGAGCATATTGATATTGAAAAGAGCTTGTTATCAATTCTAGATAAAGCAAAAAAAAAGTTATTGTATTTCTAATCCTGCCCTACTTTTAGTATTACTTGCATGCATTTAAATTCCATATTTAATGTCAATATTAGCCATTAACAACCTTCACAGTGAACAACAAACCTCATAGGCAGACCTCTTTACTATCTTAAATGACACTGCTTTAAAATGAAGTAATCAGTTGATTATTCCTTAAAAAGAAATAAACTTTTGCTTTTTCTGTTTTCTCACTACACAATATATGTCAAGAGAAAACTGAAACACCATGCAAACACTTTTCAAGTATCAAAGAATTCAGAGAGCCTGGAAACTGAGCTCTAAAGAAGCTCACCTGACACCTGACACAATCTTTTCAATTTCATTTGTCTGCAAGAAGAAAATGAAATGACAAAATGTCTGTCAAGCCTTGAAACCAGAAAATTGAAAATATTTTTTTTCTGGAAATCTTTTCCATGGTGGGAAAAGAGATAGCCCAAACAACAACAACAACAACAAAACAACATTGTAGAAAAGCCCCCTCAAACCCCGGATTTTCTGCTTTTCAAAACAATATGTTTTTTACCTTCTGAAACATTTCATTTTCTCTCAGCTTAGAGCTGAATCTCAGATATTTTGTAACAAAAAGTGCTGAAAGAAGATGAGCTCCATTCCATTGTTCATTGAGGGAAAATTATAAAAATATTTGTGCTTCCATCAAGGACTGGCATAGAGCTATCCAAGTCTCTGGATACGATGCCATGTTTACCTGGTGTCAGGTCCTGTTACATGAAAGATCTCTAACATGCATCATTTAAATGTGTTAAACAGCATGAATTTGAACTTCCCTGGAGTGCCAGAGAATCTGAAGGTTTCTAAATTGAACTATTGCTCACCACTGGGTTTTCTACTGTAACTTATGGCACTGCATACAAGTATTAAAAGAGCAGACTATCTACTTTGGCTTTTGTTGATGATGGATAGTGAGGCAACTTAACATAAGATGCAGTAAAGTGACCTGAAAAATGCTAGGACAATCTCTATTAAGGGAAATTTACTGTTTTTGGCTTTGATGATTGAAATATTACTGCTATCGGCTGTGGCAAACCCAATACTCCCACACAGGACAGATGGTTTACTTAAAAAGTGAAAGAAAAAAACCTCACAATCCTGTTGAGAGGTTTCAGCTAGAGGAGAGAAATCACTAAGAAAAAGCTACTGGCTAATGAAATCTACATAGCTTTCTGGACACAAACTTTTAATACGGAAAAGAAAATTTGTGTCAGAATGAGAAACTTTGTGTCAGAATGTTATGATTTTAATATAAAACACTGCTTATCATTTTGTGTAAATAATTCCTTAAAGTATGCAATCACAATAATGTGTTAAAGCATTTTTTCTTGGTACCAAGTTATCACAGTTGGTCAGAAAATAACATTTTTGGTGTATTTATTTATTTGTTTTACAGAATGGAAATTCTTATAATCTGAGTTTGGGGATATCTTTTCACACTGATAAGCTTATGAATTCTGCTAGTAATTTATTGGAATGGATTTATTGCTGGGGAGGTAAAGAGTTCTGTGTGAATCCTTTTAATGTATTATATTTCTTTAATACACTTGCAAACAAAATGCTATTTTATGGTTGAAATGGAATATTTTTTACCTCAGTGAAACACCTTGGTAAATAATCAAGAAAAAAGGGAAGATACTTTTTGTTTCAACATGTCACTCAAAATATTTTAATAAATACTTTGTTTCATTATTCAGCACTATGTTTAAAGTCAATCTTTCCATCTATTTAAAAGTGCAGTTTAACACTCACTAGGTGGCACAATAGTTATACACAAGCAAAAGTCTGGACTGCAACAAAATCTTAACCAGTCTCTCATAAAGCCTTTGTCTTATACATAGAAATTACAAACCAAATTATATCTATTCTTTGATAGGGACAGCAGATAAAGTAAATGCATGCCATTCAAGTACTGGTCTCAATCAAACTAGGAGCCAGATTGCAGAAAACTGTGCTCCCTGATGTAGTTTAACTTAAATTCTTTTTTTCTTCCCTGTTGGAATAGACACATCTGCAAATCCTAGTGGAATTCTGTAGATTAATCAAAGTGGCCCATTCCAAACTTCAACCCCCTTTGTGCATGCTGCCAGGAATTTGTAAAGTCTCTGGGAAATCCATGGTGGCAGGTAATGCATGCAAGCAATTGTTCTTTAGTGAGATACAGACAAATAATCAAATAATGCTCCAATGCTATTCTCCTTTTTTAGGCTTTGTTTGGAGGGTTAGTGGGTTTCTTTTGGTTGTTTGTTTTTTTGAGTTACAGAGCAAAGATGTGCCCAAGTGAGCACGTCACTAAATGGAGACACCTCCGATGAAAACAGACTTGACTGAGAGGGAGAAGGTACTAAGGAAAAAAATTATTTTTAGCTATTCTACATAAATGCCCCTACATAAATGTTGGTAGCCCTCATGACAGGGTCCTCTTCCTATTAAGATTTAACTAGGTTTGCTTGACTATCTCCTTTTCTGCCCATTTGAGATGTATCCCTATAATTTGAAGGTTTTGAACTACAGTTTTAAAAAATCAGTGGTAGTATAGAGAATACACATTCACAAGGCAGTGATTTTATTCTGTGTGCAAAATGGATCTGCTCCAGCAATTCACTGCAGTTACACCACAGAGTATTGATTTCTTTAAGACCCTCTTGTCTGATGGTTTTAGGAGTTTTGTAGTAAAAGAGGCATAAGGCTGAGGAGGGAAAATTAAGGACTCAAGGTTAAGAAAGTTAAATGTGGAAGTCAATGTATTCCTAATTCTGTCTCAGGATCTCTATACACTACAGGAGGAGTGATGTATGCAGATCATGAAAATAATATCACCTTCCCTTGAAAGGGTAGTGCAAAGCTATTAGTAAATCATAGGCATTCCTCAACTTTTGTATATGCAACTTTGTAAAATGAAGGATCATGAACTATATCTTTGAAAGGTTTTGTCTACAGGATTCTAAAATTTTAGGATCATTCCATCAACAAAAAAGACCATTTTTAAATTCAGCAACTATGTTTTCATCTATTAGACTACAAATTTTCTATTCACCATCTAGCTAACACAGTCATGGTGCTCTGCAGTCCCTCCTTGTTTCTGTTTCTGAGGATCCAGGCATTCTGTGCATGGCAAATAGAAAGACATGGAGATATAATTACATTAGCTGTAAAGGTTGCTATCTAAGTAACACGATTTTGCTTCTAAAATAAGCAGGTAGAGTGGACTCATGATTGTTTGCATTTTCCCTTTCAAGCCTATAAAGCCTGCATTTTGTAAACCCATTACAGACTAGGATAAGCAACAAAAGACTTAAAATCAGGAGTCCTACATAAATTAGAAGGAAAATATTTCTCCTAGCTTTTATAGGGTTGCTCAAATGGAAAATATAATATGCTATTTTCAGAAAGGAATTAGAAAGCTAGAAAAAAGAGAATCTGTACCTGGAAAAATATCTCCTGGTCTAAAAAATCAGAAGTATTTTAATTCTTGAACTAAGTGTAGGGATACATGCTGCACATCTTTTCACATAGTCCCATTGCCTCAAAAAAGAGGAAATAATGCTGCATTATTTCCTTCCATTCATCTGAGTCGTCCAGCTGCACCACTTTTATGCTTTGATTTGCCAGGGAGCTGTACTTCTAGGCTGCTGTGGGTCTATCTGACCAATTATTTTTCAGAATCAGAAAAGAATTCTCTATTTGGTTGCCACTCAGGATGGTATTTTGTTTGTTGCTCTTTTAATCTTTCTTGGCAGTCCTACAGGGATACATGTGGGTAAAAGCTCCTAGGACTGAGTATTCTTAATTAGGTAAGTATCTGCAGCAATCCATGGACAGACTCCAGAGAAGATAAAATGGTTTTGGATTTCTACTGGTGGACATCAGAGAAGACAACAAATTTAAACTTCACTTGCTGCTATTGGTACCTTCTTGCCCCATTTCTTTCAGGANCAGACTCCAGAGAAGATAAAATGGTTTTGGATTTCTACTGGTGGACATCAGAGAAGACAACAAATTTAAACTTCACTTGCTGCTATTGGTACCTTCTTGCCCCATTTCTTTCAGGAAATATAGGTTTGCTATAGAAAGGTCATCACAGGCTTTGTCATTTGTTCTCCTGCATGAACTGAGCAACAGCTCTCAGAGGTGTTTCAAACTCAGTATTCCCACTTTGCAGGACTTGTAAGCTGGATCCTTGTATTCAGCAAGAATGCAAGTGTACTGCAGTGTCACTATGTTCTTAAAAAACTGTCCTGTGGGCCAGGGCATGTCCTTTGGAGAGAATGAGGTGTGGCTAGAGTTTGCATCCAGGGCAGGGGTACCAGAAGAAGAGTGGAATGGTCAGCATAAACTGCACATGCTTGTGAATGCTTGGGTACTAAAAGCATCTGCATGAAATTTCACTGCACAAACAAAACCAATCTAGATGAAGACAAAAGGGGCACAAATTATAAAATACAATACAAAGATGTATGATGGTGCAATGTTGTAACTCCTTATGGGAACCTGAAGTCAGCAGGTAAAGCAGGGAGGGTATAAAGACAATCCTTCCTTTAGGGATAACGATTCTTGTAACTGAAAGTAGCAACAGAATCACTTGAAGAAAAAAGGCATTTCCATTAGTTGGAGCAGAAATTCCCTGTCATCAGTTTTCCCTCTTCCTATGGTGCTCTCATGGCTAAGAGAAAGGCTAATACAATCACATGTAGTCAGGATTGGAGTCCAGGTCTAATAGACTGAACAAGTTAAGAACAGCTGAGGCTTGTAACCCTCTTCTACAGAAGAAAGCATCTTCAGCAATGAATTACTCAAGAGAAAGAATTGCTTGAAAATGGTTGGAAAAACGCCACTTTCCTAAGAACTGAAATTTTTGTTTGTCATGGCAGAAATACAGATTCAAAGAGTAGGAAGAGAAGACCAAAGGTTCTGTTAATACCAGAATTTTATATCAGAACAAGACAAGTGCACAGAGTTGTTTTGGCATATATTATAAACAAATCAATGTCTTATTTCTCCTATGTCTGACAACAAAAGTGCCAGTGATGATCTTAGTGAAGAGAACGAAGAAGCTGCACTGCCGCCCAGGCTTTCAGGAAACCCACACTTTCTGTTAAATAAATACACAAATCCCTCACCCACTTAACATCACTTTTATACCATTTCAGCTTAGACTTGAGATCTGATCACAGATGCTTGGTATGGCAGCATGAAGAACAGAGCTAAAAAGAGAATCAGGTTTCCAAAGAGACCAGGAATTCTGGCAAAGCCAGTGAATCTGTGAGCCAGAGCCAGGTGATGGCAGATAAACACGTGGGCTTCTGAGTCAAGTCCTGCTTTCTGCCACCCCAGCTGCTGCAGAAAAAGCAAATCCACCATGCTTGCTCCTGAAGAAGTCATTGCACGGGACCTGTCTGATTCAGTATCATTTTATGAGAGAAAGGAGGCAGGGAGAACTGAATCTCAATAAAGTAGTTAGACCTTAGAAGTGACAGATGAGAAAAAGAATGCAATGCCAGGCTTAACCTCACATCAGTCAATGGTGGTAGCTGGGAGCCTCAACATCTCCTTGCTACCAGGGAGGCAGTGGTTGCTGAAGGAGAAGGAGTTTATGGTATTTCAGCAAACCCACAGGCATAAGGAAAATACACTGGATTTATCTGTACCACCTGAAACAGAGGGGCAGAGGGCATCTGGAAGGAAACAAGCTGGCTGCTCAAGTGGCTCCATGCTGAAATACCACAAAAGGCCTGGAGTCCACATCCCAGATGGCTTCTTTATATTTTCTTTTTGGAAGTGATATTCATATTTTATTGAGAACTAAAGGCAAAGGATATAGCAATGTTATTAGGAAAGTGAACATGTTAATGTTAACATTTGGAAAACCTTGGTTTTCAGGACTTCAAACACTTGCAATGTAGCACTAGACAGGCAACATTGAGCAGTGTAGGAATGCACCTGAGCTGCTATATTTATGCACATCAGTGCAGCACACAGCAGGATTTTCTAGATTTTTTGCTGTGCTGTGGATTTATCAAGAAAATTGTGCAGGATTTCCCTGCCATTCTCAATATTGTGTGCCAAATGTAAATTTTCTAACTAAATAATTAATGAAAATTAAAGCATTGCTATACTTATCCATCACTGAAAAGAACCTGTTGGCTTTGAACAGGCATTTAGCATCCAGTGTCTCCAGCATTTTCAAAAATCTAAAAATCCTACTTCAGCAAATGTGGCCCAATTTCAGAGATTAAGATTATCTGCATTTCCGCTGAAGTTACTGATAAATTATAAATTAATAAAGGAATTCAAAGATTTTGAAAAAAGTAATATTAACTTAACTACTGACAATTCAGAATATTAATTACTGACAGAATACTGGTAAGACTTTCAAAAGGCAAAATGTATCCCTGAGGGACTGTGTTGAATCACAGTCTCTTGGATATGTATGTTTGCCTGAGCTTTTGAAATAGAGACTAACACTTAAATCTCACTGTAGCCTCTTTTGACCTGAGCTTGATTTTCCAAATGTCTCTGTGTCCCTATCAATCCCTTTCACTAATCCTTACTGCTGCTTCACAATTTTTCCAGCTGAAAATGTATCCATGCAGGCAGTATCTTCCAAGCTCTACATTATTAGTGAATACAAATAAGCTGTGACTCTTTAGGATTCATGTAAACCTATCAATATTCCCATGCTGGCTGTGCTTTCAACTGCAAGAGAAACACTCCACACCAACAGCTGCGGCATATTAAAAATCAAAAATGAGGGTTTTGATGGCACTTGCACATTTCTGCCCTTTCATCTGTCCTCTATCACTCATTTACTCACAGGAGGAAATGACTTTTACTGCCAAGGTAGAGGTAAAATGTGTCAAAAAAGGGAAAAAAAAAAAAAAAAAAAAAGAAAAATCATTAGTGCACCAGAGGAAACAATTTCTGAGACACAAAGTGTCAGCAGAAATGAGTTTGTACTGTTGCATTCCTTTGACCTTCTTCAAAAAGGCATCACATACCACCTGTTTTTTGCTATTAGAAATAATTTTCAAATGACAGTAGCTAGATGAATCAATGTTTTACTGGAGTCTCTCTACTTATCAATACTTCTTTTTTCTTTCACAAAAATGAGGAAAAGCTTTTCTGAGAAGCTGAAATAAAAATGTGTGCTTTACTTGTAAAAATCTGAGAGTTGGGAAATAATAAATGCCAGTGTAATTGGAAATATTGTCCCTAATTCCAATGCTGTAGGATTTCACACTGAGTTTATTTCAACACACTCTGTTTGCAATTTAAGCTTCTTGTCTATTTGAGTAATTTAAGCACATTTGCAAAGCTTCTCATTTCTGGAAGGAAGGAAGGAAGGAAGGAAGGAAGGAAGGAAGGAAAGCAGGAAAACCAAGCCTTACTATTACTTAGGACTAAAAAAATTGGCCATTAGAAGAAGGTGAACTGGAGCCATGAATATGCAGATTTGCTGGCATGGGCAATGAGAAGGTCATCTGGAAATGAGGGGCCCAAGAAGAAATGGAAGAAGAAAGAGAAATACTTGTACCAGAAGAGGGAAATGGAAGACATTTACAGTTCCAGCCATACTGTAGTCTCTAGTACAGGAGAGTTTTAAGGGAATGATGGGGATGTGGCTTACAGGGAGCTCATGGTCAGAGACAGCACACAAATTCTCTACAGCTATTGCCTCATTTGCAAGCCCTCGTTACCCCAAGGAGGTGAAAGGTTGGGATTTTACTCTGTGTGTGCCAAAAAAACCCCAGGTATGGGAAGCCAGTACAGCAGGGTCTCAGTTTTGTGACCTGAGTGCCTGGCTCCCAAGTGCTAACTTCATGGGCTTTCCAATGGCTGCAGTTCTTCCAGGTCCACTGCTGGGTTGGGATCCTGTGCAGGAAATATCACAATGTAACTTCTCACTGACAGCCCACACAACACAGCAGGCCAGTGTTCATTTGAGACTGCCAGTATTTGCTAGGTTTCTTCATTTATTCATTGAAACTTCTGCCCAGAAACCACACCAATCAGAAGATCAAGAGATCAAATCTGGAAGCAGTGTATCTGAGTAAATAAATCACAGATGATTACACTTACAGTGCCTTCCTCTGGCCCAGTCAAAGGCAGGGAGCACCAGTCATAACCTAAACACGTAAGTGGAGAGAAAAACAACATTGCTAACAAAATATTTGGGGTAACTGATGCACAGGAACATTGGGCAGGAGTTTGGGATACCTCATTTAGAAGCTATTCAGGAAGGAATTAATGGGGCTTTCACTTTACTGTGTATATACACATATAAATTTATATTTCTCACTCACTTTGATGGTTGCATCAAGTACTTTTTCTTTCCACAGTCTGATACACATCAATATAACCTAACTTGTAACTGTTTTTCAAAAATCTACATCAGGATTAAATAGGAATGTCTTTTTGCAAGACCAGGAAGTTATAAAAGAGTAATTTCTCTATTAGAAGATTACTTCAAGGCAGATGTTTCCATTAAATAATTTCACTGCAGTGTATACTTGAATTGATAGAAGTGAAATGCAATCAAATACAGACAACTTAATTCTCTAAGAACTGTATATTGAAAGTGGATGGCAATGAGTTTTTTCCTTCTTTAGGAAGATACTTTTTTTTTCTTCTAACATGTAAAGAATTTTCCAAACAGCCAACATTTTTGTTTCCTTGATGTTGGAAAAACCAGTTCATAAATCAATACTTTCCAATAAAAAGACCCATTCAAACATCTTCCCCTGTATATACTTAAGCACAGAGTCCTTGTGCATGAGTTATCACATGGTTAGAGAAGTCAACAGGTTACACTCAGGTCTGTTCTCAAAAGGAGTCACTGGTGTGCCATTCTGTAAATCACCTTAATCCCTTATTTTTATAAACGGGTATTAAATCCATTTATTTACCTAATCACTATGTCCAAGTCCCAACTGAATTATTCTGCAAGACATATTCATGCCTTTGGGAGAAAAGTCCTTAAAGCTAACAGGAAACAGCTAATAGCTATTTAATTTGACCTTTTCCTTAAAGCCAGGTAAATATCAAACCTTAGTTTGCATGTCTAAATGGAATTTGATTTGAGAAACCCAAGTGGAATAATGATACTTTTCCCAGGTCTTGCTATTGCACCTGATCAGAACAGCCACTCAACAGGACCCTGACTCTCCTCCCTTTGCTCATCTTCAGGAGTGGACATAGATAGTGCAAGTAAACCCAGAGGGGAAATTCAGATCATTCAGCATTGCAGAGGTTTGCCACCAACTGGATTAATAAATCTGCACTTTTTAAATTGGACTCTGCAGGTTTCACTCTGTGTATTTGTCTCCTGCTAACCAATAAAGCCTGAAACTTAACCTCCAAGGGAGTTGCATGGGAGACTCCCACTGGTTCTGGAACAGCCTGTTCCAGGAGCTCAGAAGTTTCTCAGAGTGGCTTTTCTGTCCTTAGACCACTCATGTTCCTCACTTCCACGCTGCTGTGTACGATCTTCCCCTGAACCTGGTCTAAATACCATACCCAGATGTCAGAGTTTCTTTATACCTGTGCTAATATGACTTTTCTAAAAATTTTTATGGACCTCTTATTTTTCATTCAGTTCACTTCCATCCATGCAAAATGAGAATAAAAGTCCTACTGTTCTTACATATGATGTATTCTAATAACTCATAGAAGCAAATAAGTTCAGAAAGTATAAAATAATGAAGAAGGATTATTTTTCAAGTATTTGTATTCTGAAAAAAACAGTATTAAGTCTGGATCATAATAAATGATGGACAGCATTTATGTTTTCACTCAAAATGCCCTCAACAGGAAGAAGCAATTTCCAAATATGCATGTCTGTAAAGAAGTCTTTGTTCCCTTACAAGTTTAGACCTGCAGCTTATAGAATGGATTCTAAAAAATTAATTACTAAACTGAATTAAAATTGCATAAAACATATAAAGTACCAAAATGGTTTGATGTGTTTTCCACATTTTTACTATGCAGAAAGAAAATTATCTGTATACTTTCTACATGCTTGGGTGATATTTGACATTATAGGTAAGCCAAGATCTGAGTGAATGTGGAATATACACAACAAACAACTTTTTTTGCTTTTACACTAAAAGAACTGGTAGCATATATCCACTAGATTTTTTTTTTTTTT
>VZRH01000338.1:1257147-1295667 GCA_013397555.1 Urocynchramus pylzowi | reverse complement strand
ATTTTTTTTTTTTTTTTTTTTTTTTTTTTTTTTTTTTTCCTGTCAGAGAATTGTGAGGACAATTAGTTCTGTAGCAATTCACCACTGGAAAAACAGAGATGGTTTAATTCTGAACTATGTGTCAGAGTCA
This sequence comes from Urocynchramus pylzowi, assembly GCA_013397555.1. Lineage (NCBI taxonomy): Eukaryota > Metazoa > Chordata > Aves > Passeriformes > Fringillidae > Urocynchramus > Urocynchramus pylzowi. The sequence continues at coordinate 1,295,537 of VZRH01000338.1, read as the reverse complement.
GGTATTAGATGGGTGACATTTGAGTGTGGGAAACACCTGGACCACTGGGAAACTTTTAGCTCATCAGTGCTGTGCAGCTCAGCCCTACAAAAACCTGTGCTGGCCTGTGCTCTTCATGCATGCATGTTCTTAAATCTGGTTAAAGCTACTATGCATTTAATGTGCCTAAGTCTACTTTATCAGGAGAGAGCATGTTACCTGTAGAGACCACACACCTAGTCATGACTGATAAGCCTGAAAAATAAAACAACCTGAATATAGCGCTATGCAATTTTAAAACAAAACGAAAATTAATCTGATTCACATGTTGTTTTTATGCAGGTGCTTTTAAGATTCCAAGGAAATAAATTCTGCTGAAACTATTTTCTGCAACTGACATTCATCTGAGTGTTTTATAAAATGTTGCAAATTTATTACATAAAGCTCCCAACAGTAAGGTGTAACATATTGTTTATTTCTCTGACTAAATGAACACTCTATCCCACACACCCAAACGGTAAAAAACCCCATGATGAACCCCATTCATAACCTAGCATATTTCCACCAGTCTGCAGCATAACTGATCCTAATCTCATTCAGCAGATGCTTTTTTTTTTTTTAGGATTATGTGTGGCAGATTTTTGCTGCTATTATTTTAGGGTTTTAATCCCTTAATCTCCTGTAGTTTGTTAAGGGCTAGAGAAGCATACTAAAGGAAAACATAATTGTTAAGCAAAAAATTGAAAAAGCTAATTCTTCTTGCTGAGGACCAAACTTTGACCACTTATCAGCCCTGACAACAAATATGGTCTGTGGATCACTTTGCCCTTTCAGCATCAGCCTCTGTGAATGTCCAGCCAACATTTCCACGTTAAGGAGGTGTTCCTCTGTGCCACATCCTCTCCTGACAATGTGATGGCCCTTTCCTTAAAACAGCAAACTCCTGAACCAAACACAGCTGCTTCTTACATAAACACTGCTCAAATCCTGGTGGAGGTCCCTTGATCTCCTTGGCCATTGCATGGTTGACCAGATATACTAATTCTATACAGAGAATTCAACAAATCATATAAAATCAATAACTGCTTTCTCAAATTCCGTGAAAACCTCTCCTCATAACTTTAGTAGTTTATCTGAAAGGTAATGCTCCTACATCTCTAATGCAATTGATGTCTCCAATGAAATAAATGCCTTGAGCTTACAGGAAGCCCAGCTGCTTCCAGATCTCACCATGGAAAATATTTTTCTCTCTGACTGCATATTACCTATTTCTACTGAAGCTTTTGAAATCTACAATCTAATTTGAATATAATTTTGTGATTGATAGCAGAGCTTCAAAATAGTGCTCTATGAACTACGGAAAAATACTGGCTACATCTAAAGACAGTTGTAATTTTCTTAGCTCAGTGAAACTAAATTTGGTTTCCAGGTATCCCTGAGGCCATAATTAAAGCATGTCTTCAGGCAAAGAGAGGGTAAAGAGTACCTGGACTTCTAAAACTATAGTTTGAGAAACAACTTTCCAAGTGCAGAGTTTTTCCTGGCATTCTTAATGAAACTGAAGAAACTATATGGACTTACCATGGTAAAATGGTAAAAATCCTGTGACTTTGAGCAGAGAAACCTTTAAAATTTAATAGAATTTTTGGAGTGGCTCAGGACAAGCCATGAATAAAACTGGGCATGTGAAAATTATTTTTTTTCTCAGAAGAAATGTTCCTTTTTTTTTTTTCTTTTTTTTTTTTTCATGGAATGAAATGGCAATAGTTTAAATTCAGACAGGTTTGGAGCTTTTTTAAAATTTTATTTTATTTGGAAACCAAGCAGGTTTTTGTATTGACAATGTAGTAAAACTGTTTTAATGTCAAAAAGCTTTACTTTCATAATGTCATTACATGTTTTAAATATTTAAATTTAAAAAAATATCCGTAGTTAATTAATCATTAGTCTACATAATTCATTTACACCATTTCACATCCAAAAGATGTAAATAGAATTTACAGATTCCAGAGAATCTTTTCTTTCCAGAGAAAGTCTTCCATTTCTTGAAAAATGCATTTAGCAGAGAAAATTTCCTTACCTGAATCTTTCTGGCTAGCTCTCTTTGCAAGGCTTATAAATGTGAAGTCATCTGCTCCTCTGGTGAGGTGCAAGCACATTCTTATTAGAAATTGTTCAAAGTAGAGTTTTTCTACATCTTTTTTTTAAAAGGCTTGTATCAAGCATCAGACTTTGTTTCCACCAAGCACTACTGGAGTACTGACCTAAAAGGCCCAGGAGGTTCAGGAGAATAAACTGAATTACAAGACAGAGTGTTTCCCTTGGTGCTCTAAATGGTATCCATGCACAAAGTGAAGAGTTGATCCAATAGCACTCATTTTTTGATCCACCTGAAGAATCAGAACTGCCACCAAAGCAATTAAAGCATCAGTGTTCCAAAGATGTGACAGAAATCTCTGTCTTGATGCACAGGAGTAAACCATTAGAGACAATATGGGAATACTTCCAGTGGCAGAATCAGATATAAGGTTATGCTAATTACAAGGGGATTCTGCCACACAGCAGAGTGCTTTGAGAAGGGAGTGCTTCCATCTGACATCTCTACCACTAATGAGAGTCAGGTCAATCACTTAATTTAGTAGTCAACATTTTTTTTCTAGTTCTTACAGTGTCTATATGACTTTGAAACTAAGTTCCTCATGATATAATTTCCAATGGTGCTAGCAAATCTTTTCACCCTAAGGTATTGACTTGTGTGTATGGAAAGTCCAGAAGATTAAAGAAGGCTCAAGGTGAACATCAAAATGCAGACTCATATAAACTTTATGATCTTGGCTTTTAACTGCTTTGTGCCTCAGTTGCTGTATTCAAGTAGGAAAAAAACCCCAATATATTTAATTTTCAAGACTATAGCTAATTATTTACAAAACCACTGAGTCGATATAATTAATTTTTCATTTCCTTGACTCTCAAAGAATTGCTAATTTGTCTTGAATTTTTTATTATCTCTAAACATCTCAAACTACTCTGTTCAAGCAAACATAAAATATAGTTTCATACGGATTGAAAATCTTAATATAGAATCCAGCAGAGTTATAACAAGTACCACAACAGAAGTCATGGATCATGTTTTTCAATAAAGCAAAGCATTAGATAGCTAACCTTTTAAAGTAAGTTAATGCTGCAAATATTGCAGCAGGGCTTTTTTTTTTTTTGACAGAACACCTTTCCTATCAAGGGCAATTGCCCAGGTCCTTGAATTACCAGCTCATCTGTACTTGGCAACCTTGCCAGCTCTATACCTCATGGTGTTAGAGCTCTGCTTTACATCCAGAAGGAAGCCTTTTCCTCAGAGTGACATATTCCTGTTACCCCACTACTGCAAGGCACCCCTGCACTGGTATCTGGCCAAACATTATTTTTCACTTTTCCAGTCTGGCAGTGTCCACGTACTTTGATTCTTGCCAGGAATCAATACATTGTGCATTTTTGCATTTATACAAACACATACAGTCTAGCTTACTTAAATGAAGAGGCTTTGGAAAGTTAAAAGCACATCATAACAGGAGGGAAGAGAGAACAGTTTCATACATTGATTATAGGAGTTATTACTACCAATGACACTACATATGCATATTTACAGAGACTGCTGGCAAGATGGTCTCTTTTCTCTTAGACCACATCTTTAACTCCTTCTAACAACAGTTTATTATCAGAGACAGGTTTATGAAAGCTGTCCAGTGCAGTTATGAGTGAAGACATGCATGTGAGAATATGTGTATTTATGTACAAACACACATATACCTTTCTATTAGAATGTTTTCTAAGGGATTATGGAATATTCATAAAACAAGAACAGAATGGTTAGCAACTTTTCTTATTGTTCCCCCAGTTTTCCTGTACTATTTATACACACCAAATTTTGCTTTTTTTCCCAGCCATTTTATGTAAGACACAAGAGAAATAGGAAATAACTAAGAAGACAAATCAAAGAATCTGAAGTTGGCTACTACATGTAGCCATCCAACTACAACCATGCTGTGAGCAACACTATCTATATCATCTATATCTATATCATCTATATCATCTATCTATATCCATATCTATATCTATGTCATCTATATCTATATCTAATCTATATAATCATCTATATCTATCTCTATCTGTATCTTTCAGTGAGCTTCTACTACAGCATTTCTTCATTTTCTGTGTGCTTAAATGAGAGGAGTAAATTCTCTATAACATGAGTGCTTGCCAGTTAGCTTTCTCTCCTGAGGAGCCAGGCTGCACTGAAATTCCTTGCTGGTTTTTTGGCACAAGAGGTACACTGGCTGCTGAGAAACAACAGGCTTTGCTCAGCTTGTTACTTTCCAGGGGACTGGTACCTCTCTCTGCACTGATATCACACACATCTCGCTCAGGGAGAGCAGCAGCTGGAACTGTATCTCTGCACAAACAGGGAGACAGCAGCTTTTTGCAGTTTCTGTCCTTCCTGTGTTGAATGCCCGTACAAGATTAGCAATAACACAACCTTGAGCAAGATTTCAGCAACTCTGAGGAAGAAGCAATTTGCATCCCCAAATTGGTCCGTCACACTTAGGCTTGCAGTTGCCCAAGGTGCCTAATTTTATTGCATCAGCTGTAGCATACTAAACAGAACCTGTAATCCCCAAATACGTACTATTTTGAATAAATTTAGGAATTAGGCTGGGGTAGATTTCTTTCATGGATGCTGACTGAGCTGATAAGGATTTTCTGGATGGCAATGGAGATCCTGTACACAAAGCGAGGAGTTTTCTGTTCCTTTTATAGAGTGCCGAATGATAAGGATGTTAACTGGAAGTGAACAAATAAACCAAGCTCCTCCAGAAGTCCTGACAGTGGTCAGTCCCCTTCATTTGAACACTCCTTTTGGCTTACTGCCAATTTCTCATTTACTTTTTCCTCTGCTTCTGTATCTCTGAGATCCCCAAGGGCCCTTCAGCAGAATCCCTGAAGCTTCTTAGATTTTTTCCAGCCATGCAGGGCTGCACACAGGATTCCTTGGCACAAAATGGAACCAGCCACATGTAGCAAGTTTGGCTGTTTTTTTCCTGAGAACAACAATTGCCAGACTGCAATCTACAGGTATGTGCAATGGTTGGTTGGAAGTAAAAATGGTTACTGAAACTTTACAAAATTCTAGAAAAAAGTTCAATCAACACATACATGCAGCATATATGATTCATATATGATTTATTTTTTGCCTGAAAATTCCTCTTGCAGCAAACAGTATCAATTAAACAACCAGAAGCCAGACATCAGTGAAGTGTAAACTCTCTCTTCCTGAAAGAATTTCTGACATGCTGTGGCCCATGTTTGCCATGCTGTGGCAAATTTAATTCTGGCCCACCTTTAGTGAACTGCAATGACTTACAGCACTTTGCATTTGTGTCACCAACAATAAAGCCATGCAGTGTTCCCAAGTTCTGTTTTTGTCTTCTGGCTAGTACAGCTGCCTCAATATTCAGAGGCAAGAAAATTCCAGGGCATACTGAGTCCAGATGAAAATGAAATCAAGTTACCACCTACAGAGAAAAATCTACCTGAAAAATTAATATTGATTTTTACTAAGACAATATTTCTACAGAAAGTTTTAATGCAAAGAAATATTTGTACTTCATGGAAACTTTTTTTTCCCTTTTACAGGGAAAAGAAAAAAGAAAAAAAAGATTGTCTTCCAGGTTTCCAGCAAGTCAGAATACAACCCCATATGTTAAGTATTTGAGTTGGAAAACTATTCATATCAAAAAAGTATTTCTGCATATTTTATATATAAAACACACACACTTGTAACAAAACTACTTTGACAGATGCTTGGAACTGAATTTCATTAAAAAAACCTATTTGACTAGGAATATTAAGGTTCTTTTCTACCATTTGTTAATGAATCAGAATCCTAAATGCCAGGCAGCAAGTAAATTGTGGGCAAGGGCTAAAATAATGGAAAGAAAATGGATACCCAGTCATTGCTAATGGATACTGCATTGACTTCTTTACTATGTCAGTGCAGGAACAATGGATAGTCCCTCTGCACTACCAAAATGCTTCCCAGTAGCATCTTTCAGAAAACCCACTGGTCCTGATCAGAAAAAAGTACTAGGCAAATATCTGTGCAAATGCCAATGTGAAAAAAAAAAAAATTGTCTATGCTATTGATTTTGACTTCCATAATGGAATATCAGTTACAAATCTGAGACTACAGAATCAGAGTATATATAAAAAGAAAATTAGTGGGAAATGAGAAAGAATTAAAAAACATAGTCCTTCTGAGAAATTATTTGTTTTTAATTTTTCTATACTTCATAGTCATATTAGTTTAAAATATTAACTATCCAAATTAACTTGGTAATTCACAATATTAACCCTGAAATTTGGAGGAATTAAAAAAAATACTTTGGAAAAACATCAGCTTTTGATGTGTTTCTTTTTATTTAAATTTATCTTATTTTAGTAATTTTTTAACAAGTGAACTCAAAACATCTCAAGAAGGAACAGATTTCAAGGCAAGTGTTTCAAATTGATTCTGCAGAACCTGATATCCTTAACACTCTAAGCCTACATGGGAGCTATTTGCCTCACTCTACTTCAGGAGTAGTAATAAAATATATTGCAGTTAAGGGAGAAAGTTCTTTTGAGGTTCTGAAGTTCTGACATATGAACAAAAGAAAAAAAATTACATGACTTTTTTTTTTTCTCAAAACAAGATTTTACCTTTTAGTTATACATTAGTTTCAGTTTACCTTCAACATCTTCATGACCCAGAACCTTATGTGAATTTCTATGATACTTCATATCGAGAAGACTGAAAGGTTGAAAGATACATCTGGTTTTACTACAGTGTAATAATCTGTACAAGATACTTACAAAGAAACTAAAGATTAAATTAAAAAAAAATAGAAAAGTTTGAGGAGTAGAAGTCCCTGAGTTATGGGAAGAGAGTGATGAAACATTGTTTAAACAAAATGAGAAGAACAGGAGAAATATTTGAAGTGTAAAACGGGCACTAAGCAATTTTAGAAATTGTAACAGAATAAGTGAAACATTATTATTCTCACAGGTTGTGTCAACAAATTCAAATAAATTATTCACAGCAATGAAACACAAGTGTCTCAAAAATAATGAAGAGACTGACAGCAGGGGCAAAACCCCCCAACAGTGCAGCTCCAAGAAAGGAAGAACTTTATTTACTGTTATAAGGAGGGTACTCAATTATATCTGAGCAAAGTGAAGATTATTTCCTGGTGTCCTGGTTTCAGCTGGGGGTTATAATACGACATCTGGCACCATGAACTATTAGTTTTTAGGATATATTTGAAGCTCTAGAGAAAGTTCTTAAAATGCCAAAATGGCAAACAACTTAAGCAGACTGAACTGACAAGTGAGAAGTACTATAAGAAACAAATTCTTATTAGCAAAGGGGTGGACTAGAGGGTCCAATGAGTTTTAGCTGTCTAAAGTCTTTTCAAGTGTAGAAAAATGTATAGTTTTTAATTTTATTCTGAGAAAGATATATTTGTCACCCTAATGTTTTGCAATGGAAGAATCCAATACTAGAGAAATTAAAGACTTGTTCTCTGCTATTAAAGACTCTGAGAACATATTTACCTTGCCAGATCAAATGTTATTTGTATCAGGAACAACTGTAAGGAAAAAGGCTTACTTCACAACATTCACACCTGAAATTTAATAAAAATGTGATCACAGGTTTTAAAGTTTTCATCTTCTGAAGGTCTCTTACCTACAATAAAAAAGGTTTACAACAACTTTTGAGAGGAATCACATATTTGTGCCCTTTTGTGCTTGTAGGAGCTTGTCAGTTTTCATTTCCGATGAAAAATACTTTTATTCCTTTAGGGCTTTTTTTAGTCAATTATGGTTTGCTTGCATTCATGCAAAAAGTACTAATAACAGTAATTTGAATAATTGTTCCCACCAATGAACACTTAGACTACATCCAGCATTAAAAAAAAAAAAAAAATCCTGTTGCTTTGAAATCTACAGATGCAGCCTGTGCTATAGGATAGCTGGGCTGAGACATGAAGATCTACTGAAATAAAAGCTGAACAGTGATGACAATGAGAGCTAAACCACTTCTGTACTAGGAGTAGGGCTATTTAGGGACTATCATTTTGGACTATATCCACTGATGAAGATCAGTGCTTAATAATTTCTTAATCCCACACTTACTCAAATTTTTAATTCTGAATCTGTTCTCTCAGCTGGAGCTGAAATTGCTGTGAAAACCTCAGGAGTGCAATCAGAAAATAGATGTAATTTTATTTGACTGGGGGAAGCGAGGAGTTATTGAAAACCTGTCTCTGTTACAGCTTAATAACGAGGAGAGAGTGAGAGGTGAAGATGTCAGCTCAGAAAGGCAGAGATACTTTTCATCTCACTCAGGTGAAGTGAAAGAGTGTGAATGGAAGTGTCACAGCACCGCAGGGGGTGTGTCCCTGCTGTTAGGGTTCTCCTGCTGTTAGGGCCACACATCAGCTGACCGGCCAGCAGGAGATTCCGGAGAGCTCTGCTTTTGCATCAGCCCAGTCAAACAACTGCCCTCATGCACCAGAGGCACACACAAACAGCAGTAATCCTGGGAAATGCAGCTCACTTGTCTCCTGGGAATATGAGAAATCCAGATTACATGGATAGGACCTACATCAGAGATATGATTCAGGGTCTGGAAACAAGCTGCTGGAACAATCCAATAACACCTAGTGTTCTCATCCTGAGTTATACTTCAATTAGTCTGTCAAGACAAAGGTTTAGACCACAGACTAATTTTAATTAGTAAGTCTTGAGGGTTCATGTTTTGAGAGGAGTTATTTAAATGACCTTTGCCAATTCAATGAAGTAAGTAAAAGATGGTCAATAAAAGTAACTAAAAGGCAATTCTGAAAGTCCAGTCATCAGTACTATTTCATACAGCTTATCTTTAAACCTAAAGCAAAGCAACATGAAGACAACAAGTAAAATACACTTTCGTCAACAAAACTACTGCATTAATGAAAACTTTATAAAATATGTGTTGTAAATGACTTTAGAATACAGCTATTATTGAGTGCAGCAAGTCAATACAAGTTTTACTGAGTTCATACTGGTTTCAAAAAAGAAACCAGTTTATTTATAGGAATTATCTCTAACTGCTGATAGTACTCTTGTTTCTAAACACTAGCACAGCTAAATTTAGAAACTAAGTAGGAAATGTACTGGGTGTCCAGGTAAAGCCTCTATTTACTTTATATGTGAAACTTAATGAAAGTTTAATAATGCAGTAATAAACAATTTTAAGCAAAATATATTAATCCTTAAAAAATGTTATAAGAGTTTTCCTTTATTAGCATGCCCACAGACAAAATGCTCAGCACCTGGTAAGTTTTGCTACCCCTTCACTCCTACTTGCCTTCCCCCCAGTACTAGAAATGTGTCCTCACAGTGTATAATTGTATTTTTAACTGTGGTTCTTCAGAGAAAAATAACAGATATCACTAACAAAAACATTTTATCTTAGTGTTGGCACTGCATTTCTTCTCAGTATATTTAAACCAAAAATTTATGAACATATCTTTTCTTTAGAGTCTGTGTACTCAGGGCTTTAGATTTATGACCAGATTCCTACAAAGACTTTCTTCACTGTGGAAATTTTTTTTTTCACTTGTGACAAGCTTTCTTGATAGTTTTGTTAAAAATTTTGATCTTAGACATCCTTAACACATTTTCTTCTCAATTTGAAAATGGATTCATTCTACTGAATGTGGCATGCTTCTTTTATGCCAGCATATAAACAGACTGCTGGTCTAATTGGAAATATCCTTTAAAAAGGAAGTTTGAGATACAAAATCCCTGCAGGGATCAATTTCAAGAACAAGCTATTCCCAAACAGAAGAAAAATAAAAACTGAAAGACCCTGCTGCAAATAATAATGGCTGAGAACAGTAGAATAATCACAAAATGTCCAATGAATTTACATTTGTAATCCTCTCTGTTAAAGCAACTATTTCAATAATATTTTCTATTTATTTGTGAAACAAAAAAAGAGAATGTAGTTCATTTGCTACCAACACTGTAGGGTGTTAAACTGCATGCAGATTAGTTACATCCATATATTTTTTTGAGTGTCAAAAGTGAAAAAAGTAGTAGTCTATTACTTTTAAGATATCAATTGACATTGTCATATAGTAGCCTAACCTGGAGCAGATGATGAGTAGCCTGACTAGATGACATTTATTTCCAGAGATTTACTAGGAGATGAAATGTGATGTAAACTTGATGTGAACACTGACTGACCCCAGCTAAGGACTGTGGCTGATTTTATGTAAGTTCAAATGCAATCCATATGATTTGGCTCTTCAACATTTCCTAAAGTATGCTCAACACCTTTACTGGATTTTTTGAAAGAAAAGTTGAAAACCAGTGATCCCTCACATCAGGAGTGGCTCTCTTTCCTGTGACTGCTGCACATAACAACCAGTTTCACTGATTACAAAGGCTAAAATACTTACTGTAAAATGCTACTTATTGCTGACACAGTCATTAGAAGATTTTCAGTGTGTAACTTCTCTCAGGAAGGTTTCAGAAAGGCAAGAAGAGCCCTTTAGGATATGAAATACATTAGGAAACAGCTCACAACCTGCACTGGAGGGTCTATTTCACTGCATCTCATCATCTCATGTGAACATGCTGCATGATTTGTATAGCTTTGGACATTCATGAACAATTGTCTCCCATTTTGTTCTGCAGTCCTCTCCACTCAACAAACCATGTAGATTGTGGGAAAGCCAGGCCTGAAAATCAGCTAAAAGCACTTGAAGAAAGCTGTCTGCTTTTTCCTCAGGGCTGACTGCTCTCCCTACGTCTAGTCTGCGTAGGGAGACTGTGAGCCAAGGCTGGATACTGTGTTTTAGAAGCCCACAACACTCAGAATAAGACAAATCCATGTATCCAACAGATACTCAGTTACCTTTCAAATGGATGTAGCATCTGCACAGATTTTACCATGCTGCACAGCACAAATGGCAATTTTCCATCTGTGAATGGGGTTGATAAAGCAGCAATCAGCCTCGCATCCAGACCCAGCTCTACATTGTGCCTACCAGAAAGCAACAAAAATTAAAGAAAAGAGATGTCTCTTTCATCAGCTGCAGGAATTCTGGCCATTTACAAAGTATCTGGCCAGTCTCACACACCCACGACCTGCACTGACTCATATTGGCTTGGGCATATATAAATCCACAATATCAGAACACAAACAGCATAACAGAGGTGCCCCTTTGGGTGTCACTGGCAACTTATATAAATATGTTGTCAAAATCACAGGAGGCGCAAAATTATTGGATTCCATGACAGAATTTAATGAAAAATCTGAAATATCAGTAGACATATGTTTTATCAGTCTTGGATGGGTTTTTCAGGAAGAGAAGAAATATAAGAAAGATTGAGAGAGAGGTTTGTGAGAGAAAGCAAGCCAAGTGAAAAGTCATTCTAGTCCTAATGAAACCCTAATACATATATTCAAAGTACTCAGTTCTGTACATTGTACTCAGATCTATAATCAAAACTGGGCTAAAGGCTTTTTATTTGTGTAAGCAAAATGAATTTATGAGGAGAATGCTGCTGGGGTTAAGAGCCCAAAAGAGTTCAATTTTGATGTGTTGTGCAAGATTTCTCTACCTTTCTCCCTTCAAGCTAATTTCACCTCAGCAGGGACCCAGAGGTTTTTCCTATACATTTGAGCCTATATTAATGTTAAACAAGGCTGACACTTGACCACAAGGTATGGGCTAGCTCAAACTTTCCCCTACTTCCTCAAATGGGTCACATAAGCACCATAGTGGGGACTTAGCAGGGACTGCTCCCACAGGCAGGGTGGAGGTGGGCATCCCCCAGCACAGAGGGCTATTCTGAAGTGGAGGGCATTTGAGAAGTTAAGGAGGGAAGACACTTCTGCATCAGTCCACCTTTAAACCTAGATCTGTAAATTGAGAAGAAGTCAAGGAGGAAAGGATGGCCAAGGAGACCTGTAGATATGTCTAAAATACCCCAGGCAGCAAGGGAGGGATTAATTCATGACCTGTGGGGAGCAGAGCTGGGGAAGGAAGTGTCTCAGTTTAAGGAAACCCAATGGCTGTGGTGCTCTTTCAGCATAGTGCCTCCTTAGGAGGCTGTAGAGCCTGAAGCAATAAGGAACAACAGAACTCCAGCAGACCCAGAACATATTTTTTTTACAAAAAGTGGAAATGGATAGCATCCAAGTTATATTTCTTAAGTCTCAATGCAGGTCCAAATAGAGTAAATCTAACTGGAAAATAATAACTGTATAAGGAAATTTTAACAACAGCTCAGGTATTAAAAATGCTTGATACATCTAAGGTTGTCCTTGCAAAATATGCACGATATATGTTTTGTATACACAATGATTTTTCCACACCTCAGGGATTTCTCCACTTCTTAACTTTAGAACACAAACTACAAACAGAAATAGAGACATATAATTTTAATTTTAAACTCCCTTAAATTTCAAAATCAATTTCAAAACTCAAGATCTTTATGCTGTTTTCAAAGAGGAAAATGCACTCATGCAAAAAGGAAGCAAAAATGTTTATGCAGCAGCCAGGTCCCAATAAGGTCCCAAGAAGACTTAAACTTACTTTTTTTCCTAAAGCTGTATTAGACTTCTCAATCGAGCTTTATTTCATCCTAAATGAATGCTTCCATTAATTCATTACCCAAAAGTATGTTAACAGAAATGCAGTTTCTCTACAAGAATACTAAAAGAGTACCAAAACAGTACTGGTTTTTACAAGAGTAGATTTTTACTTCTATAAACTGCCTTCATCTTATACACTATTTAAGCAGCTTATGTATGTCTGTGAAGCATATAAAGTTTCTAAGATAAAAGCATCCAGATAAGAGTATAACATCTGTATTAGGGCCATTACGTACAAAGGATGATAAAAGTACTGTTTTTCATTTATTATATTTTCCAAAGATATTCAAGCTACATATAATTATCACCTCATCAGAGATGAAATAAATTTTAAAAAAATCAAAATTCACCAAGCCTGTTCAGCTTTCAAATACCTTATCATACACTAATGAAAGGTAATTGGAAATTTATAAATAAAATTAGAAAAACAGAACTGTGATAGCTAAAATTAATTATAATTTTAAATTATAATTATATTGAATTATAATTTTAAATTCATTTAAGTTACAACATGAATGCATCCACAAGTTCTGAATTTTGTTTCTTGAAAATGTACTTATAGTTCCCTTTAAGTGAGAAAGCTGGCATATTCAGCCAGGACTGCTTGGAATGTCACAGCTTCATTTGACTAGTCTTGAGTTTTTCTGTAGGATTTTCTTTGCTTACATAAAAATATATAGGCAACACTGTGCAATGACAATCTTAGAAACACTAGGAACAGTTGTGACTAACAGTGCTGTTATGTTAGCCTTTCTGACAGCAAACTGGGTCCTAGTGAGAGACCATTCCTTCGTTCCCTTTTTCTGCAGTAGCTCCCTGCAGTGATCCCCACCCTGTGACTGTCCCTGCAATAACACCAGGCACAGTTGTGCCTTCAGTCTACAACTGACCTAATGCTTCCAGCCAAAGGAAAAAAGCTTCCTGAATCTTCACAGTGCTTCTCTAACATGTGGAAGGTGGTAAAACCTGTCATCTCTGCTTTTGTTTCAAATGAAGAGAAGGAATAGTTACATATTTCTGAGTTCAGTTTTCAGATGTGGAATGACAAGTCTTCTGAGCTGTGATTAAAACTGATTCATCAGTTTAACCTCCTGAGAAACAAATATTTCACCTCTTGCTGCCCATATCCTCCCTCCCCCTTCTCCCTTGGAGATTCCCATGCCTCTACAGAAGCAACAGAACATTAAGAAAACCTAACCAGCTTTCTAACAAACTTTTAAAATGCTTCTGGCTTCCTTTCCTATGATTATAGTTATTAAATGCAACTGCATTTAAGTCTTGCTCCAAATCAGAAATAGAATGTCCACATTTTGATCTAACAGCTCTCCTGTTGTTATTGTTCATCTAGTTATTAGCAGTAAGTGCTAAATAAGTTCTTTTACTATTATTAAATGTCAAATTTTACTTTGCAAACACAAAGTGATCCTATAATACACCAGCTCATTTAAAACATCACTTAACTTTAATTGCCACAATCAAAATAAACAGTTCTTACTCATGACACAAAGACATTTTTCATTGAAAAAAAGAACCAGTTTGTTCTCAAATGGAAAAATTAGATTTTCTATACACCACCAATAAGTATGCAAGGAATACAGTGTTTCCAATTTAAGCTGGGGCAATACCCCACCAAAGTGTTTCAAATATTTTCTTCTTTTTACTACTATCTGTTGAACTGATTGCCTGCTTTCATAGGAATGTAGAAATCAGGCTGACAAAACCTCTGGTTAGTTTCCTGCAAAGTGGTCTGATGAGCAGTATTTCTTAGTACCTGATCGCTGAAATTGAAATAACATGGGCTGAAATGGTGGCTCTAAAAACAAAGTAGCAATACAAAACTAAATGAAAAATAATGAATTTCTAAACCAAGATTAAATCACCTTCAAGGAAAAGTGAGAAGCCATTATTTTAACATTCACATTTATTGGTCTGAATTTCATTGTAAATTGCAGGGTGGTGGCAAGACAAGCTCTGGGATATTGAAAAAAAAATTAGGACATGCAATCTTATGAGTAAATTTATTTTCTGATTTGTACCACTGTAAATTTAGAGCAGTCTTACTAGGATGTCAGGAGTCACTCCAAGCTTAAGCTGATGTGACCTAAAGTAAAATCTAGTCCCATTAATCTTTCCTTTTCTTGATTTGTCCCATAAAAAGCAGCACAGACTAGAGGAAATCAAAGTTATTCAGTGTATTTTATTTCCACAAGGCTCTGCAAATATGTCATTTTCAAAAGAAAAATGAGCTGCCATTAATTTTCTGCCCTGCTTACAGGTAATTTGGAAGATGGGTGCTGGGAGCAGAAGAATAATCATTCTCCCATGATCAGCCATTGAAATCCCAAGATGAGCATGAATAATCACAGCTAAGGACATACGAGTAAACATACAGCTGTTGATATATCCTCTAATATGTGACTTTGGAAGTTGGGGTAAAAGACTGTAATCCATTTCAGCATCACCTGGTTTGATGTTCATGTTGGTAAGACACCTGTTTGGGTCTCCCTTACAAACACTTAAACCAGCTCTGATTTAATTTAAATTTTCAAAACATTGCTCCCTCCAGTCTAAATTTATTTTCATCAGTGTCAAGCCTTGTTTGCATCATCAAGCAAAACCTATATTTTACAACTGCCATCACAAACGGATAATTAGTTTTGTTTCATTAACAGAATTATTCATCAGTAATTTACTAAGGTACAAGTTCTGCCTACAGATCCACTCCTTTAACATGTCCTGCCAGACATTATGTCAAATTTGCTTTCCAGACTAGGAGGCACACTCCTAATTCCTATGTATTTGATTGTGCAGTTTTCATTTAATTGATTTGGAAGGAAGGACACTCATACAGAACCTACAGCCTTCTGCATGTACTCTTTTCTTCCTTCCTCCTTTTCTCACACAGTTATATTAAATGTGTGCAAAGACAAAACTTTAAAGCTCTATTTGGAAGTGAATGTATTTTTGTCATGTACTTATGCAAAAAAAAGTTTTTAAAACATATATTTTGAAACAATACAGCATTTATTTTCTAATTCCACTAAGTCATCCAATCACTGTGGAGTAACATAAAACAAGCACATGACTGCTGACTACAAGCAGGAATAAAGACTTGGACTGTGCACCTTCCTCTCATTTCTAAAGCTATCCACTCCCAGCTCTGGTGATAAGGAAGAACTGATTGGCATTAACATTTCCCTTTTTGTCTGCAAAGAGAACTAGGCAGTGTATGCTGGATATTTCTGTGGATATACAGACCCTGCCATAGTGTAGCATTTATAACATAAACTCTGACAGCTATTTCTACAGGTTGGCAGAGCAAACAAGATTGGTTATAGCAACTGTAATTGGGGTTTGTATAGAAACTTGGTGGAGTGTTGTTCAAATAAAGAAAGGTCCTCTGGTTATTTGCAATGGCTTCTTCTAGGAACAAGTTTTGGGTTTTTTTTTTCATTTTAGTTATGAATTCTCCTTGGAAACACAGTAGAAAAAATGGTGGGTTTTTTCCTTATTTTCATAAGGGTCATGTACAAAATTGAGAATGACAGCCCAGACTTTTATATAATTTCCTTTCATTAAATGCAAAAGCCACACACAAAGAGTCTGCCACACAGAAAATACTAATTTAATTTTCCAAACTCTAGGCAATAGAGCTTCTGGTCACAAAAAGAGACATTACAACATACTTAAAAGTTGTACTGATATATATTAATGGCCATTAAATGACCAAAGAAGTTTCATGGCATGACATACAGAACTCTTGTCTCTTCTGGAAATGGGACTGGAGTCTTCAGTATAAATACTGCTCCTGGAAGCAAGAGACTTTCACTTTCTAGTGCAAATATGGGTTCTGTGCTTCAAAGACATCCAAAATCACCCTTTTGGATGACTCTGAAGTATTTCACTATGATGCAAAGATTCCTGTCTCCTAACCCTTATTTATCAGATTCCCATATGATGTCTAAGAATTCACACTTGTAGGTTAGACATGTAAATATTTTCTTTGGAATGACTCAGGAGGAGATCAGCTGAAGGATCTGCAGGCAGCACTCCTCCACTGCTGCTGCATTGCTGCTTCTCCTGCCCTCCTTTTCACCAGAGCCTCCTGAGGGATTGGGAAGTTTATGAGCACCCTGGAAGCACTGCTCTATCTGATGATAGCAGATGAAACCCGGATCTGTGATATTGTGGGATCTGTCTGGTGACTCTAGAGGCAGATTATTATCTGCTATCTCTGATGCTTTGATCTCAGCCTTAACTATGTTGCCAGGTTTTCATGTTTGGCACAGTCAGAATAAATTCTGAGTTTGGGCAGAGCTCAGCTGCTTTTAGAATACCTACATAGCAGCCAGATTTTGCTTCCACACAAATTGTATCCACACAGTGCTAGTTTTGCTTCAATGCTTAGATTATGTGGTTCACATGCAAATGTTGCAAAGCTCCTGTAAGAAGTAATGTTTATTTTCTGAATTGTCCTTCCTAACAGGACAAAGGAGGAGGAGCATAATGACAGAAGAGAGAGTTTCTCTCTCTGCTTAGCTGGAGCACTGTGTAGGAAAACGGAAGGATCCTGAAGTTTGGAAGTGGGTGTGCTGCAGCATGACCCTGGCAGACTGCACGGCAGATTGCAAGAGCTCTGCCAGTCAGAGCTGGCTGCTCCTCTCCAGCTCTTGAAAGATTACCTTGACAGGAAATTTTTGTTGTATTTCAAAACAAGTTGAAAAATTAAAGCAGAACAAGAAGCAATGTGGAGAGGGCATGGTGGATGATAAGGCCAGGGGCAGAAAAAGGGAATGAGAGCAGTAGAGGTGAGAAAGGCTTTAACAGTTCAAAGGAATTATTCTTGTCACCTTTCCTCAAGCTGCTCTTTGCAGTGAGGTTGTCAAGCATCAAGGCTACATATCAACGTGCACAAGTCACCTCAGTTTTGACACTTCCTATTTTTGCAGAGCTTTTGATACTGGAACACTAATAACAGACCTTTTAATATGGAGTTCAGCACATAATTCTGATTTCCAGCTCTTTAAACATCAAAAGTCTGAGTTGTTTGAAGAATTCTTTCATTAAGGATTCTTTCCTGATTTGTACATATAAAAGTATATTTACAATTATACCCTGTATTTTCTGTGTAGTGCTAGTCTCAGTATATATTCCATCCTTGCTAGACAAAAGACAGTCATACATTGTGATTTTAATTTACTGTAAACTTAATAACAAACTTAATTGACAGCAAATCAATATATAAATAAATAAGTAGCAAAGGTCAAGGATCAAAAAGCCTGAGAGAAACCAATGCTCAGAATACTGATTTCTGATAAACAGTTATAGCATTCAAACATTTCTCAGTCTGACATTTGGCTGAAAGTTGTGTGTTGATCATACTGAAATGATTTCACAAGCCCTTGCTGGGAAAGGCAATTCTAATCAAAAAGAGAATGAAAACCTCTAATAGGAATTTAATCTTTTCAGTAAATGAAAGACGACTGATTCTTGTACAAGCTTTTAATTATTTCTAAATTATCAGCAATCTTTTGACAACAAAGGTGATGGATTATAATGGTTGGTCTAAATGCAAAGGAAAAAATCTTTACTATATGAAGGAAACATGCATTATTGCACGCCTGTATGGACCATGTAGAATGAAGATGTTGTTAGAAATGACAGAGTAAATTAGCCAGTTTGATAAAATATGTGACAGCTCCCTGGATTTGCTGACTACTTTACATAATTACAGTAGCTCTTCAACAATATCACTCCCAATAGATAATTTTAATAATTTTCCCAAGGCACATTATTTCTTGCTGCTTTTCCAATTCATTTATCTCATTCCTATTTATTCAAATTTATTCACTTTTTTTCCCTTACCCTTGATTGTTACCTACTGTTTAATGTAAGCCAGTCCTATGAATTCATGGCAGTCATTTCAGGATAACAGAAATCACAGAATCAACTAGGTTGGAAAAGACCTTTGAGATCATCCAGGTCCAACCTGTGACCAAACACCATCATGTCAACTAGACCATGGCAGTCAGTGCCATGTCCAGTCTTTCCTTAAACACCTTCACCAACTCCCTGGGCAGTCCATTCCAATGCCCAATCACCCTTTCTGTGGAGAATTTCTTCTTGTGTCCAATCTAAACCTTCCCTGGCACAGCTAAAGATTGTGTCCTCTTGTCCTAAATGTGAACCTCCATTTATGGAAATATGATAAACAAACCAGCAGACCTGCTGCTGATGAGCTCCTGTTTCCTGAGGAAATAAAACTCTGTGCCAAAACTTCATGATGAACCTACACACTTAAGCGTATGAGCACAAACTTGAGTGGCTGGTTCAGAAACTCTGAGTCACCCCATAATTGCTGGACCTCCCAGAGCACAGACACATGGGGACCCGAATTCTTCATCCAACCAAAACAGAAAACTCTGCTGCCTTATCTGGGTGCCCAGACTACTCTGGACTCATCTTCTGCCTATAGAGAAACAGCGGGCTGGCTGCTACGTTTCATGTAACAGAATACATCATGATAACAATGAACCTCCCCATGAATTCCCAGGAAACCTCAAGGGAATTCCTGGGGCTCCTTTGCCAGTCTACCTACTTCCAACCTTGTGACAGTCATGTAATGCCCTAGAATCACAATCCAGAATGATTTCCTTTCAGGTTATAATTACCTTGCCACTGGCTTTGTTTCTATCTACCTCAAACAAAAGGCGGCTTTTATAAAAGCAGTCATTGTTCACAGCAATACTGTGCTGGAAAGTTTATGGACTCCTTCTGCTTGCCTGGCACAGTGTGCAAAACAAAAAGAGAAGCTGTGGCAGAACTCCACAGCTTGGATGATGTTATATACTTGGTACAAGCAAATACTGAAGTATTTTATGCCCATATGTAGTATTACCTCAAAAATAATCTCTGTACCACTTGCACAGATTAATCATCAATTCTATTTTCATTCAAATATCCCCTTTTAAAATTCACAAACTATTGGCTAAACTTTTTTTTCCTAGTATGCAGCTATCCATAGGCTGGGAACTTCATAAAGTAAAATAATTGAATGGTCTAATTTGGAACAGACAAGCTAGCCCTATCATTCCACACATTAAATGACAGAAAGCCTGGCGGCAGACAAAGACAAGAGGAAGTGTAAATAGAAATGAGTTTCCAAGAACCATCTCAGTATTCTTCTTACACATTATCTTGGATATGATCTGGATCGTTTGGTGCCATAAGCAATGTCATCAGCTTTCCTGCCAGAAATCCCAGGGCTCAGGGATCCTGCCAGTTAAGAACTTGTTATATGAATTGCTGCTTAAAAATTATCTTTATTAAAGAAACAAGAACAATATAACAAGCTGAGAAACCACATTAAGAATGGTGCAGTACTGAAGACACTTGTAATTCTCAACCCTGCACCTACATGGATCCAGAAATGTTAACCAATGTGTGCTGCATTGTACAGTGGCTATGGCTGTTCCTTGTAATGCCTCAATAAACACATATGAGTAGGGCACATCATAGCAAACATTACACCAAGTGCCATTTTATCTCTGAAGCTACTATGGAGGCAATGGCATAAGGGGTTATAACTTAGAACAGCATGCAATGACCTCTGAAAATCATGAGTTCCAAAATATTCTTCAGAACTGAAAGAGTTTCACTTCTACATTAAAAATCTGTGCAAAAACTGTAAAAAAAGGTCTGCTAGACTTATAAGCTGCACATAACAGGCAATTTTGACAATCTAACATGCCTATTAGAATCTGTTTTGCTTATTTTGCTGTGAAATTGTGATTTTTATCCCCTTTAAACTACAAATCATACTGCCATATTTCATTCCTTTCTGCAATTCTTTTCTATTGCTAGCTTAAAAAATGATAAATACAATTATGACATTAATTTTGGTTGAACATTTCAAAACAATTTCAAAAGAATCATTCACTTCCTGGCAGTATTTCTTTTTGGCTCAGGCAGCTATTCACTAATTCTCCTATCTTCAAATTAATCAGACCTTACTCACCTTTCTTCTATCAACAGTTAGAAAAATAATGGTGGCTTGATCAATAGGCACAACACCAAAATCTGGTAAAATTCTTCCGCTATCCATGATAGGCTCTGAGGGGCTTCTGACTTGTAATTGAAAAGGCACATACCTGTGCAGATCTAAAGTACTTAAAAAAAACTGAGATTCATTAAAAACAAAAGATTTATATGTTAACATATTATGAATATAACATATTTCACTATCCATATAATCATTATTGTCTTCTCAAAAACTAATTTAGCAATTTTTTTAAAAAATAGCAGAGGGTTGATCGGAAAAATAAAGGCCTCATTCTTGCAGGTATCTCAGTAAAAAAGTGAGAGAAGCTGATTAAAAAATAAATTACTTTATAAAAAGAGAACTGCTATGAAATGGGCTTTCATTGAGTATCAAGGATTTGCTACAGTGATCTAATGTCAGTGCACTTTGACTTTCAGCTATTCTCACCATGCTGTTTAAATATTAAAACCCATTCTGATCTCACAGCATGAACTGTAAACTTCAGATTTACAAGAAAATTAAATGTGGGAAAAATAAACAGGAAATGGTAACACAAAGACATCCATCTGCAGAAGGAAACTGCCTCTCAGAATATATTTGCTTAGAAATGAATAAATGGATATCACAGAACCTGACAGTCACTTAAGGTACTTAAGGTAACTCGCATTGCAAGCTAGTTAAAAAGGGAAGCAGACCCTGGGTGAATTGGTTTATATTCAAACCTTTCCTTGGAGTCTTCAGTGGCTCTAGGATCTAATGTTAATACAATTTCACTCAAGCATCACCCATTCTACCTTTAGAGTGAGTTTTATATCACTTAAGCCTCAACAAGTGATCACCCACTACCAAATTAAGATACAGCTGCTGCCCAGAAGGGCAGAGAGTCATGATTTGATATGACATTAGAAGCATACCCATACAGTGAAAAGGGAATTGAGTAAACAGAAAAGAAGGACAAGCATCAGTACTATAAAATGACAGAAGGTTATCTGCAATGTTAAGTCCTAGTTGTCCTACAGAAAATGAGATCTGAAAGGCTGGAGGCAGGAAAAGGGTTCAGAAAGGTTTGTATCTGAAAACTGCATAGAAAAAAACAGGGTCATTCAAGGAAAAGAAGACAATCAAGTTGATATACTTTAGTTTCAAACATTCTTGTGTTCTTTTATCATTTCTTGATTTTTCAATGAGATTTGCCTTATATCTCTTACTTTATACTACACCTTACTCCTTTGACATCAAACTTGAGACAACACCTCATGATATATTTAATCTCACAGGGTGGCTGTGTGTCTCAACATCACTTACTCCTGGGACCACTCTTTCAGCCTCTGCCTCCAAGAATAAATTAGTCTGGGGACTGCCCAATGGCTCCAGAGTGGTGACCTGGTGATTTACCCTTGGAACACCATGACACACTGAAAAATAAAAAGAGGCTCTGGACAACATACTCATCTCTACACCACTGATCTCATATAATCACCCAAAATGTAAATCTGATTATGATTAGATCTAGCCTTTCTTGATGGATGGGTTGTCCAAGACACTAGGTAGGACAGCAAGGGGTTCTCTTTATTTTTCAGGCCTCATTTCATTCTCTGTTGTGCATGTTTTCTCATTTTGAATTCATGGGTACTGAAACTGTATGAAAAAGTTCACTCTAAAATTTAAAACTGTTTTACCAGATGTTACCCAGAAAATGTTGCTGACCTTAACCTCTTATATTTTACCACCTAGTGATTTTTACTGAGGTAGGCAATATTTTGCTCAATATTGCAAGCATTGCAAAGATCAGAATAAAAAAAAAAAAAAAAAGCACCAAAAACCCCCTTTAAAAATAGCAAATATAAACTTTGCTGAGATCATGCTAATGTGTACTGTCAATGATTAAACTAATGTAGGATTTATAGTCTCATTAAGTTGCTTATTCAAGTCAATTAACATTTTAATTTTAGTCCTTCTAGCATTTCATCTTTTATCAGAATGTTAAGGTTTCTGGAAGATCTAACTGCTATCACCTGTATCTTAACATGTTTGGCTTTCTTACATTTATCAGGGGATTGGAACTTTCTTTCACTTATTACCCTGTGGTTTAAGTTGCTGTTTTACCTTCCCAGTTGCAACCTCACCTCAATTTTATGTTTGTGTGTCTGGAAAGTTGCTGCTTTTAAACTTCAGTGGCACACTCAAAAGTTAACAACCTCTGTCTTGAATTAGAACACCACAACCTATGTAAACAAAACTCAGTCAAACTTCAACTCACCAAGGCAAGAATTACAGTCTCATTCATAAACATATTTGGCCTTGACCTGGTGAGGCAGCCTTCAGATGTGGCTGCAGATTGTTGATTTTCTGGACTCTGAAGAGGGAATGTGGAACAGAGGTACTTGAAAGAACAAGCCTTCACAGTGAGAGCTGAAACAAATCCATATCAGAGCAGCATAGAAGTGGTTCTGAGATCCTGTCAAATGTTGATTGGCATCCTGTGGTGCCTATAAAGAAATTGGTCAAGTCTCACTGCAATTCCCAGAGCTGTACGAGAAGCAAATTCTTTTTTTTTTTTTTTCCTTCAGCTCGATCCATCAGACTTATGAGAAAACCAGATGATTGAACTTTTCTTTTTTTTTTTTTTCCTGTCTTTCCTCCATCCTCCCCCTTCCCCTTTTAGAATTACTGTGTGGATGAAATTTGACAAACCTGTCCATTTATCTCAGCCAGCAACTAGCTGGGCAAAGCTAGTCTGGAAAACCATGGTATACTTCTGTTGTAGTTGATAAGCACCAAATAAACAGGGGTCTGGCAGGTCATTCTAGAAAATAAGCCTCATGCTGAGGCTCCAAGGATTTGTCCCTGCATGAGGAAATGTCCTGCAGAGGTGAGAAAGCTGGCTGCCAGCCAGGTGGCTGCAATCAGCTTGTCCTCAGTTGTGCAGCTCCAGAACAAGCCCCTTCACTTGAGTACATCTCATTCTGCAGCTGAGATGTCTTGGTTCCATTAGTAAAAGAACAAGCTGCTGGAAAGCTTCTCTTTCAGCCTTCTGACCTCCACCTGGTGTCAGCTATTGTAGCTAAATTCCATCTATCTACCTGTGAGATGAATTTGTGGTTGGATTGGGTCACAGAGCCACTGGTGGAGAACCAGGGAGGAAGGGACAGCCAGGGCTAGCAGAGCAGTACTGCCCTTGCAGATCCACCTGACTCCGTGAACCTTGAATGCACCAATGCTCAGAACGACTGGCGACCTGCAGGCGCTCCAAGCTGCTGATCAGTTTTTTGTGTCCCAGGGATCATTGTGACAAACAGCATTGTGTCACTGATAGGACTGCTACCCATCATCAGGGACTAATAACAGTGCAAGCAGTGCTTGACAGAAGACTGGAGAACATAGCAGGGAATACTGTGCCTGAACAGTAAAAGCTCAAGGCTTTCAGTGGATCAATCATTAATGTGATCTACCTCAAACCTTATGTGCATGACATTTGCTTTAAAACAAACTGCCCTCAAGAAATGCACAGAGCAGAGGCTTGGTAAATAACCTGAAACCAACCACTCTTTTACAAGCTGAATAATAACGAAACAAATACACTCTGTAAAAGAAGAGTGATGAGTATTTCTTTTTTGAAATTTTAGAGATGTTAGATATGCTACAGCAATATTTCAAAATTCAGCTACATTAGCAGACTTCCAGGCTCCTGATAGATGAAAACTAGCAGCAAAATAATTACATAGGTTAATGAGACAGCACTTGAAATTCTAGTCAAAAACATCTAAAAGAGATGCATTTTATTATCACACTCTCTCTGTGAAAGTTCTGTGGACTTCATAAGCAGAGCATTTTAAAACCCAGGTGCTTTTAAAAGCTAGGGACCTTCAGAGTCAGCTAAAATGATAGCACAGTTCTGAAGTAATACAGGAGAAAAATAGCAGACTTGAAGCTAAGTCATCAAGCAGTGAAGTTAAGAATTATACCGACTTTGGCTTCTTACCTATATTTATCTTACAACAGCTAAGTAATGGCTGGATGCAGCCACAAAGGTGATATTAGCCACTTCCCTGGGATGTGACTCTTCCCTATCCCATTACTCACATACAACCACAGAAGGACCCCAGCAAGGAATGCATAGTGTGAGGATCAGAAGATTCTTCTGAAGCAAAGTCATATGAGAACCAATGACAACATCAAAGCAAAAAAATATACTGTAAGAGGCACAAAAGAAGCATAATTGTACAGTAGTTAGCAACTGCATAAATAAGATATTTATGTCCTCTAAAAAATTCTTAATTTTTTGTATCTGATTTCACCCTACATTAATGTAAGTAGAAAAGCTTTTCAAGTGCTTTTGTAGGAAAAGTGGAAGTGTGAGAAACTACACTGGGCAGGACCGCAGGCCACTAAAGGACAATGGAAATCTATCTCCTTTGTCAATCTGGTTTGCAAGTTTGGGTCATGCTCTACCTCCCCTTAAGCAGGCTCTCCATGCTGCACAAAATGAATGACTGCATTTTTTACCCACTTTAGTGTACGTTTCTCCAGCTCTGAAGATACAGCAAAGAATTTGAGATATGGAAAGAGAAACCTAAAACTTGTTGAGTTTGGTTTTGTTTATTGGGTTTTTCTTTTTCCCTCTATCTAGTTCTTGTCAGGTGCTTTAAGGGCTTTATCTTTATCCAGTTCTTTAGTGTGCCGTTCCTTCATTTTAATTGTGCTACCCCTGCGTCACAATCCACTAACTTTGATTTCTTTTGGTGGGTGTTTTTTAGTTTCTAAACAATTTTCAGCCTATAATCTTAAAAAATGGTATAATATATATGAGTTTCTCTAACTTTTTGATAACCTGATTCATCTTTTTTTAGTTGTCTGCATTGCTCCCATAGAAGGCCTGAGCTGTCTCAGAAGCTTTTCCAAAACTTTTTCAGTAAATCCCAAGGCCTTTGTGTTCCTTGGGAAGTGGTTACAGCTCACTGCTTTAAAAACACCTTTTTGCAACCAAATATATTCCTAACTCTTCCTTAATAATTAAATGGACTTAAAATCTGGTAATATAAGAAGAATGTGTCAAATTAACTTCAGGAAAAGTTAAAGAAATCCTCCAAGAAACTACTTTGATTGGTACTGAGGTTAGTCAGGGATTCATTCACCCATTTAATTAAAACACTTTCTGGAAATGAAGATGAGGAAGCATTACAGAAAATTTTATTTTAGTCTCACATTTCCCTTTCAAAAATTGTCAGTGTTTCATCTTATGAAAGTTCAGTAGGATAGATTGATAAAATAGTGCAATATAGAAAACTGAGCTGAGGCCACTTGATTTTTAACAGCTTGTTTCCTTGTATCCAAGAGCTTAAACAGTCCTCTATTTCAGCTTTTTGATTACTACTTTTTCCTTTTGGAACCATCTATGGGGTTTATTGATTTTTTGAGAAATTATTTTCTGTTTTTCCATCAGGCTATAAGACTGTCAATGTCCTTATGATAAAATTCTTAATGGAGCTTTAAAAATTGGTCTTGTTTCTCCTTCTTTCATTCCCCTTTACATGCCTTGAGAACTTTTTCCAAAGGCACCCAGATTCTTTTCTCTCCAAATAACCCATAAGTTCCTTCCATACCAGCCCTCAGAACTTACAGGATGAGGCCCTATGGCAGGAGTGAATATGAGCAGGTTTTTCACCAGAAGCAGCTCCCACAACTGCAGAAGAACCTGGATGATTTCCATCTGCTCCAGTCAGCTCAGTTCACTCCTGGTTATTGCTGAAGCTGCACTTTCCCAAGAATGGTTTATATTAATAAATAAAGTGTTATGACTTGTAAGGAGAGGATTTTAAAAATTTATGGCTCTTTTGGATGTCAGATGACAACTCTCACAGTAGGCACTCCTTATTGTTCAGTGCATATCAGTGTCTCTCTTGGGTATCTACTGTACAAGATTATTTCTAGGATGAAAGCAGGGTAAGAGTATTGATCCAAAAATGGGAGAATAAAGTTCAGAGTCTGCTGAAATATTCACCGCTTCTCTTGGAGTTTCCAAAATTTTCAGTTATAAGAAAATCTATGTAAAAAATATGAAAGACTCAAAAATATGTGGGAAAATATGTCCTGTCCCAGGAAATTTGGGCACCTAGTTTCAGCTAAATTGGAGAAAATCCACAGGTTGCCATCTGTGCTCCCTGCCCAGTGAGGATAGGGACCTGGCCAAGAGGAGTTGGCTGGGAGTGGAACAGATGAAGAAAGGATTGTCTCTCCAAAAGACAGCACAGCTGCCACTCCTGTCTGCATTCATTCCAGACCCCTGAAGGGAATTCAGCCAGAACTTCTCCCATGGTCTTCACTGGAGTAATGGGAATCCCATAAATAAATGCCATAGCATTAAGCAATTATCTAATCCTAACTGCAGGTTAGACAGATGTCTAAAGGGAATTGTTTACAACTCTACAACCAGACTAGTTTTAAAGAAAGGTGGGAATTTGAGTTGAAAGAAGTCAGCAAGCATTCATTTAAATAGAAAACAATTCATTTAAGACATGAACTTATCAGATTTCTCTTGCTTTTATTCTGGGTTGTTTTTTGGGGTTTTTTTTTGTATGAATAAAATATTTTTTCATAGTTCTTGTTGTTTTTATATTGTGTGCTGGAAAAAGTTAGAAGTATTCAGAAATGAGATTTCCTACAATTTTCTGAATGCTATATGTCTTCTGCTAGTTAAAAAAGCACTTAAATGCTGAAAGTACTGTTTTTAGAACAGAGGTTAAAAGAAAGTGTCAGAAAATATTTAAGGATTGTTCTAAATTGTTATAAACATTTAAAAACCCTGATGAAGCTGAAAAATTATTCATTTATAAATTAAAATTTCCTTATTCATTTTTTGCATTTGAGAAGTTAACAGGGGAGAATGAAATCCTCTATGAAAAAAATAGTTTAGCATATCACTTTATCTTTTATTTATCTTATTTTAGAGGAAGCTCCTCAGCTGCCACTATCCATGAGAAGGCTGGCTGCCTTCTGTACCTATTTAGGAAGCTGCATGCACTAAAAAACGAATCTTCTGACTTTGGCAGACATCATAAATGGTCTCTGTAGTGGCTGACAATACTAATACTTTTTAAAAAATGCAAACAGAAAGTCTCTGAACTCTTTTTAAAAGTAAAGTTTCAACTTAGGTTTGACAATTATGTTGTTTCTTACACCATATATTAGGAGAGTATTTGGTGAAAGCACGATATTCCTCTTGCCTGGTACTATATAAATCTTATTCATACAAGTCTGCACCATGCTCCACTTGAAAGAAACAGAAGAATTTAGAATTATTTTTCCTTTAAGCCTTATTTCTAAGCACTCTGGGGGCATTCCACAGATGCTGCAAGACTCTAGATTTTGACATTAAAACTAAATAAAGGTGCCGTTATATGCACATTTGCAAGATGGTGTGCCAAGACCACTCATGTACAGAGAAAATAAATGTGAATTTCCTTGTGCTACATTGATCCTAGCAATAGAAACATGAATTACAGACTCTGAAACAAAGCCCTGTATGTTTATTTATGACTGCTTTTCCCTTTTCTATGCTCTTATTTATTTACCAATTACATAATCTGGGGTTGAATCTTGGCTTTGTTTTTAACCACCTGCAAGTCACAGCACAAAGAGGAGTGGTCTATGAATGCACTAAGAAAGGTCACAAAGTTTCAACCTTGGTCTCCCTGTGGCAAAGGCAAGAATCAACACAGGGCAGCAAACATCCAGCAGAAAAGATTTCCTCTACAGTGGAACCAGATCAAAGCCTCCAGGCAGCCCTGGAAGAGATCCTTTCTGTCAATTCTCTTTTTTGACTAGGGAGATTGGTCTTCTCGACCTGCAATACGCAATTCAAACAATAAATGTAAATGATGTATGCTTATTGCTCTGTAGGGATGTATTTCTGATTCACAGTCTACTGGTTAAAAGAAAAATCACTTTGTTTTCTTAACTTTGAGAGCAGTTGAGCTGGACAAAACTGGGCAACAAGCCACCTAAAAGCATGGTCTATTAAAAAAAAAAATCTTCAAGCACAACTGACATCCCTAGGAGCTATAGACTTTTGATAACATGTTCCCTCATCCCCTGCAGATGATGAGTTTCACTAGACCACCATATTTTTTTAGAACTGCAGCCAATTAGAAAGTAATTTAAGAAACAAAATAGGGATCTAGTGCACTATTTGGTAGCCATCCTAAGAGTTACAAGCAGTAAGAGTAAATGTTCTTATTCTTATTCTGATATAAAAAGAAACTTTCATGATTTCAAAAGAAAAACCCTACAGAAAGTCCAAGAATGAGATCTAGATCTACAAGGCACTATACCACTATGCAGAAGACTTCATAGCAATCCCCCTCTAAAGGAATTTAATATTTGAATGTAAGAATTAGAAAATCTGGTAAATTCATGCCCTTCAGGGTACAAAGTCAAAACATTTCTCCAGTTTTTGGATTAAAAATATTTTCAGGTAGCAATCTCTCTTTTTCACACCTTTTATGACAACTATGACTATAGCCTCTGGACAACTTCCAGACTCAACCTTTTGAGATAGAGAAATGTTAATGCTCCCAGGTAGCTACAAGGGGTGGACCAAACCCTTGGTGATGGTTATATAGAGAATTTCATAACAGAATAGGGAGATACATGTTTAGAGCCTCTTATGGAAGTGCACCAGAAAGGGCACGGATCTACACTTCTGACTACAGCACAGATTTATCCTTGGGGTTTGTCCATCAGTGCTTTATTTGGTGACCTGGGAGAAACTTGGGCCCAACTGGAAAGGCACTGCTATGAGCTTGAAGCCTAACAGTTTTTCATAATTGGCTTTGTACAGCTTCTTCATAAAGATATGATACAGTTTAAGTTGCAGCACCATGAATTTTTCTATCCATACATATTGTTTTATCTTAAGGAAACCCAAAGGATGCGGCTAGCAACATCTTTCATAAGAAATGCTGAGTTGATCACATAATGTAACAGAACAGAGACATCACTGGCTTTATTCAGGTGGGAAAATAATCCTTCTGATCCAACATTGTCCAAATAGAAGTAGAATACATTGTAATGTCTTCTTTTTTGGAAAAGGTGAAAACTGATACAAATGGAGAAAAAACACTATTAAGACGTGCTAAGGAAATGAGGAATTTCCTTAATTGCTCCACTTTGTGCAGCTAGTATCTTCATTTACAAAGAACATAGATACTACATAGTCAAAACTAAATGTCATTAGTCATTGCTCATCCATTCACTTTATTCTATAAGATGTCAGGCATACCAGGGATTTTACAGCTGCAAAGCTTTCCCTTTAGGAAAGAGTAGACAGAATATTTGCATTTTGATGTCTTAAAGGGTGTTGTTTTGCCCAAAGACATCAGTATTGGCACAGTTGCAGAAGTGTGGTATGGTTGGGAAGAAGAGGAAATGAAAGTGTGCTGCAGCTATGTGATGATGTGTGGAAGATAAGTACACACTGTGTGACAGAGATTAGAAAAAAAGTCAAATGGCAATATATAATTTCCAAAGTAGAACTTAAGCGGAAAAGAAATGGAGAGGATGGTCAAGAAAAGATGTGATATTAAAGGCAGAAAATACGTTCTAAACTGAAGTAGGGTTGTATTCAACCCACAGAAGAAGTAGTTGCACCTTTTTTGCTGAGTAAAACATCTGTCGTGAGGCCACACCTCAAGTCCTGTGTCCAGTTCTGGGCACCTCACTACAAAAAAACGGGCATTGAGGTGCTGGAGTGTGTCCAGAGGAGGGCCACGGAACTGGTGAAGGGTCTGGACCACAAGTCCTGTGAGGAGCAGCTGAGGGAGCTGGGGGTATTTAGCTTGGAGAAAAGGAGGCTCATGGGGGACCTTATTGCTCTCTAAAACTGCCTGAAAGGAGGCTGTAGCCAGGTGGGAGTTGGTCTCTTCTTGCAGGCAACAAGCTGCAAGAAAGCACAAGGGGAAATGTCCTCAAGTTGTACCAGGGAGGTTTAGACTGGATAATAGAAAAATGTCTTCATGGAAATGGCTATTAAGCACTGGAAAAGGTTGCCCAGAGAAGTGGTTGAGCTACCATCCCCAGGGGTATTTAAATAATGGGTTAATGTGGCACTTAGGTACATGGTTTAGTGGTGGACTTGGCAGTGTTAGGTTTATTATTAGACTCAATCTTAAAGGTGTTTTCTAACCCAAAATATTCTATGATTCTACAAATTTAGCAAAAATTGTTTAGAATATCTCATATGGTTCTGGCCTCCTGTCTTCAAGGAGGACAAACCACAAACCACAGCAGCAGCAGAGAAAACCTGTGAGGAGAATCCACAAAGTGGATTCATCCTAGGAGTGGAGTCATGGTGGAGACTAAGGAGTGTGACCTAGAATACAGAATCATAGAAACATCAAGGTTAGAAGAGACATTAAAGATCAGGAAATCCAACCATCAGCCCAGCACTATGACTAAGGACTATTAGTCAGGTAAGGATTTCTGCCCATGAGCATAGCAACAGGTATCTTGTTCCCCCTTCCCTAAAGGGGAAAATGTTTAGTACAATGTTATAAAAAACATGTAAAGGGAGTTACAGTAGTATTTGAATGTAACCGTACAAAGGTCAAAATACGCTTAAATCTCCTCTCCATTATACATCCCAAGACTGATTGAAAATGTGACTTACTATGTTGCTACCCTTTTTGCACAGTACATTTCATTTGAGTCTCTTGATATACATTTCACAAGATTTATACTCTTAGTTAAAGAGCCATAACTTCTTCAGAGTGAAGAAGCATCAACTGCCTACCATGAATCTGTGCAATGATGTGCTCTTTCAAGATTAAAAGATGCATTAAATACCCTGGAGTTGAAAACTAGCTAGGCTGTCTATTAAAATTACTGCTCTGTTTACAAATAATAGAGCAATGTAGAAGAATAAAAAAGGGATTTTTGTTCCCAGAAATTTTTTGTTCCCAGAAATTCAGAGAATGAAAAAGTCCAGTTTGTGCAATAGGAAAAGGAGTTGATATTCAGTCAAATTTTTTGCCTGGTGATGCCTGTACAGGCAGCCATGTCCACAGCATGTGAGCATATGGGAGAACCTTCTCCATGCACAGTGCAGCTGCAGGCACAGCCACGTGCTCTCATTCTGACATGGTCTCTGCTAACTTACATTTCTGTTCTGTGAAATGAAGCATGTTTCTGAGGTGGAACACATCAACTGTTTAATGACATGCAATGGTTCTCTTCAATAGCCAAGGACATAATGCAGGAAGAAATACAATATTGTATTTAACATTTCCTAACAGGGAAATGTTAAATTCCCTGTAGCTGTCTCTCTTGCTAAGTACAAGGATGACCAGAAGCTGCACCTTTCATCCTATTTTGCATGCATAATACTGCAGCTTACAAACCAAAACATGGCTTAACATGTATGAATTCACAGGAAAACATACAAGGGTAGGATAGAAACACAAATATACGTGGATATTTCTTCTCCTTAGGTTCTATGACTGGCTGACTATTTCCCTTCTGAGACAAAAAATTAAATAACTATTGAAAGAATGTTGTAAACCATTCCTTTCTCAGACCCCTTTCCTTAATCTCCAGAATTTCAGACACATAAAGGGGCTATAAAACTGATGAGTCAAACTAAAGCCGCTATAACTTTATCCTCTGCTAGTAAACAAAGACGAATCTGACAATTTGTAAAATGTCACCATCCAGTGAAATGAGAAAGGTCTAGTGAGGCTTGAAGCATTATCATCTCATACTTTAAAAAGTTTTGAAACCTTAATAGCTTGGAACTCAGTTAATTCCACAGCCACAAGGAAAGACATTACACTTAATTTAAAGCTGTAAATCCTTTTGAGGGTATTTAACTATTTGAGATATTGGGCAATTTCCACTCAGGGTTGATAATGACAGTAAACTAAAAAACAAATAACCAGAAAAAAATCAACAAAAAACCTCCCAAATCTAAAATGACAGAAATACCACAAAAATTAGATACCTTTGGCTACATTCTAGGGACATGAGCATGACCTCTATCATCTTGTCTCAATGCAGCATCAAGCACACAACATTAGGACAGGATATCAGTCACACAGCAGTTTGTTTGTTTGTGTAAAGGAATTCAGAGAAAAAAGGGGAAAATGCCAAAAATTATAAGGTAGGGAAGAGAACCAACTGAGAAAGAGAAATCCCATTGTTTAGTTAAACAGTCAATAGCCTCTAGGACTGCCTTTTTATAAATGTTGAGGTTCCTTTTAAAGAGTGCCTTTTATGAAAAGGAGAGTTGCAAATCAGTTTCCCTCTGAGATGGTTTGGTATCAAAGCTAGCAAAGGAGGGAAGAATCCCTGAATCCTCCCTTAACCCAGAATTACTCAGATGGAGGACTTTGACTTGCATCCAGACCACAAGTAAACTGATGTGGCCAAGTTCACGTGTTTGCGATGCTTCTGCACTTCTGCAGAAGATGCTGCCATTTTCCCAGTCTGTCTAAAACCAGCTATGGCTTGCCATCAGACCTGCCAACTGTAAAAGTGGTTTGCTCTGCCTGGTTTGCTCCATAGAGTCAGGGTCAGCACTCTGCTTCATGCAGAACAGCTTTGGCAAAAATGTCCACCAGACTTTGCTAGAAACTGGCAAGGGAAATAGCAACAAGTCTTTTGGGTAACCCCACCCTTTACCTTTTCCATTCCCCTTCAGCATATCACCTTATATTTATTTGAAATACAGCCAATAAATACTATTGGTGTGCATACGAAACCGTGTGCAAGAGTCTGAAAAATTGATATTCAAAGCTGAAATTCTATCACAGAAAAGCCCTGCACCCCCTATTTTCATTCAATCCTCAGCAAGAGAAAAAGCCCCAAATGAGAAGCATAGCTGATGGCCTGAAGCTTGGGTTTGGTGAACAAGAGAAAATGGCTACTTCTTCTCAGAGAACTTTTCCACCATCATGTTCCTTTTGTATTAGCTAAAGAGCTCCTGCCTTGCCATTTTTTTGCAGGTACATTTACTGCAAGGTGGAGATCCAGATCACAGTGGAGGCGTCATACATTCATTGAAGTTATCTCTCAGTATTGTATCTCCTGGAAATCAGTATGAATTATATGAAACAAATGTCATGCTCTTCCTACAAGAAACAATTTTTAATTGAGAGAGAACAGAGAACAGAGACTGTTAGAGGAAAAAGTAATTGATGGAAGATTTTTCATTAGAAAATGTTATGTCAGACTTGAAATACTTTGCTAGAATATTTTGCCTTGATTACATCTTTGGGAACATTTCAAAACAATTTGGTTCCAATACACAGTATTTAATTTTGATCAAACTTGCATTCAGCTAAAGTAGTGTATGTGATAAAGTGTATATGATATGTTAAACCTCTACTTTATATCAATAATTCTATATATTTTATTGGTCATTATGTTATAGTACAGCCACATTAATACCAAACAAATAAAGAATTAAATACAATATTGGATTATATGTCTGGAAGCCAAATATCAAAATGTCACTTTTCTAGAAATAAATTTTGTCTATCAGTTCCTTTGAGAAAACAAGACAGGACTCATGGGACCTTTGATGCCCCCCAGCTGAGAGTATGAATTTCCAAAGAAGAGAAGGGGAAAGGAAAAGGAGGTAGGCGTGAAACATGGAGCACCTCTCCTGTGAGGGAAGTCTGAGAGAATTGGGATTGTTCAGCCTGGAAAAAAAGGCAGCTTTGAGGTGACCTAATCGTGGTGTTCCAATAACAGAAGGGGGCCTACACAGAAGATGGAGAGAGACTTTTTACAAGAAGTATAGTGAGAGAACAAAGCGGGTATGGCTTCAAACTGAAAGAGAGTAGGTTTAGATGACATGTTACAAAGAAATTCTTTATTGTAAGGGTGGTGAGGCATTGGAACTGACTACCCAGACAAGTGGTGGATGTCTCACCCTTGAAAGTGTTTAAGTTCAACTTGGATAGAGCTCTGAACAGCCTGGTCTAGTGAAAGGTGTCCCTGTGCACAGCAGGCAGTTGGAACTAGATGATCAAGATCCCTTCCAACTCAAGCCATTCTATGATTCTGTGATTCTATGATTGTTACTTTAAGATCTGAAATCTGTAAGGCTTAATAGCTGAAACTCACACCCTACCAGCCCTCAGGAACTCTTGACCAGTGTGTATCCTGCACTCTTGCATGCAAGAAAGTTCACCCATATAAGAAGTGGGCACCAGTGGGGCAGAAAGACTTTCTAAGGTAGGTCTTGATGATCCTTCTCAAACCCAGGTGAAGCAATTCAAAATAAACCTTTCCAGGTGGACTGTGTCCTGGAAAAAAACACATGTTCAGAGGTACTGCTGTTTATGTCTCTGGGAAATTGTAGATTAGGACTTCTCAGAGACTGTTGGGAACATCACCAGTATCCACCAAGATGCATTCATGCTAGCAGATAGCAACATGACTTCTGCATGGGACTGCCAAGTCTTATGTGAAATATCAGGCTGTCTTTACTCTAAATGATTGTCTTAATTATACAAACTCTGAATTTTTGTGGTAGAAAGCCAGCATTAAATTGAGGGAGCAAGCCTCCCTCAATATAACTTTGATAAAAATTGAGATGCAAATTTGCCTAATTCCTAAGCACTTTTTTTTTTTTTTTTTTTTTTTTTTTTTTTTTTTNNCTTTTTTTTTTTTTTTTTTTTTTTTTTTTTTTTTTTTTTTTTTTTTTTTTTGTTTTAGGAGTAACTAGAGAAAGCCAATGGAAGATTTGACTTCAAAAAACCTCACTACCAGCCCTCCTCTGCACTGTAGCAGAGATATGTGTACAGAACTGTGAGGAACACAGGTGACAAATATATTTGGTAGAATGGAGGAGAACTAATAACAGGGATCAGTGGATATAAAGACCCTTGAATTTCCAGCTGAAGGAGGTGGCTTACTGCACCTCTGCTCCACATTGCAGCTGCACCACACTGAGTAATGGGTGCAGGTCTGAGACCAAAGCCTGTGTGAAACAATGCTTTAATTGACTAGACAAATAAAGGCATCACATAATTTCCATAATTATTCTAATTTCTGGACTTCATACTTAATGGGGACAACCAGTGGTTTTAAATTGAAAATAATTTTATAAAAATTGAGTTCCCTGTACTTGTTTTGTAGTTATATCTGAGCTAAATAATATGTGCAACTCTGCAGTCATGGCACAATAATGCCAGCATCATTTAGGTGCTGTCTCTAGTTTCTTAAGGTGCTTTGGCCTCAGTTATTAACCAATATCACAATCATTTTTTGTTAAGTAGGATTCTTGGTTTTCTTAGTCTCTTCATTGCCCTTCTCTAGAACACAGGAAAAATAAATACATTAAGGACAGACCTGGATTTGCAAGAACCAAAGACATTTAAGACATTTAAGAAATGTTTTTTTCTTGTTTGTTTGTTTTTTTTTTTTTTGTTTGCTTTTTTTTTAAGTGCAAAAAGCACTTTTTTTTCTAGCCTTGCTTCTTTGAAAGACATGGCTTAAGCATAAAACTGTATTTATGTGTATATAAGTGTGCTTTTTCTGTCCTCCTCTTACTTTCTGTCCTCCTTTGTCCTCCTCTCAAAATGCTAATTTAGTTCACATTTGATATGGAAGAGAAGACCTCAGAGGTATGAAATGCCTACACATTTCATGAAAAATTATTATCCATTAAAAAGAGACCCTGCTACCTGGTAAGAATAAGATCCTAAACTCTCATTGCAAAGAAGTGTTAAAAATGTATCAACTATAGGAAAAACATCAGAATCTGTATCTTAGAGAATCTCATCTGAAAACATATAACAACTGGACAAAAGCTTCATTCATTTCACTTCCTATATATTTTTTTATTTTTCCTGCTAATATGTATACCATAATCACTTTATGTTAACTTGGATAGCATACAACTACGAATGAAGCATGTATTTACCATGTGGCACCAGACCCAAATTCTCCAGAAATTTAAAATCAGACCCATATACAATAGCACGGCTCATTTCAATTTGGTATTATTTGCTGCTATGCTGAGCATTACTTCAAGGAAGACAATAGACAAGCATAAAACTTTGCTTTGCATATTTAATATTTCTTTGAGCAGAGATAGTGTAAAAAGTCATCAAAAAACATTAAAACCCTAAAGTCTTGAAGAATCAAAATTGTTAATTTTAAAAATGGGGGAGGTAATGCAAAAAACTGCTTAGCAACTCGAGAACAGATAGCAAATGTGATGGACCAAACATGGAGCTGTCAGAATAAATTTTCATACAAGGACCTGAAAAATCTCAGAAATCTGCTACAGTGGAAAAGCTGTCTCACTAGCTTAATATGATGTAGGAAGGCATGCTTTGCCAATAAAAGCAAGTCCCCAGAGTTAATACAAAGGTATTTCCTCAGGTGCAATATTAAATATATTAGAAGTGCCTACTTCTAAGGAATAATGTAATCTGTAATTATTGCCTCTTTTTTTTTTTTTTCCTCAGAAAACACAAAATTGTCCAACTCTTCATTACTCTGTATCAGAATAAGTGAGGATGGAATACAACAATCTCAAGAAATTAAAATGTTTTAGGTCTAGATAATGAACAAGAGGTTATTAGCCCATGAGTCAGCTCTATCAACCTCAATTTCTGTCCAGCCTTAAATGGATGTGCAA
This sequence comes from Urocynchramus pylzowi, assembly GCA_013397555.1. Classification (NCBI taxonomy): domain Eukaryota; kingdom Metazoa; phylum Chordata; class Aves; order Passeriformes; family Fringillidae; genus Urocynchramus; species Urocynchramus pylzowi. Next base: position 1,258,118 of record VZRH01000338.1, on the reverse strand, counting down.
TTGCCCTCTCCCAGAGTTCTCCTGGATTTTTACTACAAACAGTAGTAGTTTATCTACTACTGTTTGTAGTGTGTAGACATGGTAATAAATTTCTATGGATAATGAGCACCTATATCTCTCCTTACACAACATGAAGATCCAGGCTTTATTAGGTGAATCAATGCAACAGCTATTCAGCTTGATTTTGCACAGTGTCCTGGTGCAGATTCCAGGAGGAACTGGGTTCTGAATCCTTCTCATGCCTACGTGATTTATATTTGCACCTCCTTTAATGTGACTCCTCAAAACTCACAGGGCTTCTCTGGCCCTTCTAGACGTAGGTCATGAACTCTCATAAGGAAAATCATACTCTGATTACTTAGTAGTTACCTAATCAGAGATATAATATTATCAGAAAATCATCTCATTCCTCCTCTAGCTATATAAAATTAATCCTCTCACATCCTCTACTATTATTTAAAAGTTTTATAATAAAGCTTCAATTATTTGTATAAATAGACAATTAAACAGCTTGAAGATCCCACAGCTAAAAAACTTCCTTTCCCTGTCAAGTTCAAATCCTTTTTGTCTATCCCATTGCATCTAGCCACATCCATTTGGAGTATTTTAAACAGTTGATTTAATGCTTACACTGCTCAAATTCTTGCAGATCTTATCTTCCTCTTTGAAAGCAAATTTGTTATTTGGTTGGCTATTGCCCTAAATTCCTGTGATTTTGATCAATAAATTCCACTAAACACCTTGCAAAAAATCCACTCTGGATCATGGCAAAATATGGTATAACATACCAAAATAATGTCAACTTAAAGGCAGGAAGAAAGTGTACAATTCCCATAGACATAACACCTACAAGATGAGCTTTTAAAGTTGCCTGTTGGGTGGAAAGAGACACTGTATCTCAGTGAAATTATTTTATTTAGGAAAAAAACAGAACACTGAAGCTAAAGGAAAGACACACAGCACCCCCCCCC
>VZRH01000338.1:1210106-1251621 GCA_013397555.1 Urocynchramus pylzowi | reverse complement strand
AAAAAAAAAAAAAAGACTGCCAATGCTATGAGAAGGAGGCTCTGCTTCCCCTGCTATTTTATTCCATTCCCAAGATGCTGGGGGCAGCAAAAATAGTTAAGATGGCCCAAGCAAGTTAAAAGTGAAACTAATGTACCACGGACAGCACTGTCTTGCAGGCATAAAGCAAGTTGCTTTGTAAATATGTTATAAGAATAATACAAGGTTCAATTTTACTAATCTTAAGGTCAAGTAAATTCTGTTTGAACTTAATAAGAACAGTTTCCCTTTGAAATTCCTGCTCATTACTCAGTTGATACATTTAGAAAACCTCCCGGGTAATATGAAAAGCTCCTTGCTGTCACAGCTTCCTCCATGAAGACAAACTGAGCATTTCACTAAAAGGATAATTCCACTTTTCTTACAGTAACTGTTTTTGTTTGACTGTGCACCAACTTTTTAGACATCTTGAGACCAAACAGTTTTAATTTTCTTTTTTTTTTTCCCTTCACAAAACAGTAACAGAGGCTTTACTAAACTCAAGCATGCTAAAAACTTAATACTGGTAGAGATAAAAACAAACCATTAAGTAATTCTATAAAATGACTCATTTCAAAGCTGTTGAAATAATACAGAATTAAAAATTCTACCATAGTTTATGGCATATTTTTTCTGGGGCAATGAATCACTTCCATTCTTCTCTGTCTATGTGATTAATATTTTTCCTCTTGTAAGGAAAAATATAAAAAAATCCTGCTAAAGAATCTGAAGTGAGCCAAACTGGCCAGATAGCTCATGAAAAGAGTTATACTCTATAACTTGGGTCTTCTGTGGAGAATATGCAAGCAAGATACAAATATTTAAAGATAAAATTAAAAAATGCAGGGGCTTCACAGGCATACTTTTAATTAAATTTATCTATAAAAAGAGAATATTCTTTAAAGTTATAGATAAGGCTTTCACCTTCAGATCAGTCAAATGTCTGTGGTTTTCCACTTAAGAGAGGTGATCCTATTTCCTCCTCTCCCTAAGGATATATTATTGACTTTTTTCATTGTGAAGTATCAAAAGCACTCTAGAAATTAAATTCTTGGATCACTAATAATTTTATTTTTAAAAAAAAATTGTATATTTAATTTTTTTTTCTTCTAAGCATTTGTTATTTCATTAGCCTTCATTCTACTATAACTATGGTTACTAACTAAACTTTGTACTGAATTGAATACCCCCAGAATTAACATGTTTATTCATCCCAAATAAAAAATTAACATGTCCTTCACCACAGAGTAATTCAAAATTGCAAAAGGGCCAAATACATCTGTATTCCTTGTCTACTGTGAGGTGAAGTTTTTAAATATCCCACTCTCAAGCAAGGCTCTGAAGCACAATGCTTCAAATCAGTTGTTTTCCACTCAGTCACAATTAGCCAAAACACATGAGCATCCTTATTTTCAAAGCAGGATGAACAGTACATACAGTAAAAATATAAGCACACATTTATTTAGAGGCAACTTCCCTGGTCACATTTACTGCGAGACTAACCAGTCCCTCGAGTAAGGGGGATTCCTTTAAATCTGCCTAAGTTCTTTAAACTTATGTTTTTCTAAATATTATCCTCTTTTTTTTTTTTTTCCTAGAATATTACCAGCTCTCCAGGATTCTCTTAGAAACAGCTTAGCTTTGAGCCTACTTGTTTTACCACACTACACAGCATATTCATGGGATGAATACAAATTAAACACAGACGGAGTTCAAAGGAAAGGAACTAATTTTTGACACTGAATCACCAACTGTGTGTTTCACCAACTGTGTGTTAAATTTAAACAAATATTTTGAAAGTAGAGCATGCAAATACCATATGGAAAACCAAAACAATACAATTAAGAACCCAAACCAGACAAACAATGGTTAGTTATATATTCAGAGCACTACTTGGACTAGAGAAAAGTTTTCTTCAAATTATTGCTTGAATGCTTGTCTTTTCATTTTTATCACCATAACCCATCCAATGATTATGTACTGGAACATTTTAGGTATTAAGAGTGATACTTTGTATCTCCTCTGGAATGTGTAGGTAGGAACTAAAACTTTAGGCAGGTCATTTATCTGCTAGACCAAGCTTCAGTAAGCTTTCTTTTGTCCATACTAATTCTTTGACCCAGCAAGGCAGATTTCTAGTGTATTATATTTCACACATCTACCACAATGTACAGCATTGCTCCTGCTATTACCTACTTTCAATGAATACTCTTTAGGCTGACATTTCAGCCTTTTCAAGGCATAGAAATAGGAGTAACAAACACATAATCACTTGTAAAATTCCTGTTTCAGAAATACCTTACTTTAATATTTCCATAAAACAATAGCTGCCCTTGCATAGGGATTTTCATCTTAGATAAAACATGTCCATTTTTTCATATGCTACTGTATGTGCTTTTTAACCAGAAAAACACATTAAAATGCTTAAAAAATAAAGGGGTTTAATTTGTGAAGTAGTGCAAGAAAGCTCTCCAAGTATCTGGGACAGATACTTTATTGAACACACAATGCAAAGGAAGAAGGAACTCTTTTTTGCAGCAAGACTTATGTGCAACTCAGCAGTAAGATGCACCACCCCTTTTCAAGTGGAGAGGAAGCAATAATTTAAAGTAACCAAAAAGGATTCCTGAGCAGTATATTTTCATCCCATCTGTACAGTGTAGTACATGAACTGTCCCAGTCCTCAGCCACTCACAGTTTCAGTAGAAAAATCCTTTGAAAGCAAAGCTCTGCATGGACTGTAGGGGTCTCAGATCAGAGACAGTATCTACAATACTGAGCAGAGATCATGAGGGTGATTTTTGAAAAATGATTTTCTTTCTTCATATGCACCTAATTGTATTTCTCTACATAAATGTGGTCCTAACAAATACATTTTTTTCAAGCATAGTATCTTTATAAAATTATACACTGATTTTGGTCCTCTGGGGCAGACTTCTAGTCGTATTTGCTGAATTGGAGGTTTGGGTTTTTAAGAGAATTAAAGTAATACTTTTTTTAACAATCCCTACACCTTGCTAGAGTTTTAGCATCAGGTTCAGCCCCATTTTCCTGATCTGATGTAGACTAGTGTAATTAATTTTCATTTGATTCTCACTATGGTTCCAAAAGAGAGTTTGTTTAAAATCAAATATATTTCATCTTGGGAAAGCATCCAACAGGCAGAGGTGAGAAAAAAATTTTACTTGCAAATGCACAGAATATTAGGACAAAATACAAGCCCTATCATAAGAGATGAAGGATATGTGAAGACTCTGTCAGCAATTGTGATGTTTAGACTGGGCTTTCCCTAAACTGCTGCTCTACATGGCCTTTGCAATGTGTGAGTGAAGGGGAGAAGGGCTGTGGGACCAAGCCTGCATGTCAGCAGAACCCCTCATGTGAGCTGTGGCAAAACCCAGCAGTGCTGCTTCCCCTGCTTAGTCCCCACTGCTTTCAGTCTTCTAACTGCTCAGGTTTACTGGCAGGAGACTATGATTTACACTCTGCATGGCTTCCACATGCTTGAGAGCAAAACTGGTTAAATATGAACACAAATGTGCACATTGCCATCAGATGTACTCTCCAGAGATGAATTGCATACTGCTTGCCCATCAGCATAGGATCCCCTTCCAGAATTGAACTCTTTGAGAAGTTTTGAGCTCCACTGCTGTGCTGGTTACCAAAACAGGCACTCACTTCTGACATCACAGAAGTGGAAATGAAACCATTATAGAAGGTTGGACTATTGACAGCTCTATGAGGAGTTGCAGTACAATCTGAATGGTACAAACAGCAATCTCAAACACATTCCTTCTGTGATGGCAAATGAGGCTGTGTGTCCTGATTCATATGAATGAGAGGTAAAAAACATCCAGAGTATTCCAGGTCATCATGTTGAAGCAAGACAACCTATAGCAACTACAAATATGGAACAGTGAGATATTGGGTTTAGATACAGCTGTTGCCATGACTGCTTGGAACATTTCACTGGTTCATGACTATAGCTCCTGACTCCTTTTAAGCACAGAAAAATGAAGTAGCTTTTTAGTAGACATTCCACTACCAGCTGGATTTGCTCCCCAAATGGACAAAACTTTAACTAAAGTAACCACAGTGATGGCAGTTCTTGTGCTCTGATCCCAGTCCAGCTGCCCACAGATTGGGCAGCAGCAAATCTGCAACATATAGCAGCAAAAGAAAAGCAGGCTGGATCTGGTTGCTCTTTCAAGCTGTTGGGTTCATAGACCTGCACACAATTAAGCTGTGTCACAGCAAGTCACTTTTCCACAGTGCTCAGATGTAAGCAGGAAAAGTTTTAGATGCTAGTCCAAATCTATGGGGACTTTTTCACATTTTTCTGAATTGATTCAGAGAAGGAACAGTGATGCATAAAAAGAAGAAAAATCGCCTGAGTAACTGCAATGTCTATCCCTTGCAATCCCTCCTGGTGTCATTTTCAGGGCATCTTTAGCCAATCTCATTAGAGCTCTCAGAAGAGTTTCATTCCTATCGACTGAGGAAACGTTCTAAAAGACAATTGATTAGGAAAATGTATTCAAGAACATCTCCTGTAGGAGTGGAGTTATTTCTACTGTGCATTTCTAAGCCCATTTTTCAGTACTAGTAGGTAGCACTTTGACACCAATGTCCAGGTAGCTGAGATGATGAGTAGCTGATACAGATGAGACACACAGATTCCAGACATTATTTGTGGGCTGGATGACAGAAATCACACACTTTTCCACTACTTCTTCAGTGAGTGACTGTCTGCAGCTACTGCAAGGCTCAGATTTTCCAGGATGGTATGGCAAGTTTAGACTTGTTTTCCCTTCCCTAAAGGCTGACCATACAGTCACTCAGCAACAGTCTTTCAGCAAGTTTCCTTCCTTGATTTCTTACAATATAAATACTACTATTTATAACATTTATATAATAATTGTTTCATTGTGTTCACCTTCAGTATAACAAACAAGTAAAAATAGTCTGTACTAGAAAACAAACAAAATGTCTGAAATGCAGTATGATGCAGCCTTGACACTAGTAGACATAAATGCTGCCCTACTTCAAAGTCTTCTGCTTGCCAACTTTCTTTCCTAAGATCTGCAAGAATTCAGCTAGGTCAGCTCAGTGCTGATGTCCAAGTCACTGCTGCTATGGGGGTATTTTCCCAGTGTGAACCACACTGACAGAAATAATGCAGGAAAATGAACTCACATAACTTTTTCACCATTCAAACCTTTTAATATACAGACAACTAGTTCTACTGCAACCACTAGTGTGAATAATGTTTTTTTAAAGGTCAGCAGTTCTACCTAGTACTACTAAGTTCTCCAAAATACACACTCAGATTTGGTGTCTCTCCTGATGGAGGAGAACACAGTAAAGACACCACATTTCAATGTCACTCTAGCCAATCTATTCATAGATAAATCACCCAGCAGATACTGCCTTTCTTGAAGGCTGGCAGATAATATAACCTTCTTTTGCACCCACATGGAAATAACAGCTTGACTCCCAGCATGGTTTGAATATTCTCAGTAATTGGAAATTCAGTTTTTCCAAAGCATCCTCCTTCCACGCTGTGTAATATTGATCAGAATATCCAGGAAATAGCAAAGTACTTAAAAAAAAGGCCTAGAAGTTATGCTTCTCTGCCCTTCTCTTTGTGCCTAACTCCAGATACCTGTAGGACCCAGAATCTGTGGTGCTCTTAAGGGTTGATTTCTCCCCCTCATATACATGAAAAACTGCACCAGGGCCATGATTACCTCCTATGTTCTGAACTCTTCCTTCTGGACTTAGGTGAACTAAATATTAAAAGGATCTTGGAAAATGTCTACAGATTGCCTCAAAACTACCTGAATTGAGAGCATTTGCCAGAACAAGTCATTTGTTTAAACTGACTGAACACTTGGATGTGAGGCACCAAGAGAAGTAACATTATCTACCTGCCAGTATATGCCTGATGCTGTAACCAAGGAAAGATGTGACCTTCCAATCAGAGGTGCCTATGATAAAAAAACAGGTATGAAGCAGAAAACAACAGGAAATATAAGGCAACTTTCTTCATCTAATAAAGTGAAATGATGACATTTGTGTGTCCAGCATTGAATCATGAAGGAGAGAGTGTTATAAGAGAAAAGGGAAGAATTCATATACAGTTTCTTCTTTCAGATTTCAAAAGTTCCTGTGCTATTGCTTAATGTAGGATACAGATTGTAATATGTGATTTCTCTCTGTCTGTGTTTGTAACATCACATAAAATATTCCAGTGATGGAATAAAACTTTCATTTTATTGCTACCAACTATCCTGGAGCTGAGAAGCAACTTTATAGATACAGTTTAGTATAGTACAATATAGTACAGTAGATACAGTATAGATACCATTGACTGTCAGTGTCTCAAATACAAACTAGCAGAACAACTACAGTTATCTAACATTCAGAGAAACATAGAATGTCCTGGGTTGGAAGGGACCTTAAAGATCATCTAGTTCCAACCCCCTTGCCATGGGCACCTTCCACTACACCAAGTGGCTCAACCTGGCCTTGACAACTTCCAGGGACAGGGCATCCACAACCTCCCTGGGCAAACTCTTCCAGTGCCTCACCACCTCACAACAAAGAATTTCTTTCTTATTTCTAACATAAACCTACCCCCTTTGCATTTGAATCTCTTCCCCCTTCTTGTGTCACTACATGCCCTTATAAGAAGTACTTTTCATCTTCCTTGTAGGCTCCCTTCAGGTATGGGAAGGTCACCCTGAAGCCTTCTCTCTTCCAGGCTGAACAATCCCAATTCTCTCAAACTTTCCTCACTGGAGAGGTCCTCCATCCCTCTAATCAACTTTGTAACCCTCCTCTGGACTCCAACATGTCCTTCCTGTGCTGGGCACCTGGATGCAGCTGGATGCAGCACTGCAGGTGGGGTCTCATCAGAGCAGAGCAGAGCAGAGCAGAGCAGAGCAGAGCAGAGCAGAGCAGAGGGGCAGAATCCCCTCCCTCACCTGCTGCCCACACTGCTTTGGATGCAGCCCAGGACACAATTGGCTTTATGGGCTGTAAGCACACATTGCTGGGTCATGTCCAGCCTCTCAGCCACCAGCACCCCCAAGGCCTTCTCAGCAGGGCAGCTCTCTCAGTCCATCTCCCAGTTCCGGGGGTTGCTGTGACCCAGGTGCAGCACCTTGCACTTGTTTAGTCTCACCTTGTTAAACCTTTCTCATGGGCCTCCTTCTCGAGCCTGTCCAGGTCACTAACTCTTACAAGCAGTATCTACATCTTGGTTATATAAGAAAAAAAATGTTGAAAAATCATGGTTTTAATCTCAAATGAATGTTACCTTACCTTTTAGCATGCACAATTTAGCAAAACTTTTCAATCCAGCTTTCCCTTCTGAATGGGCACCACCCAGACTGTTGCAGTCAGATTATTTGTGAGGGTGCCAGCATGTGATGTTTGGAATGAATGGTGCACAAACAAGGCTGAGCAGACTGTGCTGGTAATTAGAGGGAGACATAACACTTCGTGGGACGAGGTACCTGTGAGGCCTGAGAGTGACCTCGTTGTAGAGAAAGCAAAGATTTATAGTGCTGAATGTCAGTAGAATTGGAATGAGGACAGATTCCATTCTCACTTTAAAGTAAATCTAAGATGGCTTATGTTAAGCTAATTGTGGCACAATTAATGAAAAATGGCCTAAGAAGGGATCTGGGTAACTCAGTTTTCTAAGCTTAGGCTTTATAAAACCAATGAACTCTTTCTGACTTCAACTTTCACAGCACTCAGAAAATGTTAGAAAATGAATTCTGTGCTGTACAGAGATCACCTTATGAGCTGTTCTCTTTAGTGACTGCATCTGTTTGCCACTGTCTTGTTTATAACACTTGCAAGGGGAACAATAAGCAAGAATTATGCAATTAACTGTTTGCTTAGGTGTAAATTTCCATCCTTTTTTGCCAAAGAGATGGTTCTATGAAATGCAGTTCATATTTCTTAATTAGAACTACTCAACTGAGGGCAATTGGAAGAAGAAGAAAAACGGAATCAATTTTGAAAAAAAAAAAAAAAAAGACTGAAGGAATGGTACTCTTGGGTTAACCTGGCAGTTGGAAATTGTGGATGTAAACTCATAAGACATCAGGAGTTACATAAGATAAAAATTTTAACGTAAAATCTCATTGAATTAAAGAACAGAAACAGGCTGCAAAAACTTCATTTCTAAAGCCATATATACATGACTACTGACTGTACATGGTAATAGAAAGAGATGCTCTAAAATGCCCAAAGGAAAAAATAGATTATGGGGGCTGTAAAAGCAGAGAGAAAAAAGATAACTAGGATGATGACAGACTGAACTTGAGCTTTATTTTAAATTAAGAATACAAAACTTCCTGCTAAATTCAAGGTGAATGCAAGGCATAATTTGTTTTGTTCTTAGAATATATTGTGAGTTCTCAGTTCCTTAGGATATATTCCCATTCCAATGACTCGTAAGTTCTGTAGCAAACAGGTATTAGTGTAATAAAATAAGCTCTGGCTGCACATCCACTGCTGTTATCTGCTTACAAATATTTAAATTGATAAAAAGCCCAGAGATCCTGTATCCATATTGATTTAGCTTTGAACTGCTGGAAAGTGAAATAGCTTGAAAACCAATGTCCTGTCACCTCTGTTCCCCACACTGCACAGCACAGGATCAGAAATAGCTTTGTGTGTTCTTTTATGATTTCTTGCACTCTACTTAACCTTTCAATGCTAGGACATAATGCTAATGTTACTGATGATGATTCTTGTAAAGGATTTACATATGCTTCAATTTCAAACAACTATTAGAAGTGATAAACTAAAAAATACAAGAGATTAGAAGCAATTCCTTTTACTTCAAAGCACATATTCCAGGTATGTCAGAAAAAAAAAAAAATCATCTATAGCAAAGACAGAAATTGCCAAAACTGTCATAAATTTCAGCTGTGGTCAGGAAAAATATAATCAGTTGAACATAACAGAAAACAGTGTCTCTTCAGGAGATGAAACAGCAGGAACATATGAACTTTATAAAAGGAGGTGCACAGTTAGGCTTGGTCCTCTGAAGATAATGAGAATAAGAATCTCATCAAAAGTGTTATGGTGGAACAGAAGGAAAATTGGACTTGATGTGGATTGCAGACAGAAGAGATGATTTGAGCTCAGAAACAAAGAAAAGACTGCTCAGCAGAAAGAAACTTTAAAGAACGGCAAATTTAATTTATCGGTCGCATGGAGATAATCATGTAAGAGACTATTTTTATAAAATAAATCAAGATTTTTTTTTTTATGTGGGAAATTAGAATGTCAAAGGGAAAATACAGCTAAATTATTTCAGTTTAATTTTCTTATATTTTCCTCCTATATTCACGATTTATGCATTTCTTTTGTATACCACACAGGGGAAAAAAAAAAAAAAAAAAAACCAAACAAAACAAAAAGGTATATTTCTGTTTCTAAGCATGTTGCATGCTGTGTGCCTGCTTCAGTGAGGCCAAGGTAGAACACAGGCACAAAATAACATAGAGGAAAATGGAATTTTTAACAATATATTTGCAAGAAAGCCCACAACTTAAGAGAAGAGTATAAACTGGGTTATGCAAGTTTTCTGGTGTAATCACTTAGATCAGTATTATGATCTTGCTCTGCTCATCTGGCACAAACCTCTTGCATTAGTCTTTGCTAGTCTCTTCTGTCAACAGGTACCTTAGTCATTTGCTTTCCACAGAGTCCACAAGTTAAACAAAATCCTATTACAGTGCCTTTCTGGGATTTGTCTTTAGTAAAAATAAAAATAAGGTAAACTTCAGCTAAAAAATTCTGTTGATGCTGTTTCATTTCATTGAGCCTGCTGCCTAAGATGACAACTTTGGGACTTCTGAGCCCACACCCTAGATCCTATCTTCTCAGGCAGCTACTTCCCCCTCTTACATCCAGAAGTTATGAGTCATCTGCCTCACTGTGCCAACAAATGTCTCTTAGCCTTTTTCAGGCCTGAGAGAATAACAGCAGAAGGAGATGTTCAGACAGATTCTAATAACCTTTAAAATCAGAATAACTGTGTGGGACAAAATTTGGTCTTAAAGGTTTTTCAGAAAACACATGATAGAAAGTAAATGCTAATTAATATGTCATTTCAGATAGCATGTCATACTGAAACACTATCTAATATCTACCAAGGAGAACAGTTTCCAAGTCTGACTAAACCAAGCTAAACAGAGCGAGGGTTCTTAAGCATTGGTGGCAGTGATTTTTTCTAGCATGCTGAAACTTCATTACAATTTTACATTCAGAGTGTGATCCTGCACTCCTCTTCCATAAATGAAGTCAAATCACTCACCCCGCAGAAGCTGTGAAGCCAAATTAAGGCTTTTAAATTTTAAATTTCCTGAAATGCCTTTATTTTAACTTGCAGAAGTTTAGAACATTTCTCATAACCATGTTACTGCTGCTGCAGGAAGCAAGAGATGCCTTAAGCTGTTCTGTGAGCAGCCAGTCACGGGCTCTCAAAAGCATCACAGGCAGGTCCTTTTTCAGAAGACCTGACTGTCAGGATGCCTGGACAGATGGAAAGTAGCAGAATACTGGATAGATATTTACAGTCTGCACTAGAAAGAGTTGTTTCCCACCAGACAGAAGGCAGTGAAATTTCTATTACCCCACAATACTATACACACCTCTGAGAGCAAGAGAATGTTGTCTTCCCACTGAGCATAAAACAGAGCTTCAGAAGAAAAGGATATCAAGTAATGGATCCATGGTCGAATCAGCAAGACAGCTTTGATACATTAGTTAAAGGAAGCATATTGAGTTCAAAACTGACCAGCCAATAGAGCTATCTGGCAGAAAGGTATGTCATTCTTTTGAGAAAACACACAAAATGTACCAGCAAGCATATCAACTTGAGAGGAATATGATAGACTATCATTGTGAAAGCTTCACTGCCAATTTGCTTTCTTACATAAAAATATAAGGGACGTCTATCCTGACCATTTCAGTTATCTTATGTAACTGCAAAATGCCTGTGAACTATTTAATGCTAATTTTATCCCCGTGTTAACACAAAATATCACACCAAAACTACTGAATAATGAAAGAGAGGTTCCTTTTACCACAATAATAATTATGTTCCAGTGATGCTGACAGAATTTTAATCCCTCAAGTTCTACAATGTGCTTGTCATGGGGGGGACCAATTAAGTAACCTGAACTCTGCAGCTGTGTCTGTGATGCTCCATAATCTTGTTTTCCTGCACCTGTCATTTGATGTGATTGATGGCATGTTTGCAAATCTGTTATGATATCCAAAGGCAGGGGTGAGAGGCTATGGTCTTTTTGCATTTCAGCTCACTACATTTTCCATTTCAGAACACTTTCACAAGATATCAAACAATTTTTTTATTTGCACTATTGTAATGGAAATTAATTTTTTTTTTGCACTATTGTAATGGGAGGGGGTTTTCTACCTTGGTTCCATCACAATTCTGAGAACAAAGTTCTGGCTACCTGGTTTGAAAGGGGCAACAAAGCTATCTCCTTTCTTGGTCTTTCCCCACACATTCTTTATCTTCTACCTTTTAGTGAATTTATTCCCAGAAAAGCAGAGACACAATTCCCTGCTGTCAAAGAAATCCATAGCACAAGTTTTGTACTTTTTCACAGTGCTTCACACTGCTTGTATTTTAAAGGCTGGAATACTGTCTGATGTTTTACTTAATGTGTCCTGACAATAAATAAAGGTAATCACTGTCAAAAAAACCCCAAAAACCTGAATGATCTGCAACATTTAAATACAAATGAAAACAACAATAGTTTGTAAGCCTGCAAATGCCTATAAATTTCATAGCCTCTAAATTGGTGTTATTAATTTTATGTGTCAAAGTTAAGCATAGGGAGTATTTAAAAACTTACAGGATAAAGTGTTTAGACTACTGAACATTACAAAACATATTTTTTTCCTAACAATTAAAGCATTAGACCAAGACTGAAGATACACAGGTTGCTTTTTTTAAGCCAGTAGCCATCTGCATCACCCGGGGAAAATATTTGCATCTAGTCTTCAAGTGCCTTATCAATGACATTATTTGATAATGAGAGCCAAGGGCACTCTTCAGCTTTGCAAACTGATATAAAATAGTTAAAACCGTAGATATTTATGTTTTGTTAGTGTAATTGTACAAAACAAACAAGCTTCAATAATAACTTCAGAGTGAAAATATATTTTTTCCTAACTAAACTTATGTGGAGAATGTATTTAAGCAACCACAAATAGACTAGGATACTAGAACATATACAAATGCTCATCAATGGGAATCCAGTGAGATTGCTTATGTCTGGCTTTCAGCTCTAGGAGGAAATGGCACAGAGAGAAAACCTTCCTTTGGAAAGTTATTCACTTCACATGCCCTCATTACCATGCCTTGCTGGATGAGCCATCTGCTGCACAAGCACCTCTCTCTAGGATGTCCACTGGCTGGGACAAGATGCAACATCTTACAAGGGAAAACACCAGGAACATAAATTCTAGACTAAATTTTTGTCAGAACAATGATGATACAAATATCTTGGGTATACCTTCCATTTTTCAGGCCACCTACATTTATCTTCTCATGTGTATTAGCCATAGAAGACAACTGAACTCCCTAAGGCAATTTTAAGAGAGTTCTAGATGACATTTTATGAATATTTCTTCTCCCACATAACCTGAAACAAGATTTTAACTTTTCTCCCTGCATTTTAAATAAACTAAATAAGGAATAATGCTAGAATCCTAGAGATGCTATAATATTAACTCATAGTTCTAAAGTTTCATTTCAATTATAAGAACCCTATTAAAAATAGCAAAGCTTAAATATTTGGGAGGGGAACAGCATTTGGAAGGGGCAAAATGTTTGAAAAACATTTCTAAAAATATAAGAACTCATATCTTTGGGCTCACTTCTGTACTTATTAATTCATTTTAAGCGAAAATGGTTTCCATTCAATGTTATCTGTATTTTAGCTCCTGTGCACCTGATGTTTTTAAACTGTCTTTATTTACCTGCTGTAACTGTACACTATGTTATCAGTCTGAAAATCAGGGTATCATCTTATTTTTCTCGTTTTTGGAAAACTTCAAAAGTCTAGATTTTTAATTCAGTTTGGAAAAGAAAATCTGTGATTTCTGCTCCAGGAGTGGGCAGCATGTCCATCAGTAAGGTCTTCACAACCAGTCTGGTTGGTTGGCTGAACATCAACAGGAAAACTGTATGAATTCTCAAGCGTTTTAGACATGAGAATTGTGTTGTCATCCACAGGATTTTCTTTTTAGATAAGAATTGCTTTTTTCCTAGTGAAGTCATTATTTCAACTGGACACAAAGACACCACAAGCAACCCTTTGTACTTTTCTGAGTAGACTTGCACATATAATACTCACAACACATACAGCTCTACATTCAGGACAGAAATTTATTTTCAAGCTTTCAAGCTTGGTCATTTATATTAGAAAACACTTGTGAGGTCTGGTGAGTCATTTGCTTTGTATGCTTAAAGAGTTGAATAAAGATGGGATTTTGGGTAAATATTAATTTCAGTATTTTCATTAGAACAACATGGAAGCATAATTCAGTTTAAAGGAAATTAATAATTTCCCTACTCTTCTCAAAAAAAAAAAAAAAACCAAAAACCAACAGATTAATACAATAAGTGAGTTCTGTAATGACTTGCAGCAAGAAACTAAAACCATGTTGTTTTAACAACAAAAATACAAAAAATGAACATGTGAGACTACCACAATGCAAGAGGAGTACTCACATAGGGAATAGCTGTGACTAGGATTGTTAACAGAGCACATAAAAGTTTACCAAGACTCAAGGCACTCCGTAGAATTCTGAGTGGACAGGTGTGGGTAACATGCACACCACAACAATTATGTAGTGCATAAATTCTGCTTCTTTGTTCAATAAGCAGCACATGCAGCTACTGAGGTATCTCCAAAGGGAGCCATACCAGCTCCTTTATAGTTCAGTTGGGATTAGCTGGAGCTGATTTCACCATAACTTAGAGTACAAAGATGTGCCACATCACAATGGGGTCCCTGTGAGCCCACAGCTCTTCAGTACTTTGCAAAGGAACATTGAACTTTTTTTTTTTTTCCTAGCTAGCATTAACAATTCTTAAGGTTCCTGGAGTAAGTTTAGTACCCCAATAGATGAAGTCCTCAAATACTTGGGGTATTTCTTTCTTGTTAAAGAAATAATAAAAACACCCCTGCTTAGGCTCCTCAAAATGTCTCCCTTTAGTTTCCGCCACCATGACAAATTCCAAAAATCAACATCCACAGATTGTGCATCTGGTGTAGGCATAGTGAATAGTTTTTCATTGTTTCCCTAAACTCAGTTCTAAGCTCATGGGATGGCTCATTCTTATATTTTCAGTATTTTTATTGTGTTTTCACAAGAAAGCTCCTTGATAAGTTTCTGAGACTGCCAAAAGAGAAGGCAAGTGAAGTGAATGTACAGAAGCAAAAGCCATCCAACCAGAACAAGAGAAGTGGCCTGTGCTCTGGGCCTATACTGACTCCTGGATGGTGGCTAGTGCCCAATGCAGGTGGCTGCAGCAATGGAAGAATTGGCAAGGCAGGGGTAAACCCACCTGGGCTGCTGCATTGTGGCCAGACACCGCTGCATGGGTAGAAAACGTGACTCTGAAGGGACATGCTGTAGATGCCCGAAAGTCGTGCCACTGAAGAATGTTGAAACAAACAACAGGTAGATAAGGCTGGCAGAATTGAAATAGCTCAGACAGACTTAGACTAGGAGCAGAAGTAGGAGCTGTTTGTAGCCTGATGGCCCCGTGAAACATCAGGACATCTAGAAAGAGATGCAACATACAGACAGATGTGCTTGTGATTGGGGGTGGATGATGATTTCATCCAGTGCTCTGGCTACAGTGAGCAGTGCTGGCACAGCATCAGAGCTGTCTCTCCAACAGTCCACCTCCCATCAGTAGGCTGGATATGGGAAAGTCCTGGGAGGGGACACACCTAGCTGACCCAAACCGGCCAAGGGGATATTCCACGGAGGGGCATTCATTACTCACAAAGTTTGCCTTCCCGAGAAACCACTACACATGCTTCCTCTTTCCAGGTAGTGGACAAGTATTGTCTGATGCTGGGGAAATACAGAGTATTTCTTTTTTCCTTTGCTTGTGCATGTACAACCCTTTGCTTTTGCTTTAGCAAACTGCCTTGTCTTAACCTACAAGTTGTTTTCCTTCTTATTTTCTCTCCTCCTCTGTATTTCCCCCTGTCCAGCTGAGAAGGGGGACTGATAGAGCAGCTTGGGGGATACTTGTCATCCAGCCAAGGTCAATCCAGCACACATTGTAGGAATACTAATAGTTAAATAACACTCTAATGGCCAGTCAAGATATTCCATGTGATTCAGGGGCAATCTAATGAACTTCAGTGAGGTCAAACTAGTTGGATTCACTTGGCTTAAAATAGCTAGGATATAGATCAGTGTTAAAATTTCAAACCAGAAAAAAAATAGGATATTAAACTATTTTGCAGAGGGATATCTACAGCTACAGTTGACAAAATACAAAGTACAATCAGTACTGTGTGAAGAAGTAATTTCCCTTTATGGTACAGTTATAAAGAAAGTACATTACAGTTGTTGTTAGATCATTAATCATTTTTACTACAGTAGTGCCTAAAACCATGCAAAAGATGAACCTCGTAAGATTTTGTATTATGCAGACACACAGCAAAAGACCACAGCTATCCTGAAGAATTTACAGACTAGGCAAACAATATAGGTACCTGAGAAGAAAGTGATGCAAATAATGAGCAGTGTGAACAATGCAATCACACAAAATGTTAGGTTTGCAAATGGGAACGAGCACACAAGATGCTGAGAAGGGGTGAGGGGGAACTAAGAAGCTCAAGCAAAAAAGACAAAGAAACATAGTTGAGCAGGACCAGGATGGATACACTTGGGACAGAAGTGAAGTAAAACTGAGGTGAAGAGTGTTGGTAGAGATTCAGAGCAGACATCCACTATATGGAGGGGCAGAGGCAAGACTGCCAGAAGTGCAGAGACAGCTGAAGACCACAGGTAGCCTGAAACATCAGCTGGGTGCACTCTCTGGTCTCTCTGTTTTCCCACACGGTAGCCCTAGAGCTGGTGAAAGCTCCTCAGTAGGTCAAGAGGTATTTGGAAACAGGTTCTGCTGGATGTATCTGAGACAGATGATGCACTAATTTGTTCTTGTATATGTTCTTACATAATTGTATTTTTATATTACCACACCACAGAAAATAATTTATTTGCCATTTTGAACCACAGGACTATAAAAATAAAGCACATATGACACCTGCCTTAAAAATTATAGTAGCTGTCACTCTTTGATTGAAACAAATCAGCTTTGCAATCAAAACAAAGTGAAATTAGGGACTTTATTCTTGAACAGACATTACCAGTGTATCTCAAAGAATTAGGATAACTGTCAGTCATAATGCAGTTTTGCTCTTCAATATTTACTTATATATTTTCTCTGCCCTAAGCACAGAGTGAGGAGGCAGTGAAAATCAGACTGAACATAAAATCTTTTCAGCAAACAGCAATTACATCTGACAGTGCAAAATTACAAGAACATTGGAGATAGTGTGGGTTTTTTTGTTTTTTTTTTTTCTCTCTTTGGTGTCACCAGATGAGTTATACAGCAGAGAAGCAAAAGGGCATGTTATATATAGTGCTGCATGCAAATTCATGGTAAAGCACACATGGATACAATTCCCCAGTATATAATTTGCCTCTTCCTGTGATCAGCTCCATGAAGGAAAATCTCTGATTCCACAGAAGTCTGTGGAACTCCTCTGGTGGGGCATTGGTCTGGAAGGTTCTGGTTTCATGACCTCCATGAAAAACCATTTTAAAGGTGTTCCTAATCTACTGAGCAGGGACCCAACCTAGAAATAGTGAATATAAAGACCTCTTGGTTCAAGCAGACTAAGAAATGTTCCTAGAGTAATCCTTTCATAAAGGAGTATAAGATCAATAAAGCATATGAATAAGGGATGTGGCTGCACACATGTATAGGGAGGAATTAATTTTATCTCTGTGGCTAAAACTGAGAAAACATAAGAAAAAAATACATTCCATTCTGGTGGCAATGTTGTAAGAGAAACAGAAAACTAGGAGTAGCTGCAGAATACAGTTTTTTTTTTTTTTAAACCCCTGAAGTTTCTCAAAAGAAAACAGATCCATAATCTATTTAGTGTACACATTCTATCAAAAAGAGAAAATGCAAAAGCAATCTTCATTCTGTCAGCACTGGAGTTAGTGGCCTGGAGCTGAAATAAATGTCTGGAAACAAGCAAAATGCACACATTGTCACGGAGCATGGTCATCCACTACAAAATCCATCAAAATAAGCAACCAATCCTCTGTCACTTGATGTCTTATTCATAATTCAGAAGGCCACTCTTTAATTTAAAGCATTTTAGATCAACACAAGAATAACTTGGTGAAATTTAATGATTTCTGGATGTTCTGACTGTTTCTGATCAAAAATATCCACACTAGGTACAAAACAAACAAAAAAAAATGAGACGGATGTACATCAGGAATTACTTCTCCCACAGCTGAGGTAAGTTTGGCTTAAGTTTGCAGCAATTTCCTTGCTACATCCCAGCTTTTCACTGACCTTCCCTTTCAGTTCATCCTCTACAATTTTTTTGTTTTAGCTCCTTTAAGGAAGATTCTTCTAATATGACTGGCATACAACTATTTAATATTCTCAGCAAACTCTAGCTGAAGCCGAGGAATCTTTTCTGATTGTGATTTCTGCCATTTACTTGATTTTTTGGGTAGAAGATATTTCTCCTGTGTGGATAGCAAGAGTGTTTCTTTCTCTACTTCTTTATTCTTTGTTACCAATAGCTAAATGACCATCTTCAAATTTACCTTCTTCTATTGAGGCAGAGTGCAAAGCCAAGCTGAACATAAAACCACTGCAGAGTTATGAAAATACACTGTATTTTCTGAATTCAGTGCCAGGTTCTGTGTGTTTGCAATCACAGCAAACTGCTATCAAACTACATGTTACAGGTTTTCAGACAGAAAAAGAAAAGCAATGAAGCTACTTAGGAGCACCTAGGCAAATAATAAATGCAATCAAGCAGCCCCACCAAGGAAAAACTCTTAGGTCCTGTCCAGTCCACGACACAACTGCTAAGGCAGAGAACAGAGAGATGAGGGAATATCAAACCTTTGAGGTCTTTGGGAAAGGGGTGGAGACAGAAGGGTCGTGAACAGTTCAGAGCTTCCAGGGCAATGATCACAAAGGCTGTCAGCTTGACCAGGGATAAAAAAAGAAGGAAAGGTCTCTTCTGCTTATCAGATATGGAACTAACAAACGTGGGGGAAAACTTTATTTTTTTCTTACCAGCTTTTATGAAAAAGTCACATGCACAAAGTCCTATTGTCGTGTGACCTTCTGCTTGCTTTTGAAGGTTAAGTAATAAGTAATGAATTATGAATAATTCATAATTAATGAATAAGTAATGATCATTTTCAGAGTGACTGGGATTGACTTGCTGATAGCAGTGTTTCAGAAAGAAAAAGCTTGCAGTGAAAACAGGATCATTCTGTTCAAAGAACGTGAGGAAAAGATAGATGGATAAAGGCTCTACATAAAACTCTTAACAGAGAGGTGGAGGAAGCCAGGTTATTTCTAGGAACTGTCTTAGAGGCATCTCTGTGGGAATTGGGGATTAGGTATGATTTCAACCTCCAAACTAAAAAGTAAGTTCTTAAGTATGAAGACAGAGAAACTCTCTTCCTGTTTTCTTGCAGAGCCTTCAAAAAAGGGAGCTTGCTAAGAATTCATGCAGGGAGTACTGAACAGAGGCAGGTCCCTGTGTGCCAGCAGTGTGCAAGCCCGTGGAGGCTTAGCAATGCCTCAGGCTGGCTACACAGGAATGGTACTCAACATCACTGCTCACAGGTTTTGTAATTCTGCAGTGCTTATCTCCAAAAACAACACTTCAGAGATGATTGACTGCTTTGTATCAATGGTGTAAGGCTAAAGGAAATGCCACTAAACAAATTTCCTCTTCAAGATCAAGGAACTCGGATAAGCATTCCTAGGCCAGATAAATGAGAAAGACATTATCAACATAAAATATTTCTCCTATCTACTCTGTTCTCTTCCCATTAATCTCTCCTACCCAACAGTTCTCCTGTATCCCTAGCTCCTATACTGTGCTCCCTATTACAGCTCTGATGATGTCCACTACCCCTTTTTTGAAATAATCACCCGAATTTTTCATTTAGTTGAAAACACATTTGTGTTTTGCCCCTCCATTGCACCGAGATACATGGCTCATCCCACAGAGAAGCAGAATGCACTGATGTTCTGGTTAGAAGGTGCTTGCACCTATTGGAAGGAGTGTTCTTCTGGCCAGGCTTTGGAAGAGACTCAGGACAAACCCTGCAGCCACTCCACTGATGAACTTTACATCACACCAGAGGGCCAAGAAGCACTCTGCTCTTCACTGCAGGTGAGCAAGAACTGGCACAGACATGAGTTTCATCAAGAGAAAAAATCAACAGCCTTCATTTCTGTAACAGGCGTGAGCAAAAGTCCTGGGAGAGAACTTAAGCTAAAAATGTGCCAGATTGTTTCCCTGTATTAGTTCTGTCTGTGTGAAAGAATAGGATTTTGAAACACAAATTGAGGTGAGTTGGGAAAGGAACCAACACTTCTGCAAACTCATGTAACTGTATGCATATTTACTTATCTTACTAACAGCCTTGCCCAGTATCATGAAAACTTGTAGTTATGAAGCTTTGTTTGAACAGCAGCTCATTGAAGATGGAGATATTTTGCTCTCCTTGCAGTTCTTCCGCTGCTGAATTCACTTTCCCCTATTTTTCCATGTGCTGAATGTCACCAGGATGTCTACTGAGTAGTTTGAGAAGCAAGTCACTCTGCAGCTTTAGGAAAAATCCACAATCTCACATTTGATTTGATAGACCTAAACAACATGAACTTGTGACATACGAAAAATGACAAATAGGTCATGTAGTTAACTGTGAAACAAACTGCACTGAGTATAGTTTGAGCAAAACATCTGCCATGTATAAAAAAGGTTATGTGAAGAGTTTATTTATACTTTTTCTAGAGAAAAGCACACTTAGTCCAACTTATAAATTGTATAAATTTATTTCACACGTGTGATTTTAATTTTGGATTTACAGATTGCATCAATTTATCACATTTTCCTCACATCAAATAAGGAAAATGAAATATGTATTATGGTAACGTGAAAGATGTTTCCCTCAAAGCACTTTTTCCTGTCCACAGTAATTAGGGTGGCAGCACCATTATTGTTTGCTGTTCCCACAGCTTCTATTTTCCTATTGAAATCTAAATTTGTTTTTACCGTTGACTCAATTACTCTAAATAAGTTTATTTGAAACTTACTTCCAAAAAATTTTCTTAAAAACAGAGTCAGACTAATTTTCATTGCCCTGCAGGTGCTAATTCAAAGCATTTTTTCAATCGATCATAATGTGAAGGCATTTTCTCAATTTCGTTTTTTTTGTCAGTAAATTTTATGTACTTTAATAGTGTCAGCAGAATCAAACATCACTAACTTTTCTACAGTGACTTAAACAAAAAGGTAAATTTTAATGTAAGTCTGGATTTAATTTAGATTAAAAAGATCTTTTAGTTTAAGTCTGGATTCCAAAATTTAATAGAAACAGCATTTTATCTCAGCCAAATACTAAAAGTGTATTCATGTAAATATTTATACATATGTATTTGTACATACACATATATACATTTGTATATATGAATGCAAACACAACACAAGAATTGACTAATCCGCCTATTTATACTTAATTGTTACCTCAATGTCAACCAGTAGCACAAATTTGCTAAGAATCTTTTTGTGACCTAAATGCAAGAAAGAGAGAAGAGAAAGAATCTTTTTGCGACCTAAATGCTTAGCAAGAAAAAGCAGGATCTAAAACAGGAGTAAAGAGTAAAAGAAGAGGCTCTTTTGGGGTATTAAAAACTCTTTATTAAAAGTATAACTAAAGATATATTAAATATGATCTCTTTACCGCACATAAAAATATTTCATTCCCTTTTTCAAAACAAATTCTGCATTAAACATGATTATCTCAAATCATCAATTCAGAATACAACAGTATCCATAGATTCAATTTTTCATCAATCAACAATGATCAACAAAGAAATTAAAAATGCAATAAATGATCTTCATAAAGTTGTGTGTCCACTGTATGATAAAAAACTAGGTTTTATTTTTTTCATAAATTTTTATGTATATGATTTGTCTTTTTTGGCTCCAAATCCATATATTTTGGCAGTGTATATTTACATAATACAGGTAACACAAGGCCAACACTCAGAGTTAATCTTGGTTTTTTTTTTCTATACAGACACACAAAAAAGAGTTTTCACATTAATTGATTGCTTTTATTAGAGACTATGAGCACAAAACAATCTCCTCTCCCTCTGCCAAGAGTACTGCATGCACATCTGGCATACCAGGCCATGCTTAGAGGGAAGCAGTGATGCTTTCCTCATATCAACATCCCAGACTCCTGAGAGGACTAAGGGTGCCACACATCTCTCACAGGCATTTCACTACACAGTTGGATATGATGGCCATCATCTCTTAGGCCTGTCATTATGGTCTGCACATGTTTACTGATTTCTTTTGCCAACATGTGCATATTAAGTGCTAAAATGCCATCACTGCAGGCTTTGTGCTCTAGCACTTGCTTTCCATATTTCAGATGTATCTGCTAGTCTCATGAGTGCCTTCTGTCCCTGGGTAAAAGTGCTGAGGATGTGTCTCATCCTCTTGCCTGACACAGCCCAAAGACACCAATCCTTCTTTCAGGGATACATCAGTAATTCTTGCACAGTAAAACTGCATTAGTCTTACAAACTGCGTTTCACTAAGTGGTGCTAAGCTCACAGGCTGGGGTACATAGGAAAGCAGCAGCTCATTTCATCAAGAAGATGTCAGCTGAAACACATGACTACAACCAAAGAAATGTGTAAAAAGGGTTTTGGAATTGATCTCACCATTTTCATATTTTATTACTGCTTCAATGCAATCAGTGAGTAACAATCCATCATAAAACCACAGTAAATATGGTTAATTGACATCTATTTCACTCTTCTAATATAGTGTGCTTCTGTATCTTAAGGAAGCTCCTAGAAGATGAATGATTTTTTTTTTTCCCTCTCTCAGACTAACGGATCTAGGGCATTTTACTTTCTGAAGCTCTAAATGATATTGCATGCTGCACCATAACTGATACTATCCATAACACTCCCCACAGAAGAGATACATCTTTCTCAAAATGTCACATATATTTTGGAGGACGTTCTAAAATTATTTCCATATAGGAAGTATATTGCAGATATTGTCCTAAGTGTTTTTATCACTCTAAAGAAAGACTAAACTGTCATATAAGCATTTCTCTTAATAACTCAGACAATATTTTGGGAAGGTGTTTGGTCTGCTTCCCCTGGAATTACCTCATCAGTTTTATGCAGGGTGTTTGATAAAACAAGAAATAAAGCAACACATCAGTAGACAAACTTAATTCACTTGAGACACTAAATTCACTTAAGACACTGACAGTCAACTTCAGGCAGTAAGAGTAGAAGAGGGGGAGATAACCCGCACACAACACCCACACACTAAGCAAAAAGTACACTGTGATTAGATGAAAAAAGAAGGTAAAATATCCTCACTGACTATGTGAGTCAGAGAGGAGTATCTAGTACAAATTCCACCCTGTCCTCTTCTGAATGTGAGTCTCACATTTTAATAGACAATGGTCTCAGGGCTGGAAGCTCCTGAATTGATCTGTATGACACTAATTTAAAACATGTTTTATCTCAGAAAATAAATAGAAGAAATATTGATCAACCTAATAATTCTGAAGAGATTTAAATAGAGGACAGAAGGAATTGAAGAACCCAAATTTCAAAAACTTTTACATCCTTGGAAAGAGGTTACACTGAGAGCATTGTGAGCTGCGTGGGATTTTACTTCTTCCTCATCTCTTTCTCATGGTAGGAGACCAGAATATCCCTAATAAGAGTGACATAATTAGCAATCTGTGCTGTTTAGTCATTCTTCCTCTGATCTGGTGACTGTCACACAGCTTACATAAAAAGCCAAAAAAAAAAATCAGTTTTCTCCTATATTCCAAACTCCATTATATATCTCCGTACTTCTAACATATTAACTGTAGATATTATGTGTATTTTTTTCTTCTTAACTCTGCCTAGACACCGTATTTTCATTTGAAGTTCCACAAATAATTAAAAGAAGCACAAATAACAGTT
Organism: Urocynchramus pylzowi; assembly: GCA_013397555.1. NCBI lineage: Eukaryota > Metazoa > Chordata > Aves > Passeriformes > Fringillidae > Urocynchramus > Urocynchramus pylzowi. Next base: position 1,228,202 of record VZRH01000338.1, on the reverse strand, counting down.
AAACCTACTGAGATGTAAGGTACTTCCAATCATATTGAACTGAGGAAAACAACAAAGCCAATAACTGAAAACCATTTTCAGAACTCCTTTGGCCACAGAGTACTCATTTTTTCTTAATAACTGACTGAAAGTCCTCACAATTGTTGCTGTTATAATTTTGATGTTATTGAATTCTCAACTGAATGCAATGGATAACTGAACTGAATTTACTCTTACTTCCATGGGAACCAAAATGGTCTATTAGAAAAGAATGATGAAAAGAACTTAATAAATATTAAAAAAAAAAAAAAAAAAAAAAGCTGTATTACTTTTTGGTGTGTTAGTATTTTCATACTTATAAGATCATTAAAGTATCTTTATTATTAGCAATTTTACATAAAGAAACCACTGAAAATTAACTTCACTTTTATTTTAATATTTCACAAGTAAAAGAAGAAAATTAATAATTACTATGTTAAGAAATAATTTTTATCTGTCTTTGCATTTTTCTGCTAAAAGATGAAAAGCATTTTGCAAATATTAAGTATCCCTCTAAGGTGATTCTTTCTATTATTGACATGTTTAGAAGAATTGAAGCAAGAAAAGTACCAGTGACTGCTGAGAGTCAGAATGAATGGCAAAAAAGAGTATTTCAAATTCTAAAGTCTTGATTACCCACCCACAGTCTTCATCACACAATGACGCTCCTCTTTCTCTGTGAAGACAAGATGATTTACCACTCTTCTCAATAATTGGAATATTCATAAGCAATTATAGCTGTGTTCATAGAATGTTCTTGGACTTAAGCTCTTGAATAAAACCATTATCAAGGATTAAAAAAAAAAAAAAAAAAGAAATCACATTTTCACAGAAAATAGCACATGTTCACTTTACCAGGGTGTTTCAACTCTATTCATGAAATTCATGAAGTTGTACAGCAAATTTACTACAACTTCCACACTTCTAGAGAACTGAAGTCTGGTAACACCCATGACAACTTGAATTCCAAATAAGAACTAAAGTCATTGTGATCCTGTTGATGCAGAGCCATAAACCTAATTAACCACCAAATTATATTTTCAGTTTTACATAGAAACCCTCCAAAAAGCATCAAGAAAAAAAAACAACAACAAAAAAACCTTCAAATTTGCCAGAGGAAATGTAAACAATTCACAATACCAGAATGAGTTGAAAGAGTCATTACTTAGAAAGCAGGCAACTTTTCAACTTCAGAAGTTATCCTTTTAAAAAAGCTGTATTTTGTCAGTGCCTCCTCTGGAAGGGAAAAGCAAGATTTTGCTTATTTTAGTTTAGTCTAAATGCACAGAACCTCCAGAGGGGTTTCACTAAGTTTCAAACAGGCCCTGAAAATCTAGAATTAAAAACTGAAATAAAAATAACTACAGTAAGCAAGCTGTTGCTGCCATAGTACCTCTTCTCAGTGCAAACCAGCTGCTCTCTACTGGCACAGCAGATCCGAGCGCCATCCTGCACTAACCCAGAGCCTGGGCCTCCCTTTGCTGCCCTGAGTGCTTCATCTCAGGCACAGAAGGAAATAGCAGGGCAGCTGGCTGCTACTTCCACACTCCAGCCCTGGAGCTGTTAAGTGAACACCCAGCTCCAGTGTGTCTTGACAGTGTCTGGGTAAAAGCAGGGGCACAGGGCAGAGCTTCTGCAGCCACCTGCCAGCACAGCTTTTCCAAGCAGCCCAGCTGGAAAAGGGAAGCAGGAGCCACCAATGAACTGCTGCTTTCCATACCCAGAGACTGCAGCCTTTAGCCAATTAATATGCTTTAAAATTCCACCCCACAAACCTGGCTCCAAAGCAAACCTGGAAGACTTTGTGCCAGTGATCCTCAGGCTGAAAGGATTTAGTTTAAAACTCAGTTGCACACACTCAGCCTGGAAGCAGTCACAAGACACCTCCGTCCCTGCCAGATGGCTGGGCAGTGCAATACCCTCACAGCATTCCCTAAAACATGCTGGTGACACCCAGTGAAGTGTGGACATCAAGGTCTCCCTGGGACAGGGCCAGGAGGGATGTGGGCAGCACTGCTTCTGGCAAGCCTGAAAGCAGCCACTTGTCGGGATTCAGAATTTGGAAAAGGCTGATGCTAAGACCTGGGAGCACAGCAAATTCACTGAAAAGTGAAACAAAGGGTGACATTCCAGCTTCCAAGAATAAGTGGCAAAACCCATCATGAATAGCTCTAAAGTTCTTCTTACTTTCAGAAAACAAGAGACGTGTTGCTTGAAAGCAAGTTAAATTGAGCTAAACTTTGGTACTATCAAAAAAGTGAACTTTTTGTGTCCATGGGTGGGAACATACTGATAAACTTGACTATCAAATAAATACCATCAACTTTGCAGGAGGCAACGGAAATTACAAGACAGCTATATATACACACAGATTGTTAAATTTGCATGGATTCTTCCAAAGAAGTGGATGGTGTCTTTTCTCTTTTGAGTAAAAATGATACATTCTTTAAAATTCACTTTAATGACTTCTAAGTGGTAGAACCTGATAAAAAAAGGGCTAGTAGTAGGTTGTCTCTCCAGGTATGTTAATTCCCTATCAGTTTTAAGAAAAATCAGATTTCCTATGTGGATTTATTTCAGATGTTTACAACAGTCTGACTTACGGAAAGTATTGGTACCTGTTTAATGAAGCAATAGAATTTCTGCTTTCAGTGTCTAAATGTAACAATGGGCTAATTTTTTCCGTAGAACTTGCTCTTAATAATGAAGTGGATAATGGCAGCCACCAAAAGTCATGAAATCCAAATTTCAACTGAAGTTAAATATGCTTTGCATGTGAATATGCTGTGAAAATCCACAGGTAAATAAAGTGTTTATCTTAGTTTTGAAAAATCATTGTGATTTATTTCTGGCAAAGAATATGAGGCTTTTTTTTTGATCTATGTGACTTGTGTTTTCCCCTGCAAGCACTGTGTATCCATCATTCTACACATTCTGGAGCATGATGCATTGGAGTAAAGCATCTGTGTACAAGAACCCCTAAGCTGGCAGCTGTGTTTTGCTGACAGACCTTGGGAGTTAGATGTTTATCGAGTTCTTGCTGGTGGATGGGAACATGGTTCACAATAATGCAGGATAATCTCTGTGGACTCTAATCTCTGTGGACTCAACTTTTGCAATAAAGCAAGATAGACTTTGGCTGTAAGTTTTAAGAAAAGTGACAAATACAGACCCTTCCTAAAATTCCATCATGATGGTGAAGCCATTGGAAGGGGAAAGTACTTGATGAATTATGAGATATTATATTTTACTAAACTTCATTGCATTTCAGTTTTAGATATTTATGATCCTCAGTTTTTCCTTTAGAGCTGGATGAGAATGAATAAACACAACCACCATAAACTGAAAGAGCATAGATACAAATTCTTTCAATTTGAACAGAAATATGGGAAGCCTACCTTTTGACTTCTGGCTTGTAAAGTTACTGTCTTAGAAAAAAAAATAATCAAATGCAATCAAATAGAGAATTGCTCCAGATTTGGTGGTAATTTGATGCTGTATAAGAAGCAGTGGAGCAATAAATATAATACAAAGGAAAAAGCCAAACTCTTAGCTCAAGTGAAGATTGAACTGAAACAAAACTCTCTACAGGGCTACTAAAGAATTCAGCTGATAATTTTCTCCACACTTCAAGGTTTAATTTCCATAGTTAAAACTGCTAAAATTACCTTTGAAATCAATGGAAACAGTCTGAAGTGTTTGGTAGGACCCACAACATGTACATTGTTAACCTCCAATTTCTCCATCATCACCAGAGTCTATTTGCTGAAGAACTGGTCCAATATGTAGTTAAGTTACAGTTAAGTATAATATATGCACAGAAGAGTATGTATCAGGATATCCAAGGTAAAGCAGAGATACAGAAGAATACAACATGTAATAATTTTAACTGCATAAGGTGATGAGTACTTTTTCAGCATTGTTCTTCCTATTTGTTCATGTATTTGTTCTTCATTGCCTAGTATTTAAACAATATGTAAAGTGACTAAGCCCTAAGGAGTTCAGTTTTGGGGAAATGACACAAACATGCAACCCTGAGAAAAGATAATGAAGAATGAGTCCCAACAGATTGAAAATTCAAATGCAGTTTAATTGAAAAAGTTGAAAAACGGGGGAAAACATTTTTTTCCAATTATTTCAGCTTCTACTATAAACAAAGATGAATGTTTCTCAAGTTTTTGCCATTAATATTGTTCCTGTAAAGCTCAAGTATGCAAAACAAAATTAAATAAACAGGACTGATTCATCATTACACTCCAGTTGTTTTGCAGTGCTCTGGTGAAGCAGTAAATGCAGAAAAAACATGTCGTTAGACCAACTTTATGGCTGTTCTGCATCACCAAAGTGGCACAGAGCAACTTATCACAGACAAGTAGCATGAAACAATTTGAAAAACCCTTTCTTATTCTTTCTATCTCTGTCCTCTCTCGCTTTCCCCAGCAGCTGCACAAGATTAAGAAAACTAGTTTCCCTCCTGCTCCTTTTATCCCCTCTGCACTTAAAGCCATACAGAATTACTTCCATGTTGCTACTCACCCCTGGAGCTGCTCCTCAACACAAAGCTGGTGAGCACCACAGACGATGGCTAAGCCTGACTCCTGTTCTACAACTGCGCCTGGCTGCAGCCCAGCACAGAGCCAGGGCAGGACTGGGATCACTGAATATAAGCTGTACAAACAGATGAACAATTCTAGCAATGTGTTACTAAGAGCTGTAACTAAAACAGCAGGGGAAAAAAAAAAAAAAAACCCAAAACATAAAACTGAAAGGCAAAACCTCTGGAAAATTAATGCACCTATGATGAACACGTGCAATTTGAAAGACACTGCTCAGCAAAGCTTACTTACACTGCTGTGGCTGAAGTTGAGCTTCCTGAAGCACTTCAGCACACTTCACTTTTGGATGAAAACTCTTATGAAAAATGACAGTTCCTAGGTGGTGAGAAAGGGGCATCACTTCTGCACTAAGCACCCAGGAGATGGGGAAAGCAGAACATGCAGCAAAGGTGGCAGGGGCATAGCAAAGGTACTAAATGCACTTCAGGCCTGTGTTGTGCCTACAGCTCCCCAGTTGCAGGGATGCAGTTTCCCTTTATGTACTTGTCTGGCTGACTGCCAGGCCATTTCTGAGGTGGGAAGTTAAAGTGAACCTCTTTATCCATTTATTTTCTTTAGAACAGTGAAAGAACTTATCACCTGTTGTCCAGGTGAGGAGGTAACAAGGTGACCTCCCCAGCTGCAACTCTGCATTTTCATCAGCTCACCTCATCCTTTACATTCACAGCCTCACTGTGGTTCTCTAATTTGGCACTTGTATCCATGGTCATATCCACAGTGGAAACACCAAGCCCACATTTCCTTACACTGGGATGATTTTTTTTTTTTAAGTTCAGAACCAATTAAATCCATGTCACCGACTGAACGAAAAACCATATTTTCCTGACATGCAGAGAATAGAAAAAAAGTGCTTTGCATATCCCTTATTTCTAAAAAAGCAGCAGGAAAGTTCCATTCTTATGAAAGTCCAGGGAAGATTAAAAGCCATGGAAAAACATGTAGTTAAACAAAGTCCACCTACAACTGCAGAAGGAATAATACACAGCAAAATTTAGATGCAAATATGATGGTCTAGAACCCCACATAAAGAGTTGAAATCTACTGGCATACACACAAGGGAGATGTCCACAAGGATTTCTCAGTGAATGATTTTCAAATCCACGTTGGATATATTTAGCAACACTTAGGAGATGACAACCCTTGACATTTACTATCTGATATTAGACTACAACTCTCCAATGCTTTACACCTACAGGATAAACTACAGGCTGGAGAATGAAGGATGAAGACAGATACAGGAATGTACATAAGGAGGCTGATACTGAAAAATTTTTGAAAAAATTTTTTCCAGTTCTCACATCACCAAAGCTTGCATTACATGTGCTTGATGCTCCTGGGAATTTGTCTGAGGGTTCCCAGTCCCAGGTTTTACTCACTCAGGCAAGGTTTTAATTTGATTCAATTATAGTTTAATATTGGTATAACTAAGGTATACCCTAAGACACTCATCTGTTCAGTCACTGGCAGCATTTTCAGCTCAAGTGGTAGATAAATCTACAGCATTTAGAAATCTGAAAAGCATTTATTTGGTTTTCAAGAAAATTATGCACACACACACATGCACAATCATTCCCTCCTGACATCTTTTCATTGGCTGTGATCACACTCCTTTGAAATGAGAAAAAATCACAACTGTGCATACATGATTAACTTTAATTAGCAAGCACCTACAAATCAATTATTAGATTGTCACCTAATTAGCTGGAATAGTAAACTGAAAGCAGCTAACAGAAATTTCAGAGAGGAATGAGAAAACAAACAGTGCCAAGCACACATGAATTCAGAGCCAAGTTCAGCACCACCTAAGAGGAGCTAAGATGGGATCTAGGAAGCTCTGACTTGTCTTCCAGTTCAAGTAATAAGGACATTAAATAATTTCTGTAAAACTACAGAAGGTCCTCACTCTGAGCACAAGAACCAGCAAACAGAGCTGTACCTAGATGTTGTGTTACAGCATCTCCACAGCACACAAGCTGAGGACTTAGCTGATTTTATTGTCTATGTATTTAAAAAATGTTATATTATCTGAAAGATTATTTTAGCCATATTTTACCAGGCTGCAGAGACAGGAACATGTTTTGCCATCCTGGCCTCTATTTTTTCTCTATTACATCTCCCTTCTAAATCTTGGCTTAGATATAGAAATATCAAGAGGATTTGGTGGTCAGGGCAGCCAGGCTATTGACACAATTGCAATTTCTTTTGTTAAAATGGATGGAGTCCTTGCAAGAATTCCTATGATCACAATTTTGGCTGTAATAACATAATTCATAGGTAATATTATAAAGATACTCTGAGCCATTTCATTGTGACCACAGTTTTTTAACATTAGAGAATGCACATCATAAATCATTTTAGTCTAGGATGAAAAAATTTATTAGAAATTGCATTTCCTGACAAGGTTATTGCATGAGCATATGCATCATATGCTACTCAGGGTGGAGTGTAGGTGCTGGTTTTGGAACAGGGTAGTTGGACACAGGTACCATTCAGATGATTTGGTCCTGACAGCAAGTATACTGCTCAGTTTCTGGAGAGAAAAAATCCCAGATCATCCCATCATGGTGGATCTGGCAGAAAAGGAATTGAACTTACATTGTTTTTGAAATAGTTCACTCCAGTAACAAACTAATGAAGAGAAAAAAAACCAAACCACTGAAACATCAAATAAATTTCCTTTCCTTTCCTTTTGCCTTCCTCAAACGAAATACCTTACAGAAGGATCTTTATTAATCCTTTTTTTCCAATACTGCTATTTAAAACATTCTTTATAACAAATGGAAAAGCACTACTCATGTAAGTGGGAGTTCTAAAAATTCCAGTGTGGTTGTTCTGTATATGAAAAATCATTTATTCTTTTAATATGCAGTGCATAGAACAATTCCATTAAGTATTAGTGCTTCTGACTTGATATGAATTTGGCTTTCTTCCTCTCTCCTCTGTTTTTCTCATCTAACAAAATTGTATCAGCACAAATGGCATTATGCAATGTACCTTATAATGCTCCTAATGTAAAAGCCTGTCTTAGTCTGCTTTCACCAGAGATTTCTGTCTATGCTTTAACAAAGGTAAATGAAAGAAAAATTTGTAGCATTTGAAAATATTTGTAACAAGCTTAATGTTGCATATCTTCATAATAGGGAAAAGTGAAAATGCATTTTTAGGAAGTGAGTACTTAAGAATGCTTTGCCTGAAATACAAGTTTTAAAGCAAACCCAAAGCCTGCCAGCTTGTTGTTATAAAAACCATCAGGCAGTGAAGACAGCCACGAAAATGGTTGGGGTAGTAGCTGGCAATTTCAGCATCACTTAGGCTTTTTCGTCGCTGAACTGTACATCAAACCTGGCTTTCAGGAAGAAAAAAAATTAATTTTTTAAAATTTATAATCAAGGATTACTGTGAAAACAACCAAAGTATTCACAATATGATCTGTATTTCACGTGCTACGGAGAAGATAAAAAACTAGGATCTGTAAAAGGAAGTGTTCTCAGTCTTGTAGTACAAACTAGTGCCCTTTGTTCTGAGAGAGGCCATCACCAGAACAGTAATCATTTATGCAAACTGTATGCTAAGTTTTTAAACCCATTCTTGACATAAATATCTGGCAAGTATATGATAAGAAGATCTTTAAAGAAAAAGCCAGTTCATTTACTGACTACCTTAGTCTTTAATTGTAAAGGATTGCTGTGTGAATTTCCTGGATGATTCAATGTCTATTTAAGAGCATATGTTTATGCTGTTTTCTACAAGTTGATTTTGCTTATGAAATGATGTTTTTTACTGAGGACAAATTTTTTTTTTCACAGTATGAGAATGATTCATAACCATATTTTTGCCTTGATCAGAATTTATTATTTTTCTTGATGTATCTCGCACCAGACAGAATGTAAGTCATGAAAGAAAAAAATATACTCTCCTGTTATATTGACAATACAAACTGTTCATTAACAGAACTCATGAGCAAGATAAACTAAAGCAGGTGGAGAAAAGATTTTTTGCTAAAGCAAGCAGCTGAAATCCCTTTCAGGCTTATCAGCTTGAATTGAGGATTATCTACTCCTCGTGCAACACTAAATATGATAAAGGGAAACATACTGTTTCAGCATTTGCAGTAAGAGAAAATGTTTCTCTTTGAGCTGAAATAAAAGCACCAAGAACATACTGCTGCTACTAAGTACTTTGTACAGGCAAAACCCCTTGATACAAGGAATAAACAGTTTTGCCACATTAGATTATTACATTCCCAGTACTGTAACAGATTTGAAGAAGAACCTGTCACAAATTTCTTTCTGGATTTAAGAACAGTGTAGAGAGAATAGCATGCTATCTACACAAAACTAATGTGATGCCATGACAGGCCCACACAGCTGCTCCTTCAAAGCCTGCACAAACTGAGAATGACAACAGAGCTTATCCCCTAATTCCACATAATAGTTATTACATTTTTAATACGCAGAAAGCATTTCCCTCTCTTACCTTTGACAGGCATGTGCTGAAAGGATGCTCCAAGATATTTTTCAGGATACTGGTGATAGAGGAATCCCTGACTTACATAGGTCAGCTACCATGGCACAATACTAAAAATGTCAGACGAAGCAGTCAGAATTACCCAGTGGCTTGATAAAAATAAGCTTACTTCAGATCTAATCTAGAGACTGCATACTGATAGGTGTGTGTTAGAGAAATGGCAAATATGACAGGTCCAAAAGGACAAACTGAGGAACAAACCATGAACTTAGACTGCTATGCCTATTAACTTGACTAGTGTAGAAATTCAGTGTTACTGTTCCTGAGTAACTTGTACTTGTAAACGAGTACTGTAAAATTTATCATATTCAGAGTTCTCCTTTCAGAAATTCTGCATAATATTTATGCAAATACAATTACAATTATTTTGAAAGGATTGGCATAACTTCCAAAACTGTCTCTCCAGAGAGGAATCTCCCAAATGAGCTTTAGGTTTTCAATATGAAAAGAAAATTCTATTTACTCTTTCCTTTTTTTTACAACATCTTAAATTTACTAAAATAATGAAAACACCATCCAAGAAAAAAGGATTCCAAGAAATGCCTCCATAATATAGCCTGTGGATCAATGAAAACCACAGCATCCCTGAGGAATAAGCAGTGAAATTTTTCAGAAGAGTGAATAATCCAGAAAAATCTTAAGAAGGTTTTGCACATACAGAAGTACATATATTACCAAGCAAGTCAGTGAGCCCTATCTTCTGTGCCTTCCTGCAAAGCCGTGAGGCTTCTGCTCCTGGATGTAGCCATGCCTGATTTGACCTTTGGGACAGTTCCTGTTTTGAGCTGCAGCATTTTTCATCTGCTATTTAATTTGGAAAATGTTTTCATTTTAGTATCCATTAATATTGCTCTAGTAGAAAAAGATAGCAAATATTACTTTCATATCCTGCTGCTGCAATCAGCAACAGAGGGTCAATTGATAGTTTTTTATATTGTATTAACTACATGATCTATAAGTCAGTAAAAAGTAACTACAGGACAAAAACATGTTTTTTGTTTTTTTGTGTTAAGAAGTTATGATGAGCGGTATTTCACAAAATTAAAATTAAGCTTTTGGGTATATAACCATAGGATTTTAGTGTCAACCTTTATGGAAATATTACACAAACAAAAATAAACATTTTGCCATCATTACATGAGACATAAAGTTTAGCAAAAAAAAAAACAAAAAACAAAAAACAAACCAAACCCCATATATTGCAATACAGCTAAATCATTTGTCATGTTTGAATAAATTGAAAAGAAGTGAATTCTTATTATAAGTGCTAAGGTGCAGCAGTAAAACAAAGATTATCCTGGAACTGGTGTAGAGGCACAAGTGATTCTATGTCTGCTCTTTATTACCACTTGTGGCACTGCTAACATCAGTGATTAGGGATAAATAGATACATTTGCCTTTATTTAAGAAGTAATCCCTCTGCTAAGTATAAGGAATAAATTCAGAACACAGCAAATACCACAATAAAGTGTTTCATTAAGTAGGCTCTTTCTGGAACAGCTGGAAGGTCATGAAAGATTGAACTTCTTTCTGTCAACCTGAATAAAATTAAACAGCATAAACTATCTCAATTCTCAGTCACATGCAAAAGTGGGTACTACTGCACACAACTGTGATTTTGTGGTAAAAAGACAATCACTTCTTGGCAGAGACACAAAATGAAGGAATATCCTTCCATGGTCTCTGCTGAGGAATCAGCACAATACTCAGTCTTTATAATATTTTATTAGTAATCTTATAGCACACAGTAATTCTGCAGATACTTACTAACCCATAAAAAAATGCTGATGAAGTCCTGTTTTGGCACTAAGTCTTTTTTTATACTGAAGATGAAAATAATTTAAATCCTGCCACAGATTTTGTATATACAAGTCAGGCTCCAAATCTAATCCAGGAGATTGAAGAATAATATGCATTCACAGAAATATGTAAATACTCTGAACCTAGTGACACAGCCATGTGCAATGTAGGTACCAACCCTTTTACTCTATATTCAGATGTAAACTGATGTTTGTCTCTGGGTTCCAAGCAATGATAAAATTTCTTGTGAAAGCCCAGATCAGTGGTCAACCCATTCATTCATTCAAGCCCAGTAGTCAGGATTTATCAGGAGCAAAGGATGCTTCATTCTTTCTGGAGTGTGAAAGGAAATGGTGGCATATCAGTTTATTGCTCAGATGTGTAACACATCCTGTGCAAGGGATATCCATCTCTACTTGTAGAAAAAAGACAAGGGCCAAAGGATGTCACATTACTTTGAATCTTGGAAATAGGGAAGCAGAAGTGGAACTTCTCTTTGATGGCAGATTGGTTGGTCTGTCAGCTTTCTCCAGTTTCAGAATATAAATTATTAATGTGGCTGCACAGCAGTTACAATTCATTTAAATCAAGGATACCTTGGGCTTCTGCTTCCTCAAGTCACTAACTGCTGTCACTGTACCATCACTGACACAACTGTGAACCAGAGGAGAGAACTGGAAACTAACCACTGTTTGTAAGATTGCACTGTCTGTACTTGAATGTAAAATAATTCCCAGCCTACTGTTGGATGTTGGCATTAAACATAATGTAAGCCTGAAGAGTTGATCTTCAGTTGTGTTTCAGAGGGAAAAAAAACAGAGCCACAAGCTCACACACAAGAGTTGAATGCAGAGGGACTGTGAAAGCAGTGCCCTCCTGAAGAAGAAATGGGACATGATCCTAAAGTTGAAACAGTAGGACAAATCTACCATGAGGAATTCACCCCAAGCTCCCAACCTGAGCTCCTCAACCATCACTTTTTCTTGGAATATTTTAGGGCAGTTTAAGTAGTGGCCCATTATGCACATTTTATGGCCTGTAGTTCATAAAATAAACTGTCAGTCATGAAAACACTGTGAGCAACTAAAAGTCACTTAAATTAAAGAAATAACAACTTAAACATACTATAAAAAATGTAAATTTAGATACAATCTCTAGGAAAAGGGAAGCTTCAGCTTTTATAACCCAGTTCAGGGAACACAAGAAGGTGGAAGAGTAAATGCCAACAGCACAATCGTATTCAAATAAATCCCTTGTGTGGAAAAGATCAAGAAGGGTCTTCGAGAAACACAAATGTGGGAGAGGAGAGAGGCTGCACTTTCAGGAGGGTACATAGAGCAGGTGTAGCCCCAAACATGGAGCAGTTTAATTGAAGCAAAGGTTGCTGCAGTCCCTCACCCCTGAGGCCTGAAGCAATTAATATTGAGCTGGTCAGCCCCTTGCAGCCTCCTGTGGTCTCACACATGGTGGGTGCAAGAGCAGGGACACAGCACAGGGCTGAGCTGGGGCAGGGGCAGAGGCAGAGGTGCTGCTCTGACTGCTCCTTCCAGGAGAGCTGCCAGGGCAGAGCAGCTCTGGGCAGGGAATGCTCTCCCACATTCACATGCTACCTATGGCAAGTAAGAAGGAGCCTTTGATTTTCTACACATTGGTGAAACTTCCTGAGAGCAATCTCAGTCTAACCTGGGAGGTGGGAGGCACATTATTCCTCAAGAAGAAGGTATTTCTCATAAATAGGGTGCAGAACAAAATCCTTGCAACTTGGAGCAAACCTAGGTTGCTCAGAAAAAAAGATGCATCTCTAACCAAGCCATGAGTGTAAACAACTGAAAAGGTCAAGTCCCAGCATATAAAGAAATCTCTCTCAGGTGTGAGCTAAAGCCCTTCTGCCACAGGCAGGTGGATGGAGGCAGAATTAATTTCTGAAATGATCCCTGGGGATTTGACAGGCTGAAGTATCATCAATCTTAAAAGTCTGCAGAAATAACAGACTTTTTTTGGGAAGCCAAATAAGTGAAATATTGACCATTCCCTAAACAAAACTTCCATCCTATTTACTGAGACTTCAAGTGAGGTTTAGATATAATTTATTGAAAGAATTCAAACTCATTTATTGTGAAGCCTTGGTCACAGGATTTTAATCTACATCTTTCAGTCCTGTCTCATTTGTTATGCTGCTGTCACTCCCACTCCTCTTCCTTCTCTAGATCAACAATGTTGTAGAGGGATAATCAGGTCATTTGAAAAGACCTTAATTTTTACTGAGAGCTGACAAAACCCCTTCAAGTGTATCAAAAAAGTAGAAAACAGTGATATTTGAAAATTAAAAGCTTTCAAAAAGAAAAAAAAAAGTCCTCAAGGAAAAATAAAACCTTTAAATTATTCTCCTGAAGACCTCAGAGGACAAAACCCTTTAAATCCATTAATATTTTGGCATCAGTTTGCAGTTATTAAAATCATGCTTGACTACTAAAATAACACTGAGTACAAAGACACTACACAGGGTTCAATAACTTTGCCTGATTATGTGCTACTTAGTTCAAATTGATACCCTAAAAGAAAGAAAACCCAAACCCACAACTCCCCTCAAAAACATATAAAATTGCCCCCTAAAAATCCCAGCCTTCCAAGACGTGTAAAGAGAGGGAAGCACAGAGTTTTTTCTTTGGCTTTCTCAGACACCTTTCCCTGGGGTCAGGATTTCAGAGGAGTTGCCAAGACAGCTGCAGAATAAAACACGTGATACAAACTGCAGATCTTTTATTTTACCTGAAAATATTCAAGTTATCCAGCAGTGAGGGGAGCCCCTTGCTCTCTGAAAGCCACGATGCTTTAGATCTGCAAGCACTGCTGAGCATTGGTGCTTTAGGCAATGCAGGGCTCTGCTGGCAGCACTGCTGGGCAAAACCCAACAATTGTGCTTCAGACCTGAGCTGGGACACTCTTTGGGAGCAGGAACAATGTGTTCTCTTCAAGCAAGAGATTTCCCTCATGCCCAGTGCTTTGCTGACACTCACTACCGACATCTGAGTCTGCTTGGTGGTGTTTCTTATCCCAGAGCTGTTTGCTACCTTCTGATTCCTGATGCTTTCTAGCTAAAATAACAGAATAACTTAGATGTGTTTATATAATATCAGCACACAGTAAGCCCTAACAAACAAAATCAAACAATGAAAAATAAAAAATGTACTCCAAAAGCAATATTTAGGCCAAGCTTTACTTTCATCAAAGAACAGCAAAACAATGGTTTAGTTTTTGGGATTTTTAAGTTTTAAAATGTTGTAATTTTATATGAATACATATGGTTTATTGAATTTTTAATTTGTAATTTGAGATGGAAGAGCAGGAAAGTTCAGTAGAAAGAAGATTATTTTACATATCAGTTTTGTTTTGAGACCACAGTTTTGCCTTATTTGCACCCAGGGAGAAATATACAAGTGTTTTATTCCCATTTAATGAGAGTAAAATGAGTAATATGTTCCTCTGAAATGGAATTTGTAAAGCAAGAGGTTATTTGATATCAACAAAATCAGAAGATAGGCTGGGTTGATGACACATATGAAAAATCTGCATGAATCTGCAGGTGTGTTTGAGAATTCTTTAAAAACACCCAAAGATCTCAAAGAATAAAAACAAAAGGCCAAATAAATCCAATATAGATCCTCTTCTAATTTGAAAAGGGTCATGCAGGAGCTCTCCTTTAGCCAAAGCCAAGTTCAGCACATATTTTATTACTAACTTCTGCTTATATTGTATCATAAGATTATGAGGGGAATTCACAGAGAATTTGCCCATTTGACTGTTGTAAAGAACTGCTTTTATCACAAAGGCAGAGCTGCTTCCAAAGGCCACTAAGAGATGATGTGAAGTTGCAACTTGTGCACACCAACCAAGTACCAAACTGCAGTGCTCATGAGCCAGAGAGAAAAGCAACCAGCATGCACATACAGATTAAAAAGCAGGAAAAGAAATGTCTCTGGAAGTGTGCAAGACCACAGAGCAACTTCCTGCTGCAAAACAGTCCTGAATTGTGTCAGTGGGCAAAGCATTTCTGCCATTGCTGCTTAGTTGATTAGCTGGAAAAATCTAACCTCTGAAGTTTGAAAACTCCAGAAGAGCCGTATTTTATTCAGTTGGAGCTTCCTGATGAAACAACTCAGACAGACTTTCTGCACAGAGATGACAACGTAGCACACCTTTCCTAGTTCAAGGTTGAAGACCCTAAATAGAAATGTATTCTAGATGTGTTCAGAATGTAGATGTATTGTATGAAAAATAAACATGAGGTTTTAGTACATTCCCTGGTCTTGGCTTTTCAGTGCCAAGACAGCCTAAGAGAAGCCTGAAAATACTCCCATGCATTGAGGCATCGCAGAGTAATCGGCATAATTCAAAATCAAATGTGGCCAATGTTAGTAGGGCTTGCAGAGCACACTGATTTAAATTCAAAGGAATTCAGTGTATTACCATACTAAAGACTCTTGAGGGACATTTATTCATCTTGCACTTGCCTTTAAGCATAGCTATAAAGTTTGATATTAAGGAAGAAATGCAGGAGTATTTTATTATCATTTTCAGTTCTAATGTCTAAACCGTCTGATTCCATTTGGTTAAAAATCCTTTGTTGTGATGGCGAGTGCACAAGCCACCTAAAATCAATGCAAAGACCATTGCTGATGGTCCATTTCACATTCCCTGTTCAACTAGAACTCTGGAAGCTCGAATAGTTCCATAGACACAGAGACTTTAGTATGATGATCTGAAGGTTAATGATGCCTGCAGTGATGTGAAGCCCAAGGTCAGTTAACACATTGACTGCACAGCCTGTCTGAGAAGTTTGGTAGAAGTTTGGTTTGAATATGGATGTCAGCTGCTAACTTGAACTGAACACTAATTATGCCAGATCCAGCAATTCTAAGCGAGCTGTGAGGTGTTTATATGAGGCACATTATCTCGAGTGATTACACTGTAGCTATAGCCATCAGTTTATCACAGTCTGGTGGATAAATACTCCACCGTCTATTTTGAAAACAGACCAATATACATTTTGCAGGATCTTTCACAATGCCACTGTGTTCTTTTCACCTTGCTAACTAAAAGCTAAGAAGGAAAAACTGGTAATTAAAATTTTAAATATACGATTGAGATGAAATACACGTAAGACAAAATATCCCTAAACTGCTAGTGCTGCATAGCAGTTTCATTTTATCAGAACTTTATTTGCAGATTTTTTTAAAAATAGCTTTTGCATTTAATATGTTGGCTCATAAAGTCGTGGACTTGAAAATACTATGCTAATGATTGGAATTGATAATCTTAAAAGCCTTTTCCAACATAAACAATTCTATGATCCTATATAATTATTTTTTTAAATGCTCTGGTTCTCTTTACCTTAGGTACCAATGGTGTAGACCAAGAAGTTTAGCAAAATGGAACCAACTAACCTCTAAACAATGATGAGACCTAAGGATTTCCTGCAAGACTGCTGTCTGGTTTTAGCAAACTGTCTTCTACTCACTCCTTTTGTATGTGGTACTTTCATACCATCACCGTAGACACAGATGAATTCTGAAGATTTTTCTGCAATATGCAGTGCAGAAAGCAATAAAGGTATTTAGGAGCTGTAAAACTGAGGAATGTTGATGATATGGGCAAAATTTGATTCTGATTTTTTAGCCTATATAAGAGACCAGAATTTTTATCTGATTAAAATTTTTCTCTTTTTTTGCTCTTTGCTAGGCTGACAGCCCAGCCTTTTTATTATCCCTTAGAAAATATTTATCTCTAAAACAGCACCGCAGTCAAATACTACAAGTATAGAGACTTACTTTCTTTTAAAAGAAAAACCTTACCAGCTTCAGTTATTTCATAGTCCTCATTAAAATGTCTCTAAAAGTCAGGAACACCTGTAGCTGTTTTTATAGGTGTATGTTTGTGTCAATAAACAAGTTGCACTCATTCCTACAGTTCTTTCAGTTTATTCACTGAACAATGCTGACTGTAATCACCAAAAAAAAAAAAAAATCTACTACTTTCTGAGAGGGGCAGCCACTTGTTTCCAGTGCTGCCACCAAGGATCTCACAATTGCTTTCATTCCTCCAAGGAGCTTCATACAAAGCACCACAGGGAATTATTGACTACATGAACTCTGCTAGGAAAAGGCTAAAACCACTAAGTACCAGAGATTCAAAGAAGACCTTGAAAATGCAAGCTGGCTTTAGGCACTTGGTGGATCTGCAGTACCAGTAGACACTGCTCCTTACTGTTTTCCTTCCAAACTTTACAATGCTGCAGGACTTGATGTCCCTCTTGGGATGTGTTTGCATGTGGCAAAAAAGGGGAGAATTACTTTTCCCTCAATGAAAGACACACCAAAAAAGCATTCAGAGGCAGAACTGCAGTAAAATGACAAAACCAGCCAGTTTTGCCAATTTCTTTACAGATAAAAATTCACAGCTTACTCTCATGAAATGCTACAGATTAGTGTAACTTTTATCTATTTTATGGATTTTAAGGGAAAAAAATCCATAATAATTGAACAGGAAATAGAACTTTACTACAGAGAACTGAACAGTCACCTGCACAAAAGAACTATTAATAAGGCACACAAAATATGCTGTGCTGGTTCAGACTAGCAGGCATGAAATTGGGCCTTTTTCACTCTGGCAAAAACCCCCTAGATATCTGCAAACTATACTACTCCAGTTTGCACCAAGGTGTCATTTAGTTTCCTCAATGGCTTTGTAGAGTCTAGATCTTAAAACATCTTTTGAGTTTCACACATAAGATACAATTACTCCAACAATCTCACAATAGATCTAACCAAAGTAATTATGCTTTCATCTGAAATTCCAAGCAGAAGCATCACAAACCAAGTTTTGTCTTAGAATTTGGCCTATAAAATAAATCTTTTCCTGCTACCAACAGATATCTATGCTGTCCCATATTGTTTCTTCCCATTCTTTCCCACTGATGGCTATAGACATTCAAATTTGAAAATGCCATTCACGAACAAATTACAATAAAAGCAGTGGAGCATAGGCACAGGGAAAAATTAAATAGTGACTGGCAGCAAACCAAAGAGATAGTCCAAGAAATCAAAAGGATATGGAAGAGAAGTGAACCTTTTTTTTT
>VZRH01000338.1:1187282-1210008 GCA_013397555.1 Urocynchramus pylzowi | reverse complement strand
TTTTTTTTTTTTTTCCCTGATAGCATACATCACTACCATTATAAATCAAGGACTTATTTATATTTACCTGTTTATACTAACTGTCCCAGCTGCCCACCACATGGAGACCTAGCTCCCACTAAAATTTTCCTCACTGCATATATTTCAATATAGACCCTCAAAGGTATTAAAGCAACAAATTCCTGAAGAGGTTGGTGACAGAAAGGAGAACCCAAGGCAATCATGTTCATGTGGGCCAAGAAGAAATGTAAATGCTCATTTCTAAGAGACAAAAAGTGGATGGGATAGCAGGTAACGGGGTTTGAGGAGGAAAACAACTCTCTGTGAGGATATTTTTTTTCCTGGTGTAAAATATGTATCAAACCTAGAATTTACAATCCAGTTTTCTTACTTTCTGCAAAACCAGGAAGAGATTACATTGTCCATAGTATGAGATCATTGATGCATTCAGCACCTGCTTATGCTACATAAGGAGAAATCAAGACAGTTCCCCACCTTCTTCCATACTCATCCGAAGTCAGTCCTTTCATTTGGTGTGTCTTTCTGGATCAGTCCTTGGCTCAGTTACTTTGATTCCATGCTGGCATAATGTATTATTTAGAGAAAAAAAAAATGTCCTAGTCATGAAGGTCTACAATCAGAAGGTCTACAAACATCATTTAACTGTTATCTAAAATAGATTTAAATCATGCAGGAAATTAATCTGGAAATAAAAGTATGTGTGATAGGATAATCTAAACACTGGTGTAACTAGTTTAAACTGTGGTTACATAGAGATATGGTCTTTTGGAAAATGTCCTCTTGTTCCTAGAATAGTTCTGGATGCATAGAAAGATACAGAATCTGACTTTCCAAATAGCTCCATACATATTATAAAGACAAAAAGTCTGCAAGAAAAAGAGTCAGAGGCATACATCTTCACAGTCACATGGATTAGAACATTAGAAAAACAATTTTTAGAGTATTGCAGGTATCTCAACCTAATGACAAAAAAAAAAAAAAATCTCCTTCAGATATTTCTAAAACCCACCTGCTTTTTTTGACCCCATCTCACATAGACAATGCAAATTAGGATATGTTACTGTATATAAGATTAAAAACAAATAAAGCTAGGTCTTTGCTTGGGAATAAGAGAGCAATGATTTAATTAACTGTATTTCTCTGTGGCTGACAGAACTGAAAAGATGGAAAATAAGGCTGAAAACATGGTCCACGCCAGGATATCAAGATTGCTTACAGGAGTACACAGAAAGAGTGTTTCATTTGAAAGGGTTTTGATTTATAGTGAGCACATGATAATTTATTAAGCATGTCTGTATTAATGTGATAAAAGAAAAAAAAGTAGGAATAGGAAAAGTTAAGAAATGCTAAAATGCTAAAACTTTAAAATGCAGACAGGGTTTTTCTCTAGAGTAACAGGAAGAGCTGTGCTTTACATGGACATAACAATGCAGTCTTAAAACTTTATCTTCTGCCCTTATCTGAATTTTTTTGGAGAAAAATGAAGGTCGTGGTCTTAAAACCTTGCCAGTTAGGAGGATTTGCCACATTATTTACGTGCAATAACTTTGGTCTATGAAGAAAGTCTGAAAATGGCTCACACAAGCACTTTTTAGATACTGTTTCATTCTCAAGGGATGTGAAGCCAGAATTAGCATTTTTCTTATTTAAAAGGTGACCTTGCCCCAACAGAAACATCAAGAATAGAACTGATATACATGTAAAATATCCCTTGTTTAATACTTTTTTTTTTACAAATATTATGTATCGTCATCTCATCAAAGGTTAAAATCTAGTGGAAGATGGGCTCCTAATGGCTAAGTGAGTGGCAACATCATTTATAGTATATCAGAGATTTTTCCCAGACATATAAGAAATCTTGAGTAGGGTGGAGGTTTCTGATCCCTCTCCATGCATGAAAATCAAGCAATTTTCTCCTTCATTCAAAGTTTGTCCCTCCTGAATACTTATGAGCAGCAAATTACCTCAGTGAGAGATATCTATTTAGTCACCATTTTCCTGAAGCTCTTCCAAAGCCTCCACTGTGACAAATTTACTTGTCCCTGCTCAGACTGGCTAGGAGGTGACAAAGAGCATGGCAGCAGCTTTGTTTTTGAAGGAAAGCAATTTACTGGGGAAACATCACGCAAAATAAAAATAGGACTACACAGTTACGTGGCATGTAATTATGTGACAGGAGTATTGATTTATATTTTCATCTGCACAACAAAAATGTCACAAACACTAATGGCAGTATCACTTAATGGGCAGGTCCTTCAACATGATTACATTTTGGCAATGCATTGTTCAGGCTGATCCATTTGGGAGTAATATTTCAAGTTGTCCTCCAGGGACTTGGGCTTTTTACAAACATGTGACTTTACTTTGTTGGCAAAATAGAAATTTCTATGGACATACTGATTACATGGAAATTTGAGTGAATTTTCCTAGAAATTACCCAGAACATGAGGAATGAATTCCCGCAGAAACAAAGGACAAGCACAGTCTCGCCTCAACACTTTTTATAGTACTTATCAGTGTGAATGCTTCAGGTAACACCTTCCACAATGGAACACAATACCACGTGTGTTCCTTTGCATATGTGGTAACTAATCAATCTGCATCCAAAATATATTACAATACTGCTGTGGAGAGGACAGCATTAAAAGAGATGGAGAACAGCATCTAGGAAACAATCACTAGGTCTGGTATAGAACAAGAATGGGTTTATGTTCCCAAACCCTATTGCTTCTTAGATATGAGTGTGTATTTTGGTCCAAATTTTAAAAAGTTTCTAAAAAACTCCAGGTTAAGAGGTTTGAGTTATGTTCTACTGTTTTACAGTTTCAGTCTTTATAACAGAAAATAGGTGATTTAAAAATAAAAAAAATCATTTCTTTAGAATGACCAGTCCTGACTGTAGACATTGGGGAGGACCCTGATTACAGTATTGTCACTGCAGATTTTTTCTAGTGGCCTTTGAACACCATTACACTAGAATTCACTTTTCAACTATTAAAACAGAATCATGAAATCACGGTGACATTAAACAGCTGTACTTTTGTGCAATTTTTGTGCTACAGCAACCTTATCCCTTGTGTTACATGTCAGCTTGCTCTATGTCACGCTTTGAAGAATACGCATACAGCATGTTGATTTTGTAGAATTTTTTTCCTTGCAATGCTGATCTGTGTTAATTCTTTAACCTCCTCTAAAATCATACTGAAGCTTAGAACATACCCACTCCAACCCACTTGTTACAGCCCTCTGTGGAGGGCTAAGCATAGCAACAGATACAGACATCTGCATCAGTGAATAAATAAGAGGCTGCGGTGCTTGCTGTCAGACAATGATGTTCTCAAGTCCTTGCTACCAAGATCCCATCAGAGCTGGCAGCCTGCAACAGTCCATCCATGCTTCCTATCTAGCCACCGTCAGAAGTTGCAGAATAAAGTCTCCTGTGCTGTTTTGAGATTAGCAGAATCAGAAATGTTCTTCTTCCTTGATCTAGTACCTTTGTGAGAGACACATACAAGCCCATTCAGTCACTGCCAGCCAAGATGCACGTGCTTTTCCAAGAGATGTGTTTGCACGTATACAAAGATGGATTGGGCTTGGGTTTTCTTTCTGATGAAAAATAGATACATTGGACTACCTCTACCACCCCACTTTTCCTATGTCTGCACAGGGGTGGGAAATAAAAAAATGCACAGCTTTTCCCAGCGCAATACTGTTGCTGCTGCTTTTCAGCTCCCTGTAAATGGGGCAGAAAAATCCTGGGTTCATGTCCCTCCCACTAGCACAAAGCTCAGAAATCATGTGCTTCTCCTCACTGGCCCAATCCTCACTCACAACTGAGTGTGATATTCTGGGTCAGGAAACAGTCAAAAACATAGTTTCTCTTGGAAAAAAAAAAAAAAAAGGAATTCTTGTTGAAAATTTAACTTCCCTTAGATGCTTTCAAAATGAAAAAAAAAATAGAATTTTAAAACAAAAAAAACTGGTGAAAAAACATTTGATATCTCCGATTAGCTTCAATTTTAAAAATCAGTTTTTGATTATGAAAATGAAATATTAAAATATGTGCTATTACATTGAACCATACATTTCAAGAAAAAAATGTTTTCATTCATGTTAGGTTTATATGATACTATTACTAAAAATTTGAATAAAAAGTCCAGCCTTTTTAAATCATTAAGTTAATACCAGACCAAGAATAGTCACCTGCTTTTCTGTATTTCCATTATCATATGCTTATTCAAGCCTCATAAAAAATGGAACAATGGAATTCCACACTTTTTAAACTTTTAGTTATGAGAGCAAATGCAAAAAAAAGCAAGTGCATGTTTACATAAATAGGTAAAGAAAGGAATCCCTTTTGATTAATCTTCAGGGAACTTTGTACATCTGATATAGAAGAAATACATTTCCTTACATTTTGGGATCTTTTTACCACAAAATTATCTAGAAAATTAATCCAAATAAATGTATTATTTGTTCACGTGAAAATTGTCCTAAATGAAAAAGGACTGAGAAAGAAGAAACCAACCAAGAGTAGTTTGTGTTTTTCTCAAACTCCTGATTCTTGATCTTCTAGTTTCCTACACTGAAATAATGGAAGCTCCTCACTACTTCATGAAGATGCATACAGTTTGCATACAAGTCTTTAAAGCAATGATTTAGAGGGATTTTTTAGCCATAGAAAGTAGCTTTGAGATCTAATCACTAATGCAGCAAAACCTGGACTCCCTGGAAGCTGAGGCTCAAATTCTAGCTGGCTCATCTCAACCTTTCATCTTTCAAAGGTAGATTAAATTCCGTGTAGCTTAGCATATAGGGGTCCTCCACAGGACTTTAAAAAGATGAAGTCCTATCTCCTCTAAGTGTTGTTAAATATAACATCTTTTCTCTTTTTTGTCCCCCTTAGAAATAAATCTTAGCAACTTCAAATCATTTTTCTGAATACATTCCTCTTTTACAGATGGCTCCCTACCTCCTTGTCTTGAAGGCTTGCAGCTTTATTCCTTTGATTCTTTATTTTAGTATAACAGACCCTCTTCGATAGAATTGTTCTATTCTATGGGCAGCATTAGTGGAATCAGGGCCCAAAGGAATACAAGCATTTCTTTCCAGTTTAAGATGTGCTCTTTTAATTTCTTTAAACTGCAAAAATCTCATCAGATGCACTGAAAACATTGAAATAAAATTAAAGACTATCTTTATAAGGAGGAAGAAACCTCAGCAAATATCCAAATAACTATTGACCATCTCCTACAAACCCCTACATGTACTGAGAAACAGTCTGAGGAAATAATGACAGTGGCTACTACAGCTTAAGCTGAAATTTTTAGAGCTAAAACTGTTGATACATATTACAAGAATCAGTCGTACATGTGTGCACGAGAGACCTAATTTAAGCTTTTAATGACAACTAATGAATTATATACAACCTCATAAATTTTGGTAGATACTTGGTACAGTTTGTCCCAAAGGCTTCTTCAGCAATTACAAAGAATTGAAAAATTGCTAATAGAACCTGTGAATACACAAAATATCTTGGCAAGAGAGAAAGTGGGATTTGTGGATTCTTAATCCTTAGGTTTTTGTTTTTTTCCCAATTAAATAAAAAAAGTAATAAGAAAATTAAATTATCCGTACTTTAAATCTTTCTTAATCCTGACTGGGGTTTAGGCATATAATCCAAATAGTTCCCAAAAGAAAGATGCCTAAAGAAAACAGATAATAATGACTGAACGACTTTGGCTGCTCTTTGGAAAAAAGGAATCCTAGGAGTGGATGCATGGGAGGAAAATAAAACTGCAGTTCATCAAAGAGGCACTGGCTTTCACAAATGAAACCAGAAACTTGAGAGTCTATATCTTCTCCCCAAGAAGCTGTAGGGAATACTTTGGTATACAATGCAATGTATTTTCTACGGAGAGAGAAATAAAACAATATAGTATATCACAGCAAATCTTGGTGTTCCCCCATGATATACCTTTTGTTTCTTTCCTCAGGGTCCTTTCAGTACACCTAGCTCTTATTAACCATTCAAAGTCTGCTAAAATTTCAGAAGGGAAGAATATACACTTTTTAAATTATTCAGAGCAACACAGCCTGAAGATCTGGCTCAATGCTTTTGAAGATGCACGCTATTACAAGTGTTGCTGACAAATTTTGTGTTAAAAAGTTGCTTCTCAAGCAATGCCAGCCAATGAGCAGCCTGGTACATGTTAGTCAGCCCTCTCAAGCCTCCAGCTGTTCAAATCCCTTTGCACAATCACACTAGGGCTGCAAGAATCTTAGATTAAGTGGTACAGCAGTGGTGCCTAAAGTACACTTCAAAATCAGACAGCAGGCTGTGAAATTCTCTCTTGCAAGTTGTGTTGCCTGCAGCTCTGTCACCCAGAGATTGCAAAGGGAGTGGTCCACAACTACACACAAGACTTTGAGACTATGGACAGGAGAAGAATGATGTAGAAGTCACAGAGCAGTAGAAAAACCACAGAACCACAGAAGTATTAGGGTTGGAAGGGATCTCTGGAGATCATCTAGTCCCATGCTACTACCATGGCAGGGTCATCCAGAGGAGGTTACACAGGAATGCATCCAGGTTGGTTTTGAATGTCTCCAGAGGGAACACACTACAACTTCCCAGGGAAGTTCTGGACTCTGCCACCCTCAGTGTAAAGGAGCTCAACCTATGAGGCAAATGCTAAAATGTAAGCACAGAGAAAAACTGAAACAAATCTTGAAAATGCTTTGGCAGACTGCCATTTACAAATAAAAGCAGAGGGCATTTGGGTTACCAAGTCTGAGTTCTTGCCACCTTGCCACAGAATGCCCTGTTCTCCATTGAACAAGTTCTTTATTGATCTTTCCCAAGTGCTGCAAAACCTTGTCTTGGGCATATTCTGGGCCACTGTGTGACAATGCAAATTCGTTGTGCTGTTCTTGAAAATATTTTTCACTTCACTTTAGATAAATCAAATAAGATTTATCATCAAAGCAACAATAACAATTATTTTAATTAATTAAATTAATAATTTGATTAATTTTGAGAAAGGTTTAAAATTCAAGAATCATCACACATCAACTATTTTACACCTAGAACACAACCATTCCTAAGATTTTCTCCTTGTGTCTGTCAACACAGGCAACCTGTTAATATAAACTAATACAAGGTGTGGAATATCCACAACTAAAAAAAGTGTAGAGGCACGCTATTAATTTCTTCTTTTCTATCAATCACTAGGATAAGTCTTGCAAAGCTCTCCAACAAAGCAGTCACATTGTTGGAGAGAGTCTAAGTCTTCACTCACGCACAGTGTACCAGCGCATGTCTAAGTCAGTGTACCTGCTTAATTTGTTCTCAAACAATGAGCTTCAGTCACAGCCACCTGTTCAAAATCCTCACTAAAAAGATGTTTTAAAACATTCTCAACATGTAGAGTCTTTTTTGATTTGTTTGGTTGTTTTGTTTTTTTTTTTCCTATGCAAACAATTGTAGTAAGTTAGCTTTAAATCAGTATAGGGACAGATGTTGAGAGTCACTATACCTTAGGGCACGATCATTTCTGCAAGAGGGTCCCAATGAAATTCAGGCATGTTTTCAGAGATGTGCATTGGCATGAAAGCATAAGCTTTGTAGCTCTCCCAGCAAATCAGCAACGACCATCTTGCTAGAGTCAGCTGTGAGCCTCACTAGCTTTCATGCACAAATTATGTACTGTGCCCAAGAACGGTGTATAGATCTCAGTTTTATAATGGTGTCTACAATGGAAAAAAGCTTGAAAAATCCAAGAGAAACAGTACAAATGCAGCCTCTTTGTCTGGACCATTTCCTTTCTTCCTGCATTCTGTGCTTCAAAGCAACATTGATTATTGACTGCAGCTGGACTTACACCTCCAATGTGATATCTGCTAATATTTATATTTTGATAGCAGCCACTAACACATCACACACAATGCATTCCCCAAAAAACTCATGGGATAAAAAAGAAAACAACAGAGATGGCTAGTGTCTATATAAATGTAGTATGTTTTACATTGCATCTTTACACATTTAGGTTACTGAATGCACCCTAAAGTATTTCTGACTTTAATGCTGCAGTATTTCATCTTCAATTGCTCACCACAGTATTCAAAATGATAAAAAAAAGAGTATGATTTGAGGGAATATTTCAAGACAGTGCTATAAAATCACTAGAGGCAATATGAAAAGCACAAATATGAGATGAGAGCAGTCAATCAGAAAAATGTAACTAGAAAAACAGACTGGCAAGGTGTTGTCGTACATACAGAAGATTGAAAATATTTTGTTATGAAAATTTTGAACATTTTGGAATTAAAATATTTTCCTTTTCACATTAATTTTCCATATAAAAGCTGACTTGACTTTAACTCACAGTGAAACAACAGATTCACTGGACTTACTTTGTTTGCCTATGACTTGTATTCTGAATAAATTTTCCAACAGGCCATCTACTGCCTTGCTGTCATTCAGAGCATGGGTTGGTGGTTGGGTGGCAGTGCATGTGAAGACAAAGTGCATGATTATGTGCATATCTACTCAAGAGAACAAATCTGCAAATTCAAAAAAAATCCTCACTTCAAAGTTCCTCATTAAAGGAATTCCACAGCTCCTCACTGCTTTGGCTATGCACATCTATGACAACAATATAAATATTTCAGAGAAATCCTAAGATATCATAATGATATCCTATCACTATGATAATGACTGTAAATTCCTCCCTAAGTCCTTGCACATGAATGTTTACAAGGAGAACTCGACTGTCACCTTTTGCACCAGGGATCTGGAGAGGGGTAGGTAATGCAAAGGGAAGACAGCTGCAATGAGAGCTGGGAAAAGGGACAAAGGGACTGCTGCCCTCCCACACCACATCCAGTGTTTGCTATCAACCTGAATTTCTCCAAGGACTTTTGTTTCGTTGTTATAATCAAGCAATCAGCCCTTAGAGTAGAGCCTGAACCATCTTAGTCTGTTGAGTTAATGGAGATTCAAACATACATATACCTACAGAAATATGGACCCCACTGCACAAAAGTTTCCAATTTTTAATGAAGAACTACGTTTTAATTCAGCCTACCACAAACCATCCCAACCAGAGAGCTAAACTAAACATGTGGCGATATGTGCATCTTAAATGCACCTTAAACTTATTAAAATAATAGAAATATACATTTGTTAAAAAAATAAAATTATTACTTATTTACTATAAAGTTGGTCAAAAAGGTAAGGGGACAAGAAAAGGAAAAAAAATATGGTGAGGTTTAATTGTGTAATGGAAATTATTTTTTTTATATCTTTCATAGAATCATAGAATAATGTGTTAGAAGGGATCTTTGAAAGTCATCTAATCCAACAGCCCCCGAAATCAGCATACACATATTTTCAATTGATCAGGTTTCTGAGAGTCTCATGGAGTCTGGTCTTGATGACTGACTTCTAGGGATGTGCCATGCATCATCATGCCCTTCTCAGGGCAACCTGTTCCAGTGTTTACCTACCCGCATCGTAAAAAAAAAAAAAAAAATCTTCCTTATATCTAGTCTGAATCTACTCACTTTCAGTTTAAAACCATTAACCCTTGTCCTATCTCAAGGCCCTCATAAAAAGTCTATCCCCATCTTTCTTGTAGGTCCCTTATAAGTAATAAAAGGCTGCAGTAAAGTCTCCCTGGAGTTTTCTCAGGCTGAACAAACCCAACTCTCTCAGCTTTGCCACAGGGAAAAGGAACTCCAGCCCTGATTATTTTCAGGTTCATGTCTTCCCTGTACTGAGGTCTGCACAGCTGGACACAACACTCCAGGTGGGGTTTCACCAGAGTGGAGGAGAGGAGCAAAATCCCCTCTGTTGCCCTGCTGGCCACGCTGCTTTGAATGCCCCCCAGGATGTGGTTGGCTCTCTAGGATGTAAGAGCACATTGCTGGGCCATATCCAGCTTTTCATCCACCAGTATGCCCAATTTCAGAGGAAGTTAAAAAATAATACAGAAAAACTCCCATTTGCCCCAGTACAGTAACTTTGGTATTTCATTAGAGTTCATGACCTGTACCGTTTAACTACCTGGCAACCATTTACAGTACGAAGAAAAGCTAGTTTTGAATTGCAAACAAATAATATTGGGGGAAAAAGAAACATTTCCTTAGTATATACAACAAAGCTGTAACCTTATTTAAATGCTAATGAAAAAGCTTAGAAATTTACTGGAGAATTTTTTTTTGTTAGATTTTTGT
Organism: Urocynchramus pylzowi; assembly: GCA_013397555.1. Classification (NCBI taxonomy): domain Eukaryota; kingdom Metazoa; phylum Chordata; class Aves; order Passeriformes; family Fringillidae; genus Urocynchramus; species Urocynchramus pylzowi. Next base: position 1,199,748 of record VZRH01000338.1, on the reverse strand, counting down.
GACTAAGTCTCTACGTTTTTTCATAAAACTTAAGTTCTGCATCAACAGAAAACATGCCTAAGCTTTGATATTTTGTACTACCCTTTCTCCTCAAGGTTTAGCTAGTCTACTTGAAACTCTCAGGTCAACAAAGTTTTTATTCAATCCAGCCTTAGTTTCAATTACTATTGCTTTTTGAAAGCACTTAAAAAAATAAATTCTAAATTAGGGAAAATATACACATGGCCTCTTTTTTATATTTCAATAGTGTTACTGTCTAGCTGTAAACATTTATTTTCCTATGTAAAAAAAGTTCTAATAACTTGAAATTAAGCGATATGAAACAAAAATCACATTTTAAACTTAAATAGAGATTAAATTGAAGTTAATGGCTTTTTTAAAGTTGACTCTAAAGTGGAAATAATTGTTGTATATGGATTGGCCTGCTTTTATTATACAACCTGTTTCAGCTTCTGTAAGCTTATATGTGCTTAGACTATCTCTACAGAAACCCATACTGCAAAGCTGTCAATATTAGAGGAGCTTAGCAGTACAGATTTACTGCCCTCCTTGCTCTTAGGAATGACAGCCTGATTTGGTTCTGCCTGTAAAGTCTCAACACGGGGAGAAAAAGGAAGGCAGAATAAATCACTCTCACAATTAGATAGTTCATTAAGGTTTTCCAATAGTTTCTTCTCCTAGAAGACATATTATCTTCATATCCTATCAGGCCCCCTTGCCTCCAGGTTATCTTTATGGAGTAGGGAGACTAATGGATTCTGTTGCTTGTGTTGCTCAACAGTTACCCCTGCAAGCACCCTGAAAAAAACAAGCAGCACAGTTTGGATGAGCAGACTCTAAAATATTCCTACAGAAGAAGGCTTCACCCCCTCCACTGTTTTGAGACAAAACTTCAGGCTGAGCTGAGAGACTCAGTTGCAGTAGGAGTCTGATAAAGCTAACATGCGTGACACAGCGATGGCAATCTCGCGCAGCCCGATGCTCAGAGCGTTAGTCACCCGTAATAAAGCACTGAGAAACGGAGGAAGGCAGGCAAACAAAACTAGAGTGATCTACTGAACACAAGGGCTTGGAAGACAAGATGGGAAAGAATTGCTCCTGTTGCAATGACAATACTTTTAATTATATATAGTCAATGAAAAATAAACTATTAGAGAGAGAATAAAATACTTCCAATTAATGGAAGTAATGTAATGTTCAAACTTAAATGAAGTATTTTTCTCTTGGGGGTTTTGCTGTACTATTTTATTTAGCCTAATGTAATTTTAAATTATAAACAGAATGGTTTTGTAAGCCCCCAGAGAAATGTACTTTATTTATAATGTATTTCCTTTGAAGTGGTTATGGAAATCATGCTCTTCCTGAAGTCTGTATTTCACATACCACCTACAGCTGCAAGCTAGTCAGTCTCACAAGTTAAATATGGTCTGTCTGGTGAAGTGCATTACAGGAAAACCTGAGATGTTTCTTAAATGCCAGAGGAAATAAAACCTAATGTAATTGCCAACAAATAGTCTTCCTTTCAAAAAAAGTTATTGAAAGATCCTTGTTGATAAAAGTTATGTTTTTTAGAGGGCATGGAACTCAGACATAGTCACCTCACTTGAGTTATTAATGCACACAATAAAAGAATAATTGTTTATACTACACCCTAGAGAGAGTTTCAGCTGGGAGAAGTTATATTGTGTATACTTAAGTGTAAACACATAATTATTTTTATCTTTCATTTAAATAAAAAAATCCTTAAAAATGTAATTCCAGTATAAGGAGCAGACTTCCTTTCAGGAGGAAAATTACAAATGCTAGTTTGTGTCACCTTTTATCCTCCAAGTATATAAAGTTATCTATTTACACATAAATAAGCAGCTATGAATGAATAAATGGAACTCCATTCTATCTGCTCTCCTCACCATCAATAGCTACTGCATCGAGTTGGTGAAATAACTAGACACAAAGAGGAAATTGTTTCAAGAAAATTAATTTTGGCCATTATTCATTTTTATAAAGCATAATAGTACCTTACCCTCATGGATGAACTGCCAGCACAGACATACAACAGTCTAAGCTGTGATGCTTCTCCTGAAATAATGCCATGCTAAGTCACTTCAAAGGCAATAGACAATTAAACACTGCAACTGCTTGCAGCATGATTGCATGACAGTCACAGGTTGCATGTGCTTTGAAATGACCCTTCCTTTTGTAAAACCTACTCTTCTGCTCTAACCTCCCACCAAAGTGGATAAATAGATAGAGTTAAGTTTATTATTTAGTTTTCATTAGTCTTGGATTAAGAGCTTGAATAATTTTTCAAGGGGTAATATATAGCAGCAAATGTTTCTTTGTAACTACTCTATAAAACAGACATCCGTGTTCTGGTGTTAATTTCTGATTGAGTTGGTAGATTTTATCAATATCACAAAGTTTCAGGCAGATATTTAAATCCATTAAAATATTTACAATCAAATTTATGAACAAATATGAATTAATTTTTACTGTTGCAGTAATGAGCGACACAAAGACCCCAGGCAGGTGCAAAGGAGTGCTCTTTATTGCCAAAACCCCAGCCTTTTTAAGCAGTTGGCAGGTTATCAGTTTACATAGTTTTAAGGCAGAACAATCCCAAGTCAACCAACCACCATATACCATGATGTGGACATGCAGCAGTCACACAGCACATCTCTGTGCCCCTATTCCAGCTGAGTCACTCTCCCACAGCTCCCCTCTGCTTAGCTGAAGGAACAGGCTGGAGCCATGGTTCAAGGCCTTCCCTTTATAAAGCCTTACCTATCAGTAACATTTTACAAATTGGGTTTTTAAAAATAATCTTTCTCCATATACTACTGTACAAACCTTTTAAGAATAAACATAAACACAAGAGCAAGCAGTTTTGTGGCTCAGGTCGGGATGATTTCTTGTATTAGGAGGGTGACACAATGGGACACGCTCTTTTTCCCTTTTCTCATGGAAATGTATATTTGTTCTCTCTTTGTGTAGCTTCTCAGTCTAGAATTCATGTCTCCATCTTTGTTTGGAAAAGACCTGGCCTTTTAGTTGTATCAGCCTTGCCCAAGAAGTGGGACATCCTGCTGGATCAGGCTGTGTCACCTGAGGAAAGACTCCTTTGGAAATGCCCCTGGATGAGCATTGTGCAGTTTGGCATTTGGTTCCACTTTCCCAGACCCTGCTCTTCTTAGATCAGACATTATTCAGTTCACTCTTGAAAGTTATACCAATCGTGTTAGGAATTGCACTTGGTTTTAGAGATCCAAGATGTACCACAACCTTTGCAAACATCTGTGCTCTGCTAAAAGCCACTCAAGCACAAGAACTACTTGCATTATATGATAAATGCACATCATAGTGACCATTATCCTTGCATTTGAGGTGAGATTTTAAGATTCTGGCAGCCCAGTCTAGCTAATGTATCTGTGCTAAGCAAGATAATGCTGTTCCTATTGATGAATGTAACGTGTTCAGCACAAATGACAAATTCTGTTTACTGCTCTGCACACTTGTGGGTAATAAAGACCATTATTTTATTATTTCTTTTTAGATATGATCCCTTAAGAGGCAGCATGACAGCACAGTGTAAATCTAAAGCAAACCATTAGATTTATTTGCATGAATGGCTTTGTTGCCATTAATTTATTATCAAGCAAAAACCCAAACAACAGATATCAATCTCTGGCTTTTCTGAAAATGGATTATATGGTTTGGTGCTTTAACCCTTCTTTTTTGGCTCACTGTTTCCACATGGTCACATCAGAGTCTAAGTGATAAATATTGCTTGTCTATACAGGAAGAGAGATGTGGACAGTAAGAAAATGTACAGAACTGTTTGAGTTTAGATACTTTCTTTATTACTTTGCTTTCAGACTAAAACTGAGCACAGTTCCAGTTTCTTTCAGGTATCCTGAAATTTGGCATCAATTCTAAAATTTTCTGCAATGGAACAGTTGTGCCACTGACACCTACAAAGAAGACATTCTGCCATTCTCCTCAGACACGATGTTCTCTCCAACATAACATGTATCTTTTGGGATCACTTCCTTACCCATCAGTTACGACTGGGAAAGACTTTGGATACTCAAAACAAAAAATATTAATCTCTTTTCCATTCTGGAGATAGCCAGACATTTATGAATTATGCTCACTTTAATTTTAACCACCAAACAAGAAAAATATGTTCTCAGTATTTATTAACAGAAATACTGTCATCTTAGGAAAATAAAAGAAAATAAAGAAAGAATCCCAAACCACAACCTTTCACTTTTTGCAAAATACCTGAAAAATATCTAACGAAATCTGGAAGGTGCTCAACACAACATGAAAGGCAGTTGTGTATGTAACAGCATGCAATATACCTTGTCATAATTTCAGGATAAAAAAGCAAGTACAAACATTGCTACAGGATTCATGTGAGGCACCTGTTGTAAAAACTGAAGCCATAAAAAATTCAGCCAGTACACTCTGAAAATGCTTTACTGAGATGACTTACTTAGAAACCTTCTCCAGACAGAACTGAGTGACTGAAATCTCATGATGTTCCAGAAACAATCACAATAAACTTTCAGTGTCACAGTTCCAAAAGAGAATGTGACAAGAGCTGTTTGTTATGTGCAGAGACTGTGCCTGTGTACATACAGGCCATCTAAACCACTGCTACACACCCAAGTTTAGAGCTAATTCCATAAAATTAGAAATGCAAACCAAGGTAGAGCTTTTACAGTGTAAGGAATGTAAAAGAAACACCAGTTATAATGTAGACATAAACTCTGCAGCTTACCAATTTATGTGAATTATTTTAAGTGCCACTGCAACTGAGACATAAAACAGCAGAGCATACAAGGGAGAAAGCAGTCAAGAGACAATAAATGCTGGCAATTTAATCAGAACAATTTAGTCCTTTGCCTAGGTCTGCCAGCCCAGAGGGAGGTGACTTGTTGAAACTAAATGCAACTAGCATATGAAAACAAAAAGGAAAAATGCACTTTTCAAGAAATTGAATATAAATCATTGGATTCACAGCTCTTCTACAGCAAAACTAAATTATTCATGCATGTAAACCTGTTCAGCCTAGCTCTTACCTGGCTAGCTCTTATTCTGGTAGCTGTGTGGCTGTAATAACAAGAAGATTAAGGTTTACTAGCTCCTCCAGAACTCATTCAATTTCTCTGCTGGGTTTTGTGCCTAAGCTGAAATTTTCACCACTGCAGCTGCTACTAAAGTTAGCCTACAGGAATGATGGGCATCACCTATTGCCAGCATCTGCAAGTACTTAAAACAGATGTATCAAGAAGAGCAAACCCGTTATGACATATGACAGTCGACTTTTGTGTTTCTGTCGACAATAGAACTCATCAAAAAGTTGCAGGGTCTTAATGATACTGTAGTCCATAAATTCCAAAAGACCTCAACTCTACAAAGTGAGCACTGTTGCCAAAACCCAGATGTTTTCCAATATGTTGAATACTTTTACAGATATAGTGTGGATATAAATAGGGTTTATTGAATTTTACCTACATGGTCCAGTGAGGATCATCAGAGGAGCTAGCTGGATCAGACACTGTAATTCTGTGAACTCCTCTTTTGGAAACACAAATGGTACTATGTCAACATGTAGGCTGTGAACAAAGCAAAAGATGGAACAATTATTAAAATAGATTATAGAAACATGGGGAAAGCACAGACATATAAGCCAAAAGGCCTAATTTGGAGCAAGACAAGACACAAGCTTTTATTACTTTTTATTGTCAAATAATACTGTTTTTTCTTTTTCTGTCTGAGAGAACTAGTTGGAAATAGAACAACTCAGGCACACATTTATCACACAGAGATCTGGAGCAGTGGTAATAACATGGTACTGACAAGCCTGTGGGCTCCTCACACCTATCTCCAAAGGGCTATGTATGATCACAGTATTTTCAGGTGGTTTTTTTTCAAACCTGGTGACCAAACTGGAGTGAAGATAACAGTTTCTCCAATACAGTACAAACAGTCATAGAATCATAGAATACAAGATTGGACCTTTCTTGGCAAAAGCACAATCATGACAAGATAACACAGCAAACTGTCCAGCTAAATCTTTCAAGTGGTCAATGCTGGGGGATCCACCACTTTTCTGGGGATCTTATTATTTTAAGGCTGCAGCTGCATCAGCAAGCACACCTGTGTAGCTTGTGTCTGACAATGGGCATCTCCAGCACAGAGGAATGATGAGCCCATTCAGAGCAAGGAGTAGGTCACCCTAAGATAGAATTAAGAACTGAGGTCTCCTTTTCTTCCTTAAGTGCTGCAGTCTTTCAAGCTAACCGCTTTAGAAAGTTGGTCTGGAATACCATTTTTCATGTAGAAAATGTAACAGAGGAAGCAAAAATATTAATAACTAAAACCTAAACAAAACACTTTCCCTTGCAGAAGATGTAAATTTCTGAATTCAGAACTGTAGGAGAAAGATTAATGACTGACCACCATGTTCCATGTCATTACATATAATTAGGGCCAAGTAGAACCATGTGCCATTTTTATCCCATTTATTGCCTGCCATTGCAGCCTAAGGCTTCCAGACCCTTCTGAATAACTTTAACTCAAAAAAATTTGAATCTAATCAAGATGTTTCACAGTTTTTCTTAGTGTCTCAGCCTTTACCAGAATGCCAAGGGATTTTACTCCCAGGTGTTATAAAAAGGAGGCAACAGACCAGAGAGGGAATATATTCGCTATGCTGCATGTTCAGTTTCTCAGGAAAAAAACCAAAAACACCACCTAAACTCAACAGCAAAAATAAGGGTGAGGTTACTAACAAAGCTGAGACTATATTCCAGTTAATTTTCAGAAAGGAAGAAAATACACATTTACTACCTTTGTACATTGCTGCATGCCAGCCCAGTACTCGTAATACAGCTCTGATATGCCTTTAACAATAAAGGTCTCTCCCTCCTCTGGTCATACACTCTCCTGGAAGAAAGCTGTTCCCTCCACTGACCCCATACTGTCAAGAAGTGCAATGAGTCAGAGTGGAAGCCAATCTGAACACCCCCTTAAACCAGATGAACAGAAAGAGGGGCTGTATTTGAATGAATGAACAGAAAGGAAACAAATCAGATTAAATATATCCAGAACTTGTATCATTTGTCTTACAAGGAGAGCAAAGCAATTCTTAGCTGGACACGTCAGTGTGGCAACCCTTTCATAAGAGCAGGCTTTGAGAAGGACCCTCTCAGCCCAGGACCTATGTTTAGATGAGAGACTGTCACTCCAAACTCACTCCCTGAAACATTTCTTTCCCTAGGCATTTCTTGGCCTAGCCATTACACCACTCTAACACCCTGTTCCCACCGCTGCTCCCAGGCTGACCACACACAGGGAAATATGTCTGCACCAAGGGTCACATGGCAAAGAAGGCAAAACTCCCAGAGAGAGGCAAAGAGCAGCCAGGGAGATCATGTGCATCATCAACCCCCTCCCACCTGAAAGGGTTTTCACTCTGTAAAGCTCTGGAAGGATCTCATGGAGCCTTTGGTGCTAGAGCTCAATCTTTTGGCTCAGTAAGGATGGTTCCAGACTTCTCAAGACAGCAGTTCTGATTTTAGTACTTCACTCCAGCAATGCAGCAGTAATAATTCACTCATGTAGTAAAACTTGCACAGCATGTACCAAATTTTGCTTAATTGAGGTCCCTAGAGGTCCTTAGTGGAATGTTTACAGTGTCGACAACATGAAAAAACAATGCAAATTGCTCTTAAAAAACTTGAATGTTTAAAAATTAATTTATCCTTTTTATTTTTTTTTAATTCAGAAAGTATAAAGGTTGAAAAAGACATCTCATTTCCACTATCAATGTGGAAAAATAATTTGATAAACTGCTACGTGATGAAAGTCAGTTTTAAATAACTTGCAAACTTTTAAGACTGCAAAACAATTGAAAAGAGAAGCCTTTTTTTAGTTAGTTGAGCTTCTTTTAGTTGAGAAAAGTAAGTTTCTGGCAATTAAAATTGGAATTTTGATAACTTCCCGCTTTTCAAGTTATTATGCTTTTAGTTAGCAAAACCCAAATTTATTATTAAATTAGCTTTTCAAGCTATTTTCAATTAAAAAAAAAAAATCTTCTCAATAATTTTCTACTATATTTCAGTTTTATGCCATTACTACCAAGATTCCATTTTTACCCTCCTAATAATGCAGGTTGTGACTCAGAGCTTTGGAATTCATTGCCTTAATTTACAATAAACTAAGTCTCCTCAAATAAGCTTGTGCTGTTTGTATATTCAGCTACAAAGCTAATACACTCCACTCTTATGAACAGTGACCAAGGCCTGTTGACAATCCAGCTTGTGCAGAACATCAAGCTCCAGTGAAACTATCCTGTCAATAAACCCCCCCCCAAGCCCCATTCCAGCTATCAGCATGAACCCTGGGCCTATTTAAGCCATCATCAGCCACCCCTAACCTCATTTACTTTGTGCTAGAAAATTTAATTTGAGGGGTGCTGCTAGGCATTAGCACCCAAACTCTGCCATAAAACTGGGAACAGGGTTTTAGCAAGGGTGTGGTCTGGGAGGCAGCACTGCCAAGGAATTTGTGTTAAGCTCTGCACACATGGGCACACCATGAAGAGGAGAGGACTGAAATTTGTGGCACCACCAATACAGCAGTGTTTTCAATACCAAAAAAAACCCCAAACTGCAGTCAGGACATTCAGGCACCTGGTGTTCCAGGTACAGAACTGAAAACCACATTTTATGACTCATACAATTCCTTTCCTATCTTCATGAGAATCCCTACTTAAAACAAGAAGAGACTCTGTGTGCTACCTTTACCTTTTAATTTATCTTTGATAAAATCTCACTTGAGACTAGAATGTCAGAAAGGCCTCTAAATAAGAGAAGTACTTTTGTTGAAAGCAAAACTATGGATACAGTAATTTCTACCCTGTTTACTTGAGAATACAAATTTTCATGCATTGACTCTTCACTGAGATAATTAGTTCCCGTGTTTCACCGAGTAGGTTCCTCTCTATGAAATATAAAATTCACAGACTGGTAAAACTTTATACATAATAAGGTAAGTATTTCACATGTATCAAGAGAGATAAAAGTGATCTCACGTGTTGCTATATTTTAAATGAATTATGTTCAATTTTTGCCTTGCTGTGAGGACAAGAAAAGGTCTGAAAAACTTGAGCTAGTTACATATTTTTATTTTCTTGCTGAAATAACCTATTAAAAATCAACACTTTTACACATCATATTTTTTGAACCTCAAAAATGCCTACAGAGATACTTAAATAGATAAAAAGCATTTTAATAGTCAAATGAATATGAATAATAATGAATATGATCCTAATGCAAAAAGAAAAAGTCAGAAAAAAGGCAGTTTCTATTTCCAATGGACTTTAAAGAGCAGAAAATATTTTGATTTTTAAGCTTCAGACATGAAAAAGTCTGCAAGATGGAAGAAGCATCTGTGCCTTGTACTTCATTCAGTGGATCTCATTAGAAAGAGGTTAGGATCATTCTGGACCAAGACAATATCAAAGATGGATGGTAAAAGATTGCAATTGCAATATTTGTAGACTTGAAAAGTGCCTCCCCAGTGATATGACAGAAAAATGTGCAACATGTAGGTCAAACCAGAATTTCTTTGCAGGGACAAATTCAATATCACAAATTTATCCAACTTGTTCTACTTTTATTTATTCAGGATGGCTAAAACCAATCATTTTATGCTCCTTTCATTCAGTTTAACAGAGGTAAAAACTAAGATTAACATTATGATTTAGGACAATGTTATTGATGAAAACATGTCAAGTCATAGTACTGTCTTAGCCAACTCTTTCAATTGCTGAAGAATTAGAAGCCTTTATTTAAGTTTGAAGTTCTGAGGAGTACAGTAAAATCCAAACATTTCAGATATGATTTTAGTTTGGTAGTCTCATAGCTCAAAAAATTGTTCCACCTAGACATATCACATTTGCTTCACTCTAGAATAGTGACTGCAGTGTTTTATTGGCAAAGCTGAGTGCCTATTATGGAAATACTCAGTAAGGACTGTGCATCATAAAGGTGTTCAACTCAGTTCAGTTCACACACAAAGCATCTCAGAAGTGCACTACAGTGTCTGAATAATCAGTAGAACAAGCAGATAGGAAAAAAGAAAAACATCAGGAAAAAACCACTAGAAGAACACTTCAATCTAATTGCTCTATTACTTATGTTTTCTATATAGCTGGCATATAACCCCAAAAGCTTTTTAAAATTTGCAAAGTGATTAGACTCTCTCTTAGACTGTTGTTCCTTCAGGTGCTTACTGATACCTGACTACTAGTGTCTCTGACAAAGATTATTATTTTACACTGAAATCTTTTAAATGTCATGTATAATTTTATATGACACTAAGAGATAATAATGGTTAAACAGACCAAAACAGGAAGCTCACTATTGAGTATACAGTTATCAGCATTAATAATTTAGTAAGTGGTTCCACTTAACTTTAGATGTCTTTGCAGTTACAGGCATCTACCCCTGAGCTGTAAGGCTGCACAGTCAACACAAGAAAAGCTACCACATCAAAGAACCACCCAACAGAGCTGATGTGTTTCAGTTGTGGGCCCTAGGATGAGATGAAGTAAGCTTTAGGAGGATCTCATGTTCACCATCCATTATGCAGCCCATCTAAATCTGTTTTGATGAATCCCTTCCTGAGTGCTCATTTCTCATGATCACATATTGGTATTCTTAATTTTTTTACCAATCCCTTCCATCCACTGTTTAGTCTATAAATATTCTGATCCATCCAGCCACTTAGAGTGAGATTAGGCTCTACTATTCACATGGAAAAAAAACCCATACCCCTTATTGTGGAAGACAGCATTATCTGAAAAAGATGTCCCAAGCAAACATACGGCTCCATTTCTTTCACACATTTTTAATTTAAGGGTTATTCAAAAGTTTCAAGATATTCATGACTCCTGTATTGACAGCCTTCTCTCCACCCATCTCTGCAACTAATAAGCCCCCCACAATGTGGTTTTTACTGTAACTGATTACTCTAAACACACACACACACACAAAAAAAAGTCTCACAAAACAGTAGACTTTTCAATATTTGAGGAAATATTTGGGTGTGACTTATGTACACAAGATACGTCAGGTATGTTAAATCTGAAAAAGTGGGAAAGCATAAGTAAAATTTTGAATTACCATGAGGCAGCTGAATGTGCAGTGAGTAATATGCTGCTTTATCAGTTGGAAGCAGATGGACTTTCCTGAAAAGGGATTGTGAGTCTGCTAATGGAAAAGCACAGCTTGCTCACTGGAATACCCAGGTAGGAAATGTCCCATAATCTGGCCTTTCCTAACTACGCCTGCCAGGCAGTACAGGAAAATCCAAGTAATGATGAACTTCTTTCTAAATTCCATTTTGTATCACAGATACACAAAACTACCCAAAAAATATCTTAATGAAGCATCTGATGAGAAATTATGGGATTAATGATGTTTATAAGCAAAAAGAGACAAGCTGTTGACAAGAGGTGCAATAATCTCGGATACTCACCTACCAAAATCCACTCTTTTACATCCACAGCGCAGCCAACAGCCTGGCACGTGATCACCTGCCCTCCTCCAGCCTCTATTGGGGCTCCTGTGGAGCAGGTGCCTTCCCCTACCTGGGGGCAGGACCCTGGGACACTGTGATGGAGGTGGCCACACCATCTCCTGGAGCTATTCCCAGGCACCCAGAGGGTCCCTAGGAAGGTAAGGACAGCCCTGCATGCCCCAGGGACAGCAGCAAACACGGCAGCACTGACACAACCTCCAGGGCGAATGTCACTTGAAACAATAAAACAAAATCAGCTAAGAAGACGTGTATTCAGCTCTGCCCTGGGCATCTCTGCCCATGCTGCAGGGCCCTCTGCCAAGAGAGGCAGGGGATGCCTCATGCCACGTGCAACCTGTTCCAGCTGGCTCCAAGGTAACCACCACAGGGTATGGATGAGCCCTGCAGCTGCACTGGCAGGGCCCTGTGGGATGTGTGGCCCATGGAGAGCCCAGGCTGGAGCAGGATCATCCTGAAGGACAACAGCCTGTGGATGCCTCAGGCTGGAACAGGGAGCAGCATGAGAAAGGAGTGGCAGAGAGGAGCTACCATCAACTGACCACAATCCCTGTCCCTGTCCCCCTATGCCACCGGAAGGAACAAAAACCAAGAGAAAGCTTCACTGTGGGGAAACAGTCCTGACCCGCTATGGAAAAATATTGTAAGCATGTTTTGAGACTGTAACATACCTTTGCTCATGTCTGAAAACCTGTTAACCTCTTAAGATCACTTGCAGAATGGTTCTCTGTGCAGCTGAAGTCAAAGATCTGTTATTAATTTTGTATTGAATTAGTATACAGAACTTCAGTATTGGAGAAAGCAGCTCAATCATTTCTTTCTCTATCAATATCTTGATTTTTTTTTTTTT
>VZRH01000338.1:1120856-1177830 GCA_013397555.1 Urocynchramus pylzowi | reverse complement strand
GGGGGGGGATGTTGCACCTGAAGCCTCTAAATAATTTTTGTTAATTTCATGATCTTTCCCTCTGTCTTTCCCTGTTACTGAGATGTTCTCTGTTCCTCCTACTTCTTCTCACTGGATCTCAGTTCCCTGACCCATTTCCCTCCTTTAGCAATTCCTTGATAGCCCTTTTAATGATCTTTTTTTCAGCAACAAGGAGTTATAGAGCTATAGAGAGTTATAGAGAATACATCTGCTTCCTCAGATGATAATATGATAAATCTTTAAAAGATATTTAAATTTGCGCAAGTTCTCATATATTCACTGAAAAATTGAGATGTAGGAATTAGTATACCTTGCCAAAGAAAGGCTCTTGAATAAAATCAAAACACCAAAGTGGATCAGAAAGAACTACTAAGTGTCATTAAAATGGTTGAGGAGACTTCTTCTAAAGAAAGTTATAAAAATCACAAGAGTCAGTCTGGCAAAAGAACTTGCTGAAGAATCAGAAAACAGTAAAAAGCTGTGAAAAAGCCAATCACCTAGCCAACTTTATTTTTTTTTGAAAGCCTTCTCACATTCCTCTTCTTGTTTCAGTCCAATTGAATCTCTCATGAGAAATAAAAACAACTCTTCCCAACAACATCTAGTGTAAGCAGCAAGGCAAATCCTGTGCAAAAATGCTTGCTGTTCATATTTATCTCCAATACTAATTTCAGGAAAAAATTGACATCCAAACACTAATATTTCTAACTAATTTTAAATTAATACACTTCAAGAATACAAGAAGTACATGTAAGAAATTTTTTTTGGCATAAGCAAGTTCACTGCTGATATCAATGGACTGAAGGTTTTGCATCTAAAGCAGATTAAAGCACTTAACAAAAAGACACTACTAACAAGTAAAAAGTTACTAGTAGAAACTGAAAATTTGTATAGTTATTGATAATTTGATACTGTCAGTTGATACTATTGTTGTGATTGAGTTTATATAAACTAATTGATTTTTAATTCCTTGCATCAGATTTTCAATCAATTTCAAATATTGCAGAAAAAATATTTATTCCCCCTATGACTGAATGCCTCATATTAAATCTGTTTTTTGTTCCACAGCACTGTGCATATCAAAGAGCATGTTATAAAAATACTGTCTTCATTTTCTAGAGATTCTGCAGACCTGAAATGCCTGCTCTGTCACAGACACAGAATTTGGTCTGTTATGTCTCTTATTGGTCCATTTGATCTCTTATTTCAGTTCTCCAGGATGGGGAAAATGACTACAGGTAGCAGCTTCTCTATTTTTCAAAGAATATCAGTATCAGTGGAACTTTGCTGTAAAAAGGCATGACTGCAACTTGCTTTCTGAAGTGGGATCAACAGGCAAATATATACAACAGGTCACGGCAAACTACTGAAATGCTTGAGAAATACACAGGCAAGCAGTGACAGAGCTTGCCTTCACACCCAGCCTGTACTCCACAGCAGCAGCTACAAACTGCTTTTCTCTCTTACATTTCATACAGCACTCTCACTCAGCACTCTCAGAGCTCCCTGTTTGATGTTGACTTTTGCTAAGCATCTGACTCTGCAAACTGTGAGATGCTCATTCTGAGCTAGAAATGCCCTAGGCTAGTATTTTTAACCTCCTGCTTTCACTTCCATGGGTTTCTCTTTTCTCCTACATGCTGGCTGTACTGTTGTAATGTATGCAATGATAAAAGGTAGAAACTCCTTGTAACATGGGTTGAAAAATTCGAACAGAAACAAACAAAAGGGTTTTGCCTCTTCTTGGCGCATATTTATATTTATGGGTAATCCTGTAGGGTACAGATCAGCTAAAAATGACTATAAAAATACTGAACTTGGAAAGATCTGTATGTAATAATGGAATTTTTTTTTTCACCTTATAAAAGAAAAGTGCTAATTGGGAGTACATAAGGTATTAAGATTTTTTTTTGAGTACTACAAAGCTTCATAGTATCTAATCGACTTTTACATTTACTGGTACTGTTCCATGTCTGAAAACAGTTTTCTGTCAGTTTTGGTTAAAAGCAGCTTTAGTATTAAATGGCTGCAGCAGTTACTCACAATTACAGTTTTGTATTTGGAGAAATAGGTTCACAGCATTTAACCACTTTTTAACTTCACACACTGAATTCTAGACCTAATTGCAAAATGCTTCTGAATGATGCGTTAAAAATTGTAATTTACACCACTTTTGTCAAATGGAAGTCATAACCAGCAAGCAATCTCTCTGAAATGCCTACAGAAAAATTTGAACTATGGTTTATGATATACCATCTCTTGGTAATTTCCTTTCCTNATCACCTAGCCAACTTTATTTTTTTTTGAAAGCCTTCTCACATTCCTCTTCTTGTTTCAGTCCAATTGAATCTCTCATGAGAAATAAAAACAACTCTTCCCAACAACATCTAGTGTAAGCAGCAAGGCAAATCCTGTGCAAAAATGCTTGCTGTTCATATTTATCTCCAATACTAATTTCAGGAAAAAATTGACATCCAAACACTAATATTTCTAACTAATTTTAAATTAATACACTTCAAGAATACAAGAAGTACATGTAAGAAATTTTTTTTGGCATAAGCAAGTTCACTGCTGATATCAATGGACTGAAGGTTTTGCATCTAAAGCAGATTAAAGCACTTAACAGAAAGATACTACTAAGTAAAAAGTTACTAGTATAAACTGAAAATTTGTATAGTTATTGATAATTTGATACTGTCAGTTGATACTATTGTTGTGATTGAGTTTATATAAACTAATTGATTTTTAATTCCTTGCATCAGATTTTCAATCAATTTCAAATATTGCAGAAAAAATATTTATTCCCCCTATGACTGAATGCCTCATATTAAATCTGTTTTTTGTTCCACAGCACTGTGCATATCAAAGAGCATGTTATAAAAATACTGTCTTCATTTTCTAGAGATTCTGCAGACCTGAGATGCCTGCTCTGTCACAGACACTTACAGAATTTGGTCTGTTATGTCTCTTATTGGTCCATTTGATCTTTTATTTCAGTTCTCCAGGATGGGGAAAATGACTACAGGTAGCAGCTTCTCTATTTTTCAAAGAATATCAGTATCAGTGGAACTTTGCTGTAAAAAGGCATGACTGCAACTTGCTTTCTGAAGTGGGATCAACAGGCAAATATATACAACAGGTCACGGCAAACTACTGAAATGCTTGAGAAATACACAGGCAAGCAGTGACAGAGCTTGCCTTCACACCCAGCCTGTACTCCACAGCAGCAGCTACAAACTGCTTTTCTCTCTTACATTTCATACAGCACTCTCACTCAGCACTCTCAGAGCTCCCTGTTTGATGTTGACTTTTGCTAAGCATCTGACTCTGCAAACTGTGAGATGCTCATTCTGAGCTAGAAATGCCCTAGGCTAGTATTTTTAACCTCCTGCTTTCACTTCCATGGGTTTCTCTTTTCTCCTACATGCTGGCTGTACTGTTGTAATGTATGCAATGATAAAAGGTAGAAACTCCTTGTAACATGGGTTGAAAAATTCGAACAGAAACAAACAAAAGGGTTTTGCCTCTTCTTGGCGCATATTTATATTTATGGGTAATCCTGTAGGGTACAGATCAGCTAAAAATGACTATAAAAATACTGAACTTGGAAAGATCTGTATGTAATAATGGAATTTTTTTTTTCACCTTATAAAAGAAAAGTGCTAATTGGGAGTACATAAGATATTAAGATTATTTTTTCAGTACTACAAAGCTTCATAGTATCTAATCGACTTTTACATTTACTGGTACTGTTCCATGTCTGAAAACAGTTTTCTGTCAGTTTTGGTTAACAGCAGCTTTAGTATTAAATGGCTGCAGCAGTTACTCACAATTACAGTTTTGTATTTGGAGAAATAGGTTCACAGCATTTAACCACTTTTTAACTTCACACACTGAATTCTAGACCTAATTGCAAAATGCTTCTGAATGATGCGTTAAAAATTGTAATTTACACCACTTTTGTCAAATGGAAGTCATAACCAGCAAGCAATCTCTCTGAAATGCCTACAGAAAAATTTCAGACACTTTTTATGATATACCACATTAGACCATCTCTTGGTAATTTCCTTTCCTCCTTTTTCTACCTCACAAGAAAAGAAGATGAATCACTTTTCCAATCTGTTTCAGCACATAGCTGCCCAAACAGCTTTGTGGCAACCCAAGGACAGGTGACAGGCACAAAAAACTTCAGCATGGCTGAATACCTGTACTGAGAAAGCCAAGACTAATCCTGCTTTGAAAGCGTTGGTGCTGCTGAGATCACAGAGTATCTTTGCCTTTAAATGAAATTACTGGAGACAAATTAATTATTTAGGGTTCTTAAAGTTCATCTCTGCAGGACCTGAAACTGCGCAATTGGGAAATAAAGCAGAATCTGCTCACTCCGAAGATCTACCCCTTTTTTACTGCAGAAGCAACTTTACTGTTGGCACAGTTATTAACTATTGTTAATAACTCATACTGACACTGCAGAATCATCATATCCTCATAAGATGGATATGGGAAATAGATAAAATTTGCCTAATTATTGTTCATGATTAAATACAGAAGAGAATCCATTTAAGAGTCATAGGTTGACTAGAAGGAACACCAGTTGGAAGAGAACTCTATGTTCATAAGCTATAGATATATTTCACCAGGATTATTAAACACCTGACCTTATGTGGGCCTCACCAGGAAAAATTCCACAAGAAGTATAATGTAAAATTTTATAAATTTTATAATTATGGGAAAATAATTTATGAATTATTATTTTTAGACCAGTCTAATGTCAATCAACTTTTCCTTTCAAACAAGAAGGGAAAAGTCAATTTTCTTTTTTATATCAACAAATAACACCAACTCTATGACTTTGCCACAAGGCTAAACACTTTCTGAACCAAATTGTGAAGCACTGCATTTCATACAGTGCCATTTTGAAATTTAGACAGACATTGTGTGAAGGCCAACGTGAACATTTATTCTGAAAATTTACATGGAATATTTCTCAAATAACCAGTGAATCTGTTTTTTCATGTCTTCAGCTGAACACCTGAACAACTTTTAGTGGTTGCTTAATGTCAGTCTTGGGCCCAGTGACATGTAACAGCTGATTAAAACATTGAATGCCACATGCATGCACAAAGAAAAGAAACAGCCATTTAAAAAGTTTTGAAAGCTTTTCTTTGAGTTTCATTTACAAGGACGACAAGTAGGTTTGATAGTGAAAAGGGGACAAAAGCTCACCTACTCTGTTTGAAACTAATCTAACAGAATAATCTTATTTGAAAATAACATATTATAAACACCAATAATTATGTTACATTGTGAGTTAAAAGATAAATTGTTGTGTCTAGTTATCGCCAGAAGATTGGATTGCATGCATCATATGCATGTGGAAAAACATTGCAAAGATGCTAGGAATCACAATTTAAAGCACATTAAAATCTTCACATCACTTTAAATTCTATTGCCATTGTCTTTACCTCTCATCATTTTAAAAAGATGGGAAGGTAACAAGGTTACTACAGTAGTAATACTGTAATAATACTATAAACTTCTCCCATTCACCAGCAGAAATCTCCCAAGATGTGCCTTAATTTCTGGTTGGGAAACTTCTAGTCACAGAATCACAGAATCATTTAGGTTGGAAAGGACCTCTAAGATCATTGAGTCCAACCTTTGACCCACCACCATATTTGTCAACCACACCATGGCACTGAGTGCCACATCCAGTTGTTCCTAGAACACCTCCAGGGTAGTGACTCTAACACCACAGGCAGTCTGCTTTAATGTTTAATAGCCCCTTCCACGATGAAATCCATTCTGCTGTCCAGCCTGACCCTCCCCTGGCACAGCTTGAGGCTGTGTCATCTCAGCCTGTCACTGGTTGCCTGGGAGAAGAGACCAACTCCCACCTAGCTCCACTCTCTTTATAGGCAGATGTTGGGAGTGGTAAGGTCACCCTGAGATTCCTTTCTCCAGGCTAAACAACCCCAGCTCCCTCAATAAAGGGACTCAATTCCATATTTGAAACTAGCATAACTGCTACGTAAGCCAGAATAAAACAGAGCAAGTCAGAAACTTGGTTTAAGATCTGATGGTTCTTGGCTGCTTCTGAGCACTCATGGAAAAGTGGATGTGCATGGAAAGTACTTATGTACCTCCTCTTAGTGTTCCAACAAATCTTCTATAAGCCTCTGAAATAGGCTTTTAAAAACATCAACTACCTGGCTTGGGCAATATTTTTGCAAGAAACATAGTTGTTATAGCAAACTGAATTTATCAAATTATACTAGATACAAGTACTTACTAATGCAGTATTGCCTTGAGAATAGCAAATTTATTAGCATACATTACCTAAGAAAAAGAGAATGCATTTTAAATATCTATTTTTAATAACTTGTATCAGTTACAAGAAAGTTGAACTTCAGTAAATTCCTCTTGTTCTACTGAAGTTTTTTAATATAAAATCTAATTGAGTACTTCACTGATTATTGTTGCATTCAATGATCATTCTAACCCCTTCTTGTTCAAGCTGTGAAATGCAATATTTATTACAGACATAACTCACACATAATCATATACTTAATAACAATGTGTTAGTAAGAAGAATGTTAGATCATATAAATATTTTTAACAAGAAATCTATTCTCATTTCCAATTTCCAATGCATTTTAAAAAAAGGGTTATACATGAAAATTTAACATGCTTATGATTAACTTTACTGCCTTCTTTAAGGTTTTGCAAAATGAAACATATTAATTTGCATTCAGTAAATTAACATGGATCATTAAAACAATCTGCTAAATTTCTCAAACCCAAAAGTCATTATTAACAGCTATTTTGCACTTGAACTAAATTAAATTTGGGCATTCAGAGTTGCTGGCAACTTCTGTGTTGGCAAAAATACACAAGCTGAAAGTGGATTGAAAACAGAACAAAAAAGGCACTGAGAATCACTTAGGTATTAGACAGAGAACAACATTTAGTCACATGGCTACATCCTGGCAAAATCCTTTGAGTCTTTTGTTGGAGCAAGACACACATTTCTGACAAACAAAATAAAATCTACTCCATTAAACATTTGTGTGTCAGCTATGCCCAGCAAAAAATCTTTGACTGCAGCTACGTTAGTGAACTTAAAGTTGTGCCATGTATCATTTCAATTAGATAAAGTTTTGGAGAAGAGCTAAGCCATTTTTTTTTTCCTTGTCTTTGCAATCTTGACTGGTTATTTTCTTGCTCTACCAACAGTGGATAACAGGATTCTCTGTAAGGAAAAAAAACCAAACTCAAACCTACCTAAATAGTCCAGTTTCAGTTTGCTAGCAGGAGGGTGTGGGAACAGAGGGCTCTGAGCAAGAGGTGACAGAAAATAATTCCTTAAAACTAGACAGACAATGGAATTCTCATATTTAATAGAACCTGAAGGCTTAGTTTGAAAACACCTGATTATTTAGACATTCCTCTATGGGTAGAGAATTTACCAACACTATTCTTCACACTTATCTCTGACTTTCCATGTAGTGATTGTTATATTTCAAGCTGTCACTGCTGCTCCTATATTTCTCAATGTGTAATTGTACTTCAAGGATAGGTATCTCTGACAATGTGCAAATTTCTATTTGTGATGAGACCACTACAAAATATGCAGAATTTCTCAACAGCCATCTCAACAAAGTCAGCAAAAGAAAAATCATTGCTATTCAAAATGGTCTCAAGGACCAATTTTCCATTTTGTTACAGCTGGGAAAATCCTGAAGCTGTAAAAACAAGACTTGAAAGCATCCTTCCCAAAATTCCTAAAGAAGACACCTGATTAATTACCCCTGGGCTGTCAGAAGTCCCTCTGTGTCCCCCCAGTGCTCTAGTTTAGTTGCAAAACAGGAAAACCAGACAAGATCAGAGGAGCTGAGTTTTGGGAATGGCTGCATAAGTCAATTATATATTTGAAAACACTTGAGATACACAGACAATAGCATGTGAGATTACCTTTTTGATAGGATTTACACTGTGCTCCCAGCACATCTCTGGACTGAAGTATTTCTTTGAAATGACAGCTTTTTCTATCTTTTTGAACTTTAGATGAACCGAAGCAGAGGAGTCATATATTTCATATCTCTTCTTAGAAGCACCCACATAGGATGGAAGATACCATAAAAGTTGCAGTATAAATCAGTTGTCGTAATCTGTCATCTTTAATATTGACATTGTTTTTCCAAAACAGAATAAACTTCTTAAGAATGACAGGTGATTTTCCCTTATGGTATGACTTGCACTTTGTCCCTTCCTCTTTTTTTCTTTTTTAGAGCAGTTTCACTCTAGTTTTATTACTATTGGCTGGAAAGTGCACTCTAACAAAACTTAGCCAACCTGTGTTTCACGTTCAGTCAAATTTTAGCAAAGCACTGCAGGAGCCCCTGCAGTGAGCCAGTGGGGTAGAGAGGGTGCTGGGTGAGAAACAGCAAATGAGGAGCCCCAAGGTGCCAGACCAGTCCCCATTTCCACTGCTGCCACACCAGAGCAAATGAATCACACAGTGACTTGGTACAGTCTATTTTGTGATCTCTTTACATCAGTAACACCTCATTGTCACACCCACTGCTGGCTGAACTGAATTAACATGAAAGGCCCTGCAGTATGTATTTGTATACTTAACACCTAACAGCTAGATATGACATATACTCTTACACACTAAAAAAAGTCATTCAGAAGGCAAAAAAATTGAATACAAATTTGTATCAACTTCAAGGAAGTCAGAAAGTTTACATCATCTCAAGAGTTCAAAGGGAAGAGCATGGAGTCCTGCCTGGGATCTTTTTGAAACTGAAATTTGCTCCAGCTAATGTCAGACCAATGTAAATTCCGCGGAAGCCCACTGACATTATATACATATATATACATATATATATATATATATATATCTCAACCTAACACAAGCTGGACCCTGTTTCAGGATCTTCTCACACTGCCTATAGAGACACAAATGAAAATACTAACAGGTTTGCAACATAAATTAAGGGGTTTTGTAAATATCATCATTTATCATGTCATATCTAAATGTCACCTTTAGTTCACATAAATGTCACCTAATTAGTTCATATAAATGCTTTTTCTGAAATTACATCAGTCTTAAAATTTCAGAAAGGTCAGAACTGATAAGCAGAAGCACATATATTCTCTCTTAGAATACTCTCTCAATTCCCTGCTTAGAGTTACTCTGCAAAATACCTGACAGAGAATTTTGTCTTTAGGAACTAATGTAAATAAGACAACCCTGAGACAATGTTTAACATAGATGTATGTTCCAGACAGTCCTCAGTGGCAAGACACATATTATGCCAACTACATTTTTGCAAAGTAAATAGTACCGAGTGTATATGCAAATCCGAGTTTTATGTAAGTCTCCTACTTACTCAGTAACCATCTCATTAGAAAAGAGGAAAAAAAAATAATGTTGCCACAGCTTTCACATAGATCCTTCCTTTAAATATTTTGCTTTCTTTCTTTTCTAAATACATAGCATTTTTTTTTCCAAATAAAGCCAAATCATAGCCTGATCATAGGAGAAAATGATTTGCTGAATTTCATCTGCTTTGTCAAGTCATTTTATTTACATTTAATATATTTAAGCACTTCAGGATTTACCTTTTTGCATTTTAAATCTGGAGCCTGAAAATAAGCCTAGAGTGGAGTTGTATCCCAATAACACATCCTTAGGAAATGCTGATAAACAGGCCACAAAACATGGCAACAAATATTTCTAATCCTACATATATCAAGACTCCAATAAGAGGTTTTAAAGTCTTTAATCCTGCATATATCAAAACTTACCTAAAAGGGTTTTTTGTTTCCAAGTAGATATAGTTGCTTCAAGACTGATTACAATTTTTATTTCTCTTACAACAAGGACTGAAACAACTCCTCCCATAATTGGCTTTCATATTAAATAAATCTAAAACTTCAAGCCAGTGATAATGAATAAAGAAAAAACCAGATCATTTAAGATTTCAAATTTTCTCTTTTTATTTTGTTGGTTTCCAGAAAACACTACAATGAAGTCCCAGAAATAAAGACGGAGAATCTTACAACTTTTTATAGTTTCAGAATGCTTCCAAAGAGAAAGGCTTCATTATGGGACATTCTTAATATTAACATGAAATTAACTAATCAATAAAACAATTACTAAGAGTCCTTGTTTTCATATCAAAAGCAATCCTGAAGTCATTAATGGATGACTAGAAGGGTTGGAGACAGAAAAAAAGGTAATTCTCCTTTCTGCTACATTGACATAAAAGAAAATATTGTGGAGCATTATTAAAAAAATCCTTCAGAAACCAAAGAAAAGGAATCCTAGATTAATACTAATGTTTTTTGGATTCAGATTTTTCTTTTGTTTGTTTTGGTTATTTTAACCTTTATTTCATATGCTGATAACCACCCAAAAACACTGCAAATGTGCTGCATATGACATTGGACATTTTTCAGGCCAAAATCAAAGAATGCAGATGCAAGTGTTTTCTCCTTCATCACTCAGTGGAAAAAGTCAAAGTCACAAGTGAAACATTTTGAGAAAGACGTTAAGAGTGAATTAAAACACAAGAAATACACAGAATCTACAAAGTACCTATCATTTTACCTTCTAAACTACACTTTTCTTGCAATTTAGTTTTATCACATATGTCTACTTTGCATACAACAAAATGGCTTTGCAACATCAAGAAAATTGCAGATGAGGAGATTTGCTCCAAAGATGCACTGGTGAACTAAACTAAAACTCTCAGTAGTTCAACTGCCAGTGAAAGGTCACAGATCGTTTCTGTCAACCACCTTACTCCTACAATTGTTCTGTATGAGAATGTAAACAAGATATTTGTATAAACAGTCACATTAGGCAGTTACTGTAACAGACTGTGACATATAATATTTGCTTTCAACTCTGCTGAACTGCAGAGTCAAAATTTTTGCTGTTACGTGACAATAATATAGTTTATATTTGTATAAATATATAGTTTATATCTGTATAAATGACCTCTGAAATCCACCTTAGAAACAATGAGAAAAGACCAATACTCACTTCAACAGAAGACAGTTCAACTGAAACAGGATTTCCTTTTTGGCAAGACAGCAATTTACATTCTAAGTCTTCTTTACTCCTTTCTAAAACTTGGAATCTAATGTGAAGAAAATATTTTAAGCTACATAGCCAGCATCTCCATGTCTTTCTTTTAGTAGTGTGCATTCTTAGATCACAAAATGGTCATGTACCTAGGCAGGGACACCTTCCACGGGACCAGGGTGCTCAAAGGTCCATCTAACCCAGCCCTGAGCACTTCCAAGGATGATGTGTCCACAACTTCTCTGGGCAACCTGTTCCAACACCTCATCATCCTCATGGTAAAGAGCTTCTCTTAAATCTTATGTAAACCTAACCCTTTCAGTTTAAAGCCATTCCCCTTTGTTGTCATTACACCCCCTTCTTAAGTCTCCCTCCAGCTCTCTTGTAGGCTCCCACCAGGTACTGGAAAATTATTTTTAGGACACTCCAAAGCCATCTCTTTTCCAGGCCAAACAATCCCAATTCTCTCAGACTTTCCTCATAGGAGAGGTGCTTAACCTCTTTAACCAGTTTAGTGGCCCTCCTGTGGACTCCCTCCAACAGTGTGTCCACTGGCTGATGGAAGGCTGGTATCCAGGTGGGATCTCACCACAGTGGAGTAGAGGGAGGAAGATCTGGCCATGCTCCTTTCGATGCAGCCCAGGATATAGCTGGCTCTCTGGGATGCAAACACACATTGCTGACTTATGTCCATCAGCAGCACCGAGTTTGCAAGAGACAAGACCCACTGAAATTGTAAGAACAAGCAAATCTTCTCTGGAGTCCAAAGAAAGTGGCTGTAAAAACAGACCAATACCCCAGTCAAGTTGCCAATGTTTAACATGTTCCATATAGAAAAACATGTTAAACATAAGTTTAAACAGTCTTAAATCTCTGGGGTTTTTTTTTTTTTTTTTTTCTGTTCAGGCAGCAGTTCATCACAATTCCCATATTTTTCGCTCCTGTCCTTCTTGTCTTCTACTTAAATTGTGTAGACAAGCTTGACAAGCTTAACAGAACTCTGAAGTGATGTAATTGCTGTGATAGGCCAAAATGCAGTCAGCAGCCTTGCTTCAGGCCAGGAAGTCCAGTTACTGTAACACTGCTCACCATATTTCACTCATCTGTTAGAAAAGCAAACTTTGAAGTCAGACTTCTCCATTCCATCTTCTCATCCCTTCACATGTTCTTCCAAATGATTAGGACATTTGGGAGAATAATTTAGAAGAGCTGTTACAGACACTTAAAGGATAACAAGCTGATATGAACATTGTCTCTCTTTGAGAGACAATGCATTCTAATAAAAGTGCTACAGACAAATAAGGAAAGGAAAATTTTAACTTTTAAATATCAAGAATATATTTTTATGGGTTTGTTTTTTCTTATTCTCATATGTCATTAAGACAAATGGGGGTAGCAGCATATAAAGATGGAAAATTCCCATATGCCATCAAACCACCTTCATGATAAAAAGAGATGTGATTTCTCATATAGAAATATGATTCTAAGACAAAACTGAACCTTCTAGCTCCGTACAATTTTCTTTTATGGGCCATGAGAGAAGCTCGGTGTGACTGATTAGCAAATGACATACAGAATAGGCTAGGCTTTTTGACCAAAGATAAGAGATCTATGTCCTTACTTGTCTTTTACAGGCAACTTGAACCCAAATGCAAGACACCTACTTTCATTTTTCTTTCATCCTCTTTTGAATAATATCCTGTCTCAAAGTAATTTCTTAATATAAAGATTACAAATTATAAATGTATAACAATGTAAATCATATTTATTAAAAAGTATAAAGCTATAATATATATCCATGTTTTAAAAAGATAAACCTTCTATTTATATACAAGGTAAAACCAACATCTACACAAATTAGGTAAAAATTAAATGCATATTGGAGAAAGTTGATAGTAACATGCATCTATTTATGGTAAATTCTTGCAGTTTCAAGTGTTTGCTAAAAAATTTCAAATGAAAATATGGGGAGATTTTTCGGGTTTGTTTAAGATTTGTATGGATACAAGTAATGGCTACCACTGCATAATCAATATCATGTTATAAAAAGATTTGGGGGTAAATAGTGCATGCAACAATTGCTAGTTATTTACTACATAACTGAACATATTTTCTATAGAATATGTAAGTGAATATCTATATCTAAATATAAATTCTAATATAATTTTACAATTTCTTTAAGTTCAAGCTCTACATGAATTCACTGTAAAAAAATTTAAAAAAAGAAAAAAATCACCTAAAAAGTTCTCTGTAAAAAGGATGTGGAAATGCTCACAACAAAAGCAAGAAGTCATATCAAGATCAAACGTAAGGATAACTGAAGCAACCCCGCTGCAGTGCAGAGCAGCATTTCTGCAAATGAGGAAATGTACTACAGCAGGTAACACTGACTGATGGAAGCCAAAGGCTCTGTGACAACACTCACTACAAGCAGCAGATGCAACTTCAAAAGCACTGGGAAATGTCTAGATAAAAGCAGTTGTTCTGGTAAAGCAATTCTCCTTGTCCTTTGCCCTGGCATAAATAACTTTGCAATCGAACGGTACAATCTGCTCTTTCTTCTGCCCTTACCATCTGTCCTGCTCTTGCATCACCATGATAGGCACCTCAGCAATGATCAGTGAGGTAGGGGAACTTTATCAGACAGACATGGAGAACAATATAAAAAGCAAAACAGATTTTTAAAAGGAATTTAATGAAATGCTAGAGGAAAGAAACCCTGCACATTGTTTGTTTGATTTTTCTCTAAAGAAACACACAACCAAGATCACCAACACAATTCATGTGAATTATGCCCCAATGTGCTAAAAGTGAATATCTGGAAAAAAAATAACCTCAAGAATTCTCCAGGATAATAAAGTTTGAAATACTTTGCTTTATAAATAAGTCATTCTCTTTATGTACTTTAAGACAGGTTTGTGTTCTCATAATAATTTAATTGCATTTTTCTTTGCTTCTTTTCCAGTACCTATTTCTTTTCCAGTATTTATGCTGATTATACTGACTACTCCACAGTTGGAAGATCCATTATTGAAAATAATCCCAAAGTATTTTAAAGTAAATGTTTATAGTGACACAATGAAAGGCTTTTTCTCACAGATTGAATATATGCATTTAATAGAAATCACTGTTCGTCTAGTGAGCAGACATTAATTTTCTAAATAAAAACAATCAATATAGTCTATTTTTAATAAAAACATAGGAAAATTTCCTTCCAGGGAAAAATCACAGTGAGAAGCAGACTTTCAAAACATCTCAATTAAGTAATTTTCAGACACTAAAAATATAAAGCAATTTACTCACTACTCTTATTAATAACAAATTAACAAGAAGCACTGAAAAATAATAAGTATATAGTCACATCTGATGACATTTTAGTAAAGTGAATATTCTCTCAATTTAACACAATGTGCTAAGTTGCCAGTAGTGTTACCCCTGTAAAGTGCAATATAAATACACATAATGAAGGTGGCAGCCCTTTCCTTGGTATATACAAATTATTACTAAGAAGCATCTTCTGGGTCATGAAGGGCCAAAATCCTTGAAGCTCACAGGAAACTCACAGTCCTGTATTTGACTTTTCTAAGCTGCAAAATAAAGAGATGCCGACAATCCATTTATTTTTCCCCTGTATTTCCCTCTGGCCATTTGCTATGGGGACAGATGGATGCTGTTCAATAGCTCACTTACCCTCTGTCATTACACCCATAGGATAGATTATGGGTACACAGTGCTAATGAGACCCTCAGAACAAAATATTAAATGTCAGTCACCCTTGGAAACACATAGCAAATTAAAACTAATTTCATGTGTACACCACAGAATTACAAATTGATTTTGACATGACCAGAGTAAGATAAAAAGCTAGTAACAGAAAGCAGGAGGATCTGGACTTTATAATTAAATAAAATACAGATGTACATTAGAAAAAAAAAACCCAGGTTGGTGACTCAGCTACATCTCGTGGGTACTATTACAATGAATGAAGGCAGCTCCTGGATCAGTACAAAGTTCTTCATCAGACATTCTCCCAAATCAAATTACAAGTCAGAACAATAGGGAGGCACCTCAGAATAGACAGTAGCCTGATGAATAACAGTAGTACGACAGTGAGGTGTTTTGATTTCAGTACATCCTTTCTTTCACATTTACCTTTCTCTTTTCTGCCCACCCCAAAGAAGTCCATAGGGCAAGTGCATCCTTCCATCTCCTGCTGTCCCTCAAGACTCTTAAATAGGACGTCACTGGCAATGTTCAGTCAGGCTTGGTGGAGCCCTGAATGATCTGATCTATTGAAAGATGACCCTGCACATGCAGGGAACTGGTATAGGTGGTCCTTGAGGATTCACTACAACCCAAAGCATTCTCTGGTTCCCTGATCTGTGGGAAATGCTGAGGCAGGTTACAAGGAAATCCTACCTATGCCCATATGTTGCCTGTGTTTACAAAGATCTGGCCTTTCATATGGCAGTAGAATTCACAGAGCCCATGAACAGAGCCAATAAACTCTCTAATTAGCATCGCCATCAAGTAGATGTTATAATACAATTGTAACAAAAGACAAGGCAGAGAATTGCTTGGCCAACAAAATGTACTTGTGAACAGATTCTCCACTCCCCCAGAATTGCACTGGTAGGACCCCACTGAAATGAGACCATGTTAAACAGAGTAGGGACAGAGACTGTTATCTTCACCACCCAGCTAGCCTTGTCACCCTGTATTTCTTTTACAGAGCTACTGCTAGTTGACCTAAGATGAAAATTCTTTCTTACTCATTAAGGCAGCAGTCGCAAGACTCATTTTGATAGTTTAATGGGACTTCTGTGACTTGCATGCCTTATCCTGTCACTGTTGAAAAGAGCATTGCACTGGGAATGCACACAGATCAGCACTGTCATACTGAGAGGTCTGGGAAAGCTGCTGCTCCTGAAATATTTTAAGCCATTTCCTCAGCCCTTCTGGTGAAGAGCAGATCACTTTTCCTGAAATGACAAAAGTATTAATGATCCTGACATACACAAAATGGGGGCTTCTTAAAAGAAGTAATAAAATATCAATTACTTCAAAGATCATTCTTTAATGAGAGTTCTTCCTCCCAGCAGCTGAAGTGATAGAAATCACCTATGATACTATTACATAAATGGACAATGTGAAAATGGTATTGTTTTGGTATCAAAGCAGGAACCATAGTATTTATTTTCCTGGCAACACAGCTTGAAACAAGCAGAACTGAGGTGAAATCATCAACTCTGGTCAAGTCAGTTTTTCCTAAATTATCCACTAAAAATTTATCTACCAAAATGTTTCCTAAGAATTGCAAAATGTTGCGATGAAGTGCACACAACTAGATTTGAAATACTATCTGTCACAAATTAACTTTTCAGCATTCAAAACACCAATTGCAAAGGGCAGGGAAGATGGAGAGGGACCACAGCAGTAAACATCCTGTCTTCTTTACAAATAGTTGCAAAAATCTAGTTTTCAAGTATTTCCAACTACTCTTATTCAGTTGAACATGTTTCTAATTGAAACCTTCCTGGAAACGCAAAGACCACACGTCCTTGAATGAATTAGGACAAAAGGTAAAATGGAGGTATTGGTGCATGAGAAGCTCAGCATGACCTGGTAACACACACTTGCAGCCCAGAAAGCCAACTGAATCCTGGGTTGCATCAAAAGAAAGTGACCAGCAGGTCAAGAGAGTAGATTCTACTCCTCTGCTCTGCACTCATGAGACCTCACCTTGAGTACTGTTTCCAGCTCTGGGATTCCTAACACAAGAGAGATTCTGACCTGCTGGAGCAAGTCCAAAGGAAGGTCACAAAGATAATCAGAGGGCTTTTCTCCTATGAGAAAAGGCTGAGAGAGGTGGGATTGTTCAGCTTGAAGAAGTGAAGGCTCCATCGAGACCTTAGCCTTACAGTAGCTAAAGGAAGCCTACAAGACAGCTGGAGAGGGACATTTTACAGGAGCATAGAGCGACAGAACAAGGGGAAATGGCTTTCAACAGAAATAGAGTAGGTTAAATTAGCTATTAGGAAGGCATTCTTCACTGCAGAAGTGATGAAGCGCTGGAACAGGCTGCCCAGAAAAGTGGTGGATGCCCCATCCCTGGAAGTGTTCAATGCCAGGCTGGGTGGAGCTTTGAACAATCTGTAAGTGGTGTCCATGCTCACAGCAGGGGGTGGAACTAGGTGATTTGTAAGAACCTTTCCAACCACAGACATTCTATGATAGAATCATAGATGATAGCAGATCAAAACATCAAACCACAGAACTATAATTTTTCAACTTCTTTTCAGCAACCTATAATCTCTCTCCTGAGGCATGAACATTTACCTTTCCTAAATCTTACAGTTTCAAGGTTTTCTGTACACAGCTTATGATTTTAGAACTAAGTAGAATATTACCAGCCTTCTATTCCTTTCCTGCAACACTGTCCAGAAGCCCACACTCCCATTCAGAAGAGCACATGCTACTGGCTGTCCGGACAAAGACCTCTGAAATAGATCCTAAGAGAGAGCAGTTCTTTGAAAACATCACATGTTTCAAGGCCTAAGAGAAACTTTTTTTAGGTCTGTGAATGGGGATGAACCCTGTTAATAATAAACAAAAAACTCAGCCATGAACACAGACAGTAAGGGATGTCCACGTAGGAGAAAAGTTTGGGTTTAAGGAATTTTAAAAGGAAAAGAGACAGTTCCCTCGCCAGCACACATCATGCTGAGTGGCTAAGAAGAGGCCATGCAACCTAACCTTATGCCTAACAAGGCATAAGTCAGCATTTAAGTCTCTGAGCACAAAGATTCCAATGCTTCAAAGAGATTGCTTTGATTCCTGTTCTTCAAAGAGATTGCTTTGTTACATGTCTAAGGGAACATTCTCTACAGTGACAAAATCAATTATTTCTTGCAAACTACATGTAAAAAACTGAATCTAGGGATATTATATCAAAGAG
Organism: Urocynchramus pylzowi; assembly: GCA_013397555.1. Classification (NCBI taxonomy): domain Eukaryota; kingdom Metazoa; phylum Chordata; class Aves; order Passeriformes; family Fringillidae; genus Urocynchramus; species Urocynchramus pylzowi. The sequence goes on along the minus strand of VZRH01000338.1, from coordinate 1,159,750 downwards.
GAGGGATTCCCCCCTATGATGCCATCAGAGAAGCTCTTTGTAATGATAAACAATTTCTAAATCTCAGTTTGAATGTCTATTATACTTCAAAAGTCTGCTTATCTGCATTATCAGCATGTATCTCTGTATCAGATAAAGCTTTTATCCTTTAAGCCGAAAATTAAAAAAAAAAAGTTGGAGACAATAACCCTAATTTCCTAACCTCTTCAGGGAGATACAGTAAACTTTCTTCTCAAACAAACAAAAACCATACAAATGAAAATGGTTCATATTACCTATTAAAAGACTAGTGATGGCATGCAATGGAAGTAACAGAAAGCTTTGTCTCATACCACTTTACAAATTTAACGACATCCTATAAGCAACAATTCCCACAAGCAGATTCTGAGAAAATCAACAGAGAATTTCTATTATGGTATTAGGAAAATTACAAGGCATATTAAAATTCACTGTCCAGAAGAGAGAAAATGTCTGGATACAAACCCTGCTTTCAAATTCATCCTTCATCCCTGAGATGCACAGGACCAGTCACGATTTAAAGCCCAGCCATCAGCACTTCCCTTCCTGATGCTCTGAAGCTAGCAGCCTCTGGAGCAGCCCAGCACAGCTGCTTGGTGTGAAGTACCCAGGAGAGGGTAAGGCAGCAGAGACAAAAGGAAGGTAGATGGAGGGGTGTGTATGGGAAACAGCTGAATAAAGAGAGCAAGCTGAAACCTTGCTCTCTTTTGCATGCAGGATGGAGAGTTGCCCCAGTAATTCCTTACGAGGTCTCTGGTGAGATCTTGTAAGGAAAATGTGCCTAGAGAGCCTGTTGTCTCTTGCTGTTGTATCAAGTTCAATTCCATCCAAGAAAAATGTAAGTTCAGTCTCAAGGCTTCAGCAAGGCTTGAAGAAATTAGGGCACATTGCTTCCAGTGACTGATTTTAAAACATGACACACAACACTGGAAAACAAGAGCTATAATGAAAATGAAAAAATGAGTGATACTAACCCACCTGCTTTTTGACCTGAAATGAGAGAGATGAGACTCAGTGACTGGGACTTGCCACTAAGCTCAATTTTGGCATTGTGGGTAATTTCCCTAGATATAGTATTTTCACTACATAGGCACTCAAAAAAGAACATATAAAAAGAGCATATAAAATTAAACAGTTAGCAAGACATCATCAACAGCCTCAGTCAACCTACTCTTATAAATTCAATTAAAAAAAAAAAAAGATTAAGGGGCAAAGTGGTTGGTTTGTTCAGTTTTTCCCTCTAAAAATAAACAAAAACAAAACCACCACCAAAACAGTCCTGTCATCTCAGAGACAGCATTTAGCATAGACATGATGTGTAAAGGTGCTTTGCTTCCAAACAAGTTGGACAATAGGATGCTTCACTAGTATTCACACTAAGATCACCACCAGCAAGTTCAAAAATCAAAATTAGTTACAACAGGGTGCAAACAAAATCTAAAATGTTTTCTAGTGTGGGTAGGGAAAATATCTCTCATTCAGCTGGAATCAGCTGATGATATCACTAAAGCCAGAGGATTTGTATCATTTCAACCCTTTCCCTGGGAAGCTTGAAATGATACAAGTCATTTGTATCATATCACTGTTGGCTTCAATCTATGAGTGATCCTCATGATCCTTTCATATACAAGTAAGGATATTTTATATACACAACAGGGCTTTTTATTGATTAATACATGGTTTTTCAGTCTGCAAGAAGACACCAGAATGAAGTCTAGATCTGTGGAAGTTAGCAGAAAGCCTATCCTACCTCAACAGATAAAAAAATAGTATTCTGTGCTCATTATTCTGATCCTCCAAAAGCGATTTTTAGGAATGAGAAATGTACTGGTGAAAAAGTACACAAGCTATTGACAAGGCTGATTGCTAACATTAAATTACTTTAACAATGATTAGGTTTTTTCAATTAAAACTTCACTGTTCAGCCCAGGTAAAACTTTTAAAGTTGCACTGTTTCTCCCTGATGCTCAGACCTTTAATAAGTAACTGGTCTCTCGGTATTTTATGGGCCGTGTTAATAGTTCTCTAAGGTGCTCTGCACAGTTACAAATCAATGTCTCTAAGCTGCATTAAAAACCCACATCAGACATGTAATACATCTCTTAATGTTCAGAAACAATGCAAGTAGACTATGGCCCTCTCTGTCCCTTTTATTTCCTGTATAATTATCCCCATGATAAATTATTAATATGATCCAGCATTTTACTGACTCATCTGTACACTCATTTCAGGACCAGAGATGTAATACTTTGAGCAGTACAGTGCTGTAATACATTGCCATAACCTTCAGAGAAAGTTTTGGTGAATTATTTCTTATGACATCCACACCTAGGATGATGGGGAGAAACCTCAGGAAAAAAGATGAGTATGCTTAGATATTTCTGAGATTCGCTTTGCCACAGAACAAGTCAACCCCTTTTTCTTTTCTTAAAAAGAATCCTAGTGCATATTGTCAGTAAAAGGCAGAAAATATTACTGAGTTTCAGTCATTAACTTTGCAGGGTCAGAAAGTACCTCCTGAGTTGCTAAGTGGGATTCCTTGCTATTACATGAACTGTGTTACACAACATTTATAATCACAGTCAAGTCAAGATGAGTAATTGTAAGGGCAAATCTAACCAATTATCTTTTGTATACTACTGTCAAAGATTTTTACACTAACAAACCTAATTGCATATGTAATTAGTGACACCACAATAGACCCAGTAAAATACTGTTTTGATAGAAGACAAAATCAGCAAAGTCTAGTGCTTACCTGCCTAGAAAGCAACTTTTAAAATCCATAATAATACAATAGCAAATGTCCTAAATGATTTTTTTTTAAGAACTACATTAAAAAAAAAAAATATAGGACCAATGTATCTGGATGTCTGAATAAACTGCCACAAAGATTGTTCTAGATCTATTCTACCAGTATACTCTCTTCTACACTTACGTGACAATAAAAATATTTAAACTGTCTGGCACAGGTCTACAACTATATGGAGAGAAAAATGAAAGTCAGGGACAGCATCCAGCTGAAAGTCAGCTTAGATGTCACAGTCTGTAGAAAAGTGCCTGGGCAGCACAGCAACAGTGACAAGGTTCATGGATTAATTGAATAGACACCAGAAATCAAATAATGATCTCAATGACACAAAAGGCAAAGACCCCAAGGAGGAAGGGGTGTAAGTATAGAAAAAAGCCACTGGCCCTTTACAAGGGCAGTTGTTTCTGAAAGACAGACATGGGGCTTGGATGCCTGGCATGGGCTTTTCATCTCTGGGATTCCAGAGAGCGCCTGCTAAAGATCACAGCTAGGCTTGGAAGCAAAGTTACACACACATACATACACACAAAAAAAAAAAAAAAAAAAAAAAAAAAAAAAGGAAAGGAAAATCTGGCATGAAGAGACTATTTTCTTTCTAATATAATCTGAAAAATATAGAGCAGAGAGAATGAACAGGAGTTAAATAATAATTTTTTTTCTGTTTATTTTAAATGCATGGTTGCAAGGTTTTGACTGATGAAAAGGCCTGAAGCATAGGTGAGGAATGGGAAAAAGATGAGAGAGGGCACCATTTGTACCCATCAGACCAACTCTTCAGAGGTAGGACAGGCAAGAAGCTATTGTTTTCTGCTGTGAGCATGTGAAGAGCAGGCTCCAGGGCTCCCTTTATTGTTTGTAGCTCCCTTGACCTCTCCTGGTTACCTTCAGCATATCACACCAAGCAGCTGTGCTGAGCTGCTCCTGAGTGAGGGCATGCCCAGGGCTCTGGGGAGAAGAGGCAGCAGGCAGCCCAGGCCAGAGCAAGGTTGCCTGACATATGTGGCTGCAGAGCCTCAGGAGGTGAAGGGACCCATGGCTGGGCAGCAAACCATGGCTGACCCAGTGTGTCTCAGAGTACAGGGGATTTTAAGCCAGAGTTTGTATCCAGACTTCCTCTCTGTCCTGGGATGACAATTTTGCATCTCCCTTATTATTTTTTTTTCTTGCTTTATATAGAAGTGGTCTATTAAGTTTCTCCAGTTTTTCTTTTGAGAATTATTATGGAGTGTTTTTTATTACCCAAATTAATTTGCAAGGATATGGACTTTTCATCTGCAGGAGTTTCAACGAGCTGAACATTCCATCCTCCCTTCTTCTTTTCACTTGTACCTAAGCATAGTGGCACCTCTCCTCCTCCCCTTATTTTCCCAGAACAGACTGCAGAAGTGGTCCTGTAATAAGTTCCCAGATTCCCGGTGTTTCTTATACAGCCTCTCTGCAGTAACACTTCAAGCTGTAAGAGGCCTGAGCTATTTTCTTCATTGCTTGTCACAAATGGAAAGTTCAGGCAGGAGGCTGGAGTCCTGCCATGCCTCCTTGCAGACTTGGACTGCCTCAGCTCTCCATTACCAAGGATTTGGGACATTTTTTGTGCTGGATGCCCAAGTTCTGCTCCACCTATTTTAAGTGTGAGGTATGAACTCAGCTCTCTGGAATGTGGATGTGCACACATGTCTATAAGCAGCTAAGGTAACAATCACACACAGAGGTAAAAGCTTTGAATTCAAAAATCTTGAGCAAGTCTGAAGTTTCCATAATGCTTAGTCATGGACAATATATTATCCTGATCCCAGCTGCAGACTGCAAGATTCTCATTAAAGACACCATGACATGAAAAGGCTTTAAAAGGATTCACCACTTCATCAATACTTCTGTGACAGAAAATGACAAATTAGGATACAGAACATTTACAGGTAACTTATCAAAGGGTGAGAGAGTTTCATTCTAGGTGTTATTAAACTCTAACTGGTATTAGAGCTATCTCTGTAATAGAGATTTTGCTTCTCTTAGAAGTGATACATTATGAGAAATATTACATAGATTATTAAAACTACTTCTTCCCCCCCCCAAACACTTGCTAGAGGATACACCCCAAGAATTCAGAAATAATAATCTCCTGATAGATTGCTAGAAAACATTTATGCATGTTCTTTTGGGAGAGGAATAGCAATCCAAGATATAAAAACACAGAAGCCTGCAGAAAACACAGGAAATTTTGAATACCACTGCTTAATGTTATCTGTCCCTTTTGTGCTGCTGGAACAATATTATAAATGGTAAATTTATTTATTTATGGGTGGCTGGGACAGAGGTTACTTTTGATTTAGATTTTTAGTGCCGTTTCACTAAACAAAAGGAAAAAAAAAATAAATCTCTGTTAAATAACAGCAGCACAAGGATTTGACCAAGTAGAAAGTCACTTGCTCAAAGGTTAGCATCCAGTCAGACTCTCAAACTTCATGGAAATATCTCCTCACAAATGCATTTCTAGTATCACTCCAAAACAAATGAGATTTTTCGTTCTTGTCACATAAGGAAAAAGCAACAGCCCCACAGCCATTGCTGGACATACAATGACTGTAACCCACTGAAGTGCTCTAAGACAAAGCAACCATGATGAGGCCCCTTTACAAATTTCTGTAACTTTTATTGCCAAGTCAGGCTTCTACAGCTGCTTTCTGCTAGCACTGATAGATGGGTGGCTATCAAAGGAACACTTACTTGTACCATTTCAGAATAAATTGTTCTAAGTGCAGGAGAAAGTTCATCATTCAATTTGCTGAAAAGAGGAAACCAAATGCCCTTCCCCAGGCACCCAGTCATGAGCAGCCTTGGAGCAATCTTTCCAGGACAGGCAAAAGGGGATCATGGCTATGAGCACCCACTTAGGTGGCCACACAGTATCATAATCTCCTCCTACACAGCTAGAGGCTTTGCCCAGTGACCACCAAGGAGGGATATCAACTAGCCAGCCCCCTCCCCTCCAAGGAACAGTGCTTTCCTTGTCATCAACCCCCCTCCCTCCCTGGGATCAGCATGCTTCCATGCTATAGCCAGGAAAAGTCCAGAAATGCTCCAGATAATTCAGCAAGATGCTTTCATAAGTGATTTGACAGAATGGGTTAAGGCATATACGGAGCTATGGAAGGATTTAGCAGGACTTAACAGCAAATTCAGAAAAGAGAAAAAAGTAACACAAGCTAATGAAGTAGAAACACAAACTGCTTTCTGATATCATTATTCTGTGGATGCTGAGCTTCTGCAGAGAGAGCTCTGTAAAAACACATTTGAAGTCTGTCATTATGTTCCATAAAAAGAAGGCAATTGGGAATGTTGCTAATCATTCTTACAAGCATCACCTTACTCTTTCTTAGTAACATATATTTAGTGGTAAGAAATATTGACTATTCAAATAATAAATATCAATAAACCATGAAAAAGCTTATTATTTTATTATGAAAAACCATTACTGCAGTATAATTTATCCTTAAATATCTTGTAGGGTAGGGTGTTTGAGGGTATTTGAGAGAAATAAGCATATTTTAGAATCACCATACCACAGCAAGTTACCAAGGCTTGTGACAGAGACCAGTTTTTGACTAGTGGCAGTGATACCCCACGTAACAGAGACATACAACCAGTAAAGATTGAGCTATGCTCTACATAGCCATATTTTATTGCAAACTTGAAAAACAGACCTTAGCAGAATACCCTAAATTGTGATAAGATTTCACTGGTTAGAATGCTCTTGATCTTCATCACAATTACAGAGGATGAAACTTTTTACCCCTTTGAAAGATGCAAGCATTTCTTTCCAGTAAGGTATCAGTGTACTCATTCCAGATTTTAATCAAAGCAAACAGCATCTGCTGTTGGAATAAGCCTGTTTATTTCATCTACTATTTTGCTTTCAAATCTTAAAGTAACATTTTTGTTCTGTCAGCTCTAAGGTGTACTGTTCTTTCTCTCCATCTCACAGGTTTCACATGGTCCTCCACAGACAGAAGCTGACTTGTCTGTCTTCTTCCTGGAGATGCAACACCACACTGGGACCAGAAGGATGAGCAGATGCAATGCCAGAAGCCAGGGAGAGTAAGGCCCCACCCTTTGATGTTTTCAAAACATGAGTGACCAAGAGTTGGGATACAGCCCAGGCAAACTATGAAGTTAACCCTGCCTAGAGCAGCGGACTAAGGAAGGTACCTCCAGAGGTCCTTTGCACCCATTATATAGCAGCCTTTGAGTCCTTTTTCTTTACCCCTGAGAAGTGCAAAGGCCTGAGCATAACAATATTAGCTCTTACTGTTTTCTGCATACTTATGTGCCAACTTCTATTCATGATGAGATATCTGCTAAGGACTACTTCAACAACAGACAGGAATATCTCCCTAGAGACAAGAATGTGTTTATTTCTTACCTCCTAACCTGTAGATTTTGGCAAGCATAAGTCACATATATCCATAAAACAGCTTAATGTTTAATAAATACCTTTTTGAACTTTTTTTCCTATTTTTCATTTTGACAATTTTTCTTCATCCAATATTTTTATTTGCAATCTAAGATAAAAATTTTCTCACAAGATCCCTGGAGCTCACATACACTACTTATTTTCCCATTCTTTCAGTGAAAAAAAAAAAAAAAAAAAAAAAAAAAAAAAAAAGAGTAAAAAACTGCAGAAAGAAGAAGGGATTTGATCTATCTATTTGATCTATGCTTAAGAAGGGAGCAGGTGAAGAAAAAATTAATCAGTAGGCTTCAGAATTACTGTGGAGAAATAGGCATGTTTGGAAAGCACAAAATGTTGCCGAGAGCACAAAACACCACACAAATCCTGCCTTAACAGTTGTTATTTCACTAGCTACAATATCTGAAGAGGCAAACTGTATGCTCTGTTTATTTTCATTCACCACAAGCACTCTGCACTTACCAGATGCCAGCATATGTTTTCACTAGAAACACACAATTGAACTCACTTGGAAATAACCAATAGGTGGGGGAATAAAGACATCTTGGGCCACTTGACACTAGCTGGAAGGCATCAGGATAATCTATCAGCCACAGTAGCCAACAGAACTTAAGGAAACCAAAATATTTGACTGTATGGAAGTTCAGCTGAGGACTGAACAGTAAACGTTGAGGGGGGGTGGGAAATAGGCCCCTCCATAGAACAAAAACCAGCTGCACATCCTTTACAGGGAACCCTTTGCAAATCACTCTGGATTGCTAGTGTCTTTTTAGTATTATTTATAACTCTTCATTGCCACAGTTGAGACTGCAGTATTTCTGATTGGTTGGGGTTTATTTCTGAGTTTTTCTGAGAAAATACCCCAAACTCTATAGACATGCAGCTGTAGCCCTCCCCGTGTTGCATTCAGCAACTTCCCGCCCCAAGCATGCCCCGCTACCAGTCCTTTGTTTATACACTCTGATTTTCATATCTTTCAGCTTTACTAGTTCCATACACTCCATTTTATTTTTGTCCTGTGCCCATAATATCATCTTCTGTCAACAAGCCAAAAGACTCCCCCCAAGAGACGCGAAAGCCACTTGCTGCTTTCCCATGCTTTACTGACAGTAAACACAATTCCTGAATCTTGCTTGTGGAGCGTTTTAAATGTGCCCCTGGAGATTCCTGAGCTCTGGGGCTAAATTGTTCATCCCAGTCAGATTGCTGAAACCCCTATTTCAACATGCCAGCACTGGCAAGCGTGAGGAAAGAAATAGCCTCTGGAAAGCAACAGTTCAAAAAGAGCCTCTTCAGTATGCTGTGTAATAATTTATGTAAAACTAGCTGACTGAAAAGAAGAAAAATAAAAGCTGACCAAGAGTGGACTGGACAACCAAGAAACAGAATTAGCCACCAAGACTTCAGTGATCAGTAAAAACAACTAGATTCTACTAAACACCACCCTTCCGTCTCAGTATCTCATCCAAAGCAAAGCAACACAAATTTTATTTTAGTGAAAGCTATTAACAATAACTTAAAATGTTATCTTTCAACTATCCCCCAAACAAGAAAAGGTCCCTCACAGATATTGACAGAAAAACAGAATATGCATGAAATTAAATATTGAAGACTTAGTTACCAAAGAATACTTGCCAAAATGAATGTTTGAAGTAATTCCCACTTTATGTCACTATTACCATGGGAAAAATCCCACACAAACTGCTTTTGTGATAAGGATCCTGGAATGCCTCTGTGGTGTAAATGAGAAGACAGAGAATGGAGATCGCCCACCTGCTCGCTCTGCATCTTCAGCAGCAATAATGCACAGATTAAACCACAAATAACATTTATTAGACATTAATGTGAAGGCATTTAAAGCTTTATAACAGGAAAGAAGGCTAAATTAATTCCAACTTCAACAACATGTGAAAAAATAAAAGACTGTTCAGCGGCAGGAACAAGCTCAAACACGGTGATGAGAGAATTAACTGACCAATTCATTAGCCACAAAATGCACTTCATTTAAATACAATGCCAAAAAGCATTGGCACTGCTTTTGTTGCCTGTATTTGCCAGGAGCCTGAGCTACCCTCCACGTAGCAAGATATTTTCTGTGACACTTCCTATAGAGTTAATCCTGATTTTTCCTGGGCTAGAGAAGACTATACATTAAAGCAGCATGCATTGAGGGCTCAGCCCTGTAGCATGTTGAGTGCTCTGGCCCCTGGCCATCAGAGCACTTAGGCACATGTTTTATTTTAAACACATGAGCAGTTCTGCTGAAATTGAGAGAGAAAGTCACTAAATGGAAAGGGCCAGATTATGGAAAGGGCCTTGCAAATGTAAAGCTATATTAAAAATGAGCAAAGCTACTTAAAACTAACGCAATTATTTCCCTGAATCTGCTAAATCCGGGTAGACAAGATGTTCTGCAACACACTAATAGGGTCAGAGAGGCCTCTCAGCCCCACTCATGGCTCAGGTATGCTCCCAAATTTGACAAGCATGAGAAAATTGTTTTGCAGGAAATACTGTGAGTATTCAAAGTTCAGCAATATCATTCACTGCTATCAAAACCAGAAAGAAAGGCAGAAACTGAAACCTGAAGGATATTCTCAATTATTGTCCAGCTTGCAGGCTTCTAAGCCATGAAGGATGTTTGCACCCTTCACAAAATTATTCAAGTTTACACCACCTTTTAACAACCACACAGGTCTGGCAAATTTCTTTCCTTTTCACCACTGACATAAGCAATAAAACTTCATGAATTATTCCCTGAAAATGCTTTTAACATTTCAGTGTTAAAATTACCCTGTGTCAAGTTGCAGACGAAAGAAAAAAGTTGAGTAAGTTGAATGTACAGACTACAGAAAATTTCTGTAGACTTAGTGCTTTGAGGATAGGATCAAAAAAAAAAAAAAAAAGACATCAAGACCACTTTTACCTGTGTACCTAAATCTTTACATATCTTTCAGATGAAAAGAAGTATTATTGTCACTATTATGATCAAATATGTGACAATATGAACAATTATGATCAAATATATGACAATTATGAACAAATATGTGACTGAAATATGAATGTTACATAATGCATCAATTTTATTTGAAAACAAATCTGGTTTTAATTTTGGTAGCATATTTTATATCTCTTGCTCAAACACATCAGAAACTAAATAATTATTGTTACATATTGTAATCTGCACCTTGAGTGACAACCTCTGCACTGGTTATCATCTTAAAGGGATGAGATAATAAATAACCCCCTGCTTCAAGCAGTATTTTATAATGCAAAATGTCACAGCTCTGTAAAGCAGTGCTAGAACATCTCAGCAAATTGTTGTATAAATGTATGACATTTTAAAACTAGAGAATAGGCATTTTAAACTAAGAGATCAACAACATTCTGTGCTTGATTTTGCAGTACGTAAAAGTGTAATGCTTCCATCACTGCAACTGAGAGCACCTTAGTTTCTTCAACACTATTGTATTAAAAATAACATTAAATTTTAAAAATAAAGGAAAAGTCCAATTACAAAAGCTTTAAATTTTGAGTAACTGCTGATATATACACTATCCCCACTTTTTCCCCCAGTGAAATCCTCACTTGTTTTATCAGGTATGATGGGAAATAGTAATTGAGAAACTTGGTTCAAGCTTTGGGTTTCCTGAGGAAAGGATCAAACGACATGCATTTGAGCCACAGGTCATACAGACCTCTGGTATCTGTACAAAATCTTGCAGCTGAAAGGAAAAGCTGGGACAGGATCTTGAGAAGCAGGCTCCAGGTAACAGTTCATGCCAGCCCTTGGGACACAAGATGTCTCTCAGCAAGCTACCTGGGCCCAGGGACACAGACCCACCATCCCTGATTCTAAGGAACTGCAGTTTGCAAAAGACCTCTGTGGTCATTAAGTGCAGCCATTAACCCAGCACTGCCAAGTCCATCAATAAACCAGGTCCCTAAGTACCATGTATACATGTCTTTTCAATAACTCCACTGCTTCCCTGGGCAGCCTGTTCCAATATTTAACAACCTTTCAGTAAAGGTTGTTGCCAGATTAAAAACACTTAAAATCTGTAAGAAATTTTTTAAAACATATTCCAACATGTTCCTTTTTAACATCTATATCTGTGCTTTTTTTTTTTTTTTTTTTTTTTTTTTTCCTTCATTGTGACACAAAAAATAGAATGGAATTTCATTTCTGAATTTCACTTTCAGAGTNTGGTGCCAAGACACTTGACACGCCTTTCAGGTGCTGAAACACTGCCAGCCATTTCTGCCACTGTGGCAGCTGTGATGCACACTGTTCAGAAGAATGATTTCAATAAACTTGCCCAGTCCTGTGAGACCTCTGTTTATAACTTCTTTCTTGGTCCTACCCTGTAGTGCTTAACTCTATCAGTTCTCATTGACACAACAGATTTGATTTCTAAGTCCTGACAGCCTGTAGAAAAATACTTAGCTTGGGACAGCACACTATCCATTCTGCTTTTCCTGATGCCTTCTGTAGAAGAGCTGGGAGGTTCTCTATTTGCTTGTTTTCAGGCTGATCCTGTATGGATAAATAATGCTATTCCTATGACATGGTTTGACTTGGCTGACAATGAGTCTGTCCTGTTACACTGCTATGCCATCATGTCTCACTGGGCTCTGACAAATTACAGAAGCAGGTACACTCTTAAAAGCCACCTGTGAACCACTGATGGTACATATCTGGATCTAGCAAGGTGAGCTTCAGATACTGAGGTGCTCAGCAGCAAGGGGTCATGTGACTCATTTAATAAATTCATTATTTATATTGAGCATAACCTATATACAGAGGTGGCTGGATAGTTCAATTGCACTAACGATGAAGAGATTTTCTTTTAACTCCTAAGCTACATTTATACCTCATTTATAGAATTACTCTTTAATTTAATGAGTGTTGGTCTGCTTTAAGGAAAAAAAAAAGCCAAACCAAAAAACCCAACAAACCCACCCTAAATCAGCACCACAATAAATGCCAAAATAATTTGAAAAACAACTAGTGAAAACAAAGCAATAACCCACTTAGATACATAAGTAAGTAAGGAAAAAAACACAGCCTGCTATCTCTGTATAAAAGCAGAGGCAAAGATAAAGCAGACACTTGATCAAGTCAGAACTAAGTAAATACTGAAGACGTCCATTAAAATAACCAAAAATAGAAGGGTGACTTTCTATTCATATTGAAGCCCACTATAAACCTCATTTGTTCATCAATTTAATCTTTATTTTGTCAAATCACTAAATACAAACAGCAACCAAACCCAAGCCCAATCAGACTTACAAAAAAAACTTCAAGTAACTACTCTGCTGTTAGCGCTGAATGAGCTCAGGCACAAGGGACACGAGCAATCAGGCCTTAGTGGCAAACAGGGCACAGGAGCTGTGCTGGACAGCAGTGCTAAGTCTGGACAACATTACCTCTGTACATCCCCCTTACCAGCTGATATTAGTCCACATACTTCAACTTTTCCCTTTCAAATTAAAGTAAGTGATAAAATCTCCACGGTGAAGCACAAAGAATTTGAGACAACTACACCAGATGAAGCAAGCAGGGTTAATCAGAGCAGTTTGCACATTTGAGCAAGTAGTTATAAACCAGAGATAAATAAATATATATACAGTAGAGTCGACTGCTTTGTTTATATTTTGTATGATCCACAAGATGTGTCTAGAAAAGACTCACAGCAGGAAAAAAATAGAGAGCTCAGACAGCTAATTAATACTGTTAATTTAACTTGTACCCTTCCACACCACTCACTTATTGTTATCTGCACTCCATCAAGGAGTAGACGGTGACAGTTCTCAAGCATTGCTAGTAAATTATTTTCATTTTGTCCTTTCCCTCATAAACAAAACATCACAGTGACAGAAGCTGCTTGACCTACTTTCCAAGAAAGAGATTTCCAAAGAAGCACAGCCCCCTTCCCCCATTATTCCTGATTTCTGCTCTATTTATACCTCCAGTATGCACAAGAGCACACAAACTAGCTAATAAACTGATTTGCATGTTTTTTCCGCTGTGTCACATATTTTTAAAATTAATTTCACCTATTCTTTTCCTGAATTATATATTTTAAGGTATCCATATACTCCATAAGTAGACAGCAAGCCCCACAACTGTAGTGAAAACATACACAGACATGTAGACATAATGCTAGTTTATTACTCATCCCAGTGAGATCCTTGTTTTCCCCAGATCTCAGGGATCTGCCAAACTTTTAAGACGCTACAAAAGAGCTCTGACAAATTTGCTGAGAATATCCCAGAAGTGAAATAACCTCTTGCAAAAGTTGTCCTCTCTATCTTTTAAATAATTTTCTTAATTTCATTTTTTTCATTTATGAACAGCTACAAGTCCTGAAGACCTAAGATGATGCTATGCCATGGGGCTTGCCTTTGGAACCTCAATGTCAGCTTCTGCTGTACAGCTACCATTTCACAATGGCTAGCCTTGTTTTATCTTTGCTTTTTGTTTCCTCAGATGCCTCTTCCTTCCATTTTCCTGCACCTTGAGACCCTCTGAAACAAAGACAGCCTTTTCCTATCAAGCACGTGCCAGAGCATCAGAACTACCATCCTCTCAGTGGAGTCAGGGGAGTATGATCTCTGAAATGAAGTGGGTTAATGCCAACAGAGAAGTGCTCACATATTTGGAAGCAACAATCCTTTACCAAAATAGAGGCACTTTGAAGCTCATACTTCTTATTCTTAGTACAATTCCTCACACGATCTGGGTGGCACACGAAGATTCACACTGTATCAGTTAATCATGGACAATGGTTCATTACACTGGAATCCCCACCAGTACTAAATGGGTGGGGATAAAAGCGATGGTTCATTGGTTTTTAACTGGCATAACACAACAACCCTCTCTGGGAAAAACAACATAGTTTTACAGTTAATTTAATGGAAAAGTACAGTGGATTAGTTACTGTGGAGAAAAAAGCATTCACAGAATTTAACATTATTTTGGGACACTGCAAAAAATTAACATGGACATGGGAAACTTACAAGAACCTCGGTTTTCAAAAACTTCCTGGAAACTCACAGTTCCTAAGAATGGGTAGAGATGGGTAAAATGTTGCTGGGAGATAGCAATCTCTGTGCTGCCTGGGGCTCAGACACAGGGGAGGAGGGAAATGGGGAGCACATTCAGCTGCACAGTGGAATGAGCTCTTTTCAAATCTGGAGATCCAATGCTGTTCCTGGCTGGAATGGTCAATCACAAAAACATTTCTTCTCTTAGTTCAGTTTTCACCTATCACATCAGGAAAAAGAAAGCTTAAGTCTAAATTAGAGAATGTGAAAAAAAATATTATAGCTCTATAGTTCATCAAGTCTGAGAAGTGACAAATTCTTCCAATAATTTAGTCCAGACCAAGCACAGGCAGCTTTTTAAGTGTGTTGTATCAACACATTCAAACTAAAGCATTCTTTGCAGCAGAATAACCAGATAATGACAAATTTGCATATGAACATTGGTGTCTTGTTTTGACTTTCTCCTCCTACAGGACAAATTTAAGTAAAGGGAGAGGAAAAGGTGAAGAAAAGTAAAAGAGGTTTATTTCAGTCCTTCAAACAGTTAGGAGCTTGTCAGTAATCACACACTGTATAACCATGAATTCAGTCCAAAATGCATAGAACACTAGGAGCAAAAATGAAAGTCAAACATAATAAAAAAACCTCTGTAAACAATTATGTGGCTCACAGAAATGTGATATAAAAGCAGCTGTATAAAACAGTTTACAAGCAAGGTTCATAGCTTTCTTTAACCAAATAGAGGGGGAAGTCAATGTTAGCAGTCTCATAATGCGCATTGAGGTGAAGGTAATATGACAGCACTATTTATCCTCTGAAATAACAATGACTCTTTGTGAACAACTGAATTATCTGTTGTCTTATAAACAGCTCAGGATCACAGACATATATGCAATAGCACAGGATGCACACAGTCCTACAGTTACATGCACCTTCTTTCTTCCACCTGTGTCACCCACAAAAGCCTGGGAACACTGGATGACAGTCTCCCTGCCCATCCTAAACACAGAAATTAATCACCCCTTTTGAATCATGTCTCCCCAGGCTCAAGTTCTTCTGGTTTAAAAAAATTGTATTAGGACTTTAACATGGTGAAATTGTGCTTGAATCTGCTCAAGTATGTGCATCTGCCAAACAAAAGAAATTCTGTGAGTGTTCCTGCTCCACAGCTGACTCACATTCAGAACTAAATCCTACACACTATTATTTTATGGCCTTGCTTGGAGTCAACATAAAGCTGACTTGCACTTAAATTACCTTCAAATCTCTTTTGGCAAGAACAACTTTCCATAGTAACGAGAACTATTCTTTGGAGACCACATTTTTTAACACCAACACCTGAATTCATTTAATCTGAGCTTTTCAGAATCATTGACATCACCTGCTGTAGATGCTAATGTGTTGCTTCAGGCTGTTGTTGGAAAGTTTGATGCCTCAATTCTCACAGGATTTATCACTTTGAAGCAGGTCCTTCACTTCCTCTCCCTTAAGTACAATAACACCCACAAATCCTCTCCTCCCAAAAACCTTCAGCCACTCTTTCATAACTATGAAGCTGGGCAGCACATAAAGAAATAAAATTATTTCCCTAACATAAAAAACGATTTCTTCTTTTTCTGATGTTGCAAAGACAAAATATCAACAATCTTTCAGTCAGGAAAAGGTGGACCATGAGATATTTTAAATACTTGGGGTGTTATCTATTTCTAAGCAGAATAATTTTTTCCAAGCATTTGAAGCAAAGCCACCTGGAGGAGGGGACACAGCAGCTGCTCACCAGAACCAAAAAAACAGAACAGCTTAGAGAAAGAATTAAAAGAATGAGACACTATATAATTGAAATTATCATAAAAAGGTTATAATACCAGATGTAAGCTGAAATCTGGTTGATAACCCAAATTGACACAGTTTGTTTTATTAGTACAAATAGTTAAAGCAAACCATAGTGTTATCTCTCACTCAAAATATTTCAGCTTTAAAGTATGGCATTGATTAATCAGAACTACACAAGAAAGTCTTGTATAATGGAGTCAGCCCATTAACTTCACTTGGCTGCAGGTGAGACTTGGGCTGTAAGTTTTAATTCCCAAAAAGAGCTATATAGATTCGCCCATGGGAAATAATTTCCGCACCACTAAAATGCCCACATTGCTCTGCTGAAACAGTGACTATTTAACAGAGCACCAAAACATCCATTTCACTGAGCAAAGGAAATGAAAACTGCCTACTACATATTAGTAAACATTTTCCAGTAACAAGTAGAAAATGGTTCGAAAATTTTGCTTCTCATGACTTTTTTTTTTTTTTATTTAATTAAACAAACTCCTTGTTTTAATAAAGTTAACATTCTGTTTCTATACAAAAAAATGCATCAGGTATCATGCAAAATGGAAAGTGTAATTTCTGTGAATGTCAAACCATTGAGTTCCTATCATTTTGAGACATCTCTTGTGTACCTAAAATGTACAATCCATTTGAACAAGTGTGGTTGCTCCAAAGATGCAATCACTGCAGCTCCTACAAAATAAAATGAACTATAGGAAGCATTGGGTTCTTGAGGCTTATCTTGGCCTTGTATTTTAAAATAGGAAATAACAATATTGCATGCACAGACAATTACCCAGAGGGTAACATATCCCTTTTTATGATAAGTATCTAAGACAGATGTAAGACAAGAATTACCTTCTGAAGTTGACTGCCTTTCCCCATGGACAACTTAGAAACACCAGGTGAATCCTACCTTTATAATAAAGAACTGAGTAATAAGAGATACACAGTAATGGCTTCAGATTTCAGATAAAGTGAGCAATTAAAAAAAATAAAGTGAAAAAAAGTGAAGTCATTTTAAATGAAAGGTTATTTTCCAAGTTTGATCTTCTCCTTTTTTTTCCCCCACTTCCTTTGTTTTTTAAAGTGCCTCACTGTAATTTAAACTATTATTTCTTCTTCTTATGTATGTGCACATTTATATATATACACACACAGCATACCAAAAAACACATACAGGAAATGAAATTAAGATATAACAGCACATGTTAATTCTTAGAATAATGAATATCAGGTCTCACCAAGACATCGGTACCAAGTATTCAAAATCAGTATTCTGAAGTATCTAAATTGTTTCCATATTAGCATGGAAAAGAATGACTTTTGATACTAAATCTATTTACTGCCTCATTTAAGCAAATGATGTAGCCGAAAAATTGAACTTTCCCAAGAGAAACGCTTATACACAGAAATGTATAGCCCAAATTAGTAGCTAAAAGCTGCTGTAAAATGCACTCAATTCACATAAAATACAGTTAGAAGACATGTTTATGTTAAGTTCAAGAAAGCTGTATAATAAAAAAGGAAATAAAATTAGAGGAAAGCTAATAAGAGAAAATATTACATAGTTTTACAAAAAGCAGAGAAGGATACTAAAATGCTTTTGCCAAAAACAACACCACAAAAGATACCCCTTAAAGTTATCAGGATTTGAGCTAGTTTACTCCAACTTTAATTTTCTGGTAAAAAAGGATATCAAAGGGCATTTAACTGAAACCCTGAGTGAGTCTGAAAAGGCGATTATCTAAAACCATTAGTAATTCTTTCAGAAAATATACATATGTGAAAATCTGCACTGATATAGTTTTGATCTCATTTAGATGGTTCTATCCAAGCTAAAAAATTGCCAATATCTAGATGGTGAAAATTATTTGACAACAATAAAAGAAAAAAAAAAACAAACCAAGCCTTACATAAATTTCTGAATAAATTTGCTCAGACTTAATACAAACCTCATCTCAAAGCAATGAATGCAAAATTGAACTGTGGATGCCTGTTGTAACAACATGAATTAAACATATGAATCTTATTCCTCCCCTTCTCGAGCACTTCATTAGTTTTTGAATGCCTAGATTTTGTTTCCCTGAGCTGAGAAATATAAATTGCTTATCAGAAGCTCTATCTTTACCAGTTTCCTCTTTCCACCATTTTTGCTGTTGCTGATGCTGGCTACAGGAATAATCAGTTAGAGGAGATATGGACACCACATGCATATGATCAGTTGGAAAACAAAGAACAGCAGTGATTGTGCTTTGCAAAGACACTTTTCACCTAAGTCTTAAGATATTATGTTTAATTTGCTACATGTACTTATAACTATTCTCTGCTATTAGGTAAACTATACAAAAACATTGCTATATTGACAATAATTAAAATAAAATGAAAACTGAATTCTGACTTCATTGTAGAGGCAAATTTCAGCAGCCTATATTTTTCAATAACTTCATTGTTGACCTGCTGATTGCACAAGAGGCAACAACTGACAGTAAATTAGGGGGAGTGCTGGCATAGCTCACAGCAGTGTCTCTAGCTTGGAAGATGTTTGCACTCTTGAGGTTTAAGCCAACAAAAACCTCATGTCCTGGTGCCAAGGTGGGTTCATGTCACAGAATAATCCCCAGCATGAGTAGGGACCAGGTGTGGAAGGGATGGGCAGGAGCCCTGGCAAGGGCAGAAGCCACATATGCCCTCATCCAGGTGGGCAATGTTCCTGGACAAATAGTTTTTAAAAATCTCATTATCATATTATTCATTTCAGAATTATGCCTATACAAAAAACTATTTCCAGCATTTAAATTTATATAACACAAAGCTTCAAAATAATAAACCTTCAGAAAGGAACTCTACCTGCTATATATGAAAGAAGAAAGAGAAAAAAATACTGATTTCTTTAAGCAGCATACTTCTTTTTTTTCCCCCAGAAGATCCTATTGAATCACTTCTGTGACAAACCTGGGAGTTTTCAAACTCAGGTTGCTCAGGGATATTGGAAGCATTACCCAATTCCAACAATGTCCAGCATACAGGAGATATGTATATTTAGTTTATCTTTAGAAGAAACAAAGTTCCACTTTTTAGGCATATTTTTGGGTGATTAATCTTAGGTAATTTTTAGGTCCTCAACTCTTCTAGTAAGCATTTAGCATATCCTCTCAAGCCAGGTATCCAGAATCAAAACTGTGTAATTGATTACACTGTAAACCTGGCTGCTGTGCAAGTCAGGAGTGCAAGCAGGCAGGAGAGGTGACACAACATGCCATGTGTCTCTTCCTGCCAGCCCAGCCACCCTGAGAAACAGGAAATAACATCTGGCAGCAGATTTTCCTAGCACTTACAGAGGCTGAAGGAAGCAAAATTCTTTGGTGAATCCCCAGAACTCTGTTGCCACCAAGAAGAACCCAAGAGAGGTGGTGAGGATGCAGCTGATGGCTTCTCCTGGCCTCCAGACTTGGACAAAAGAGATGTTGGCCAGATCACCTGGGTACCTATTTCAGTGAGCATGCCAGTGTAAGACCACAAACCAGTGAACTCAGTTACTGATTGTCTAAAATAAGCCACCTCTCCCTTCCAAATGGCATCTGGCTGGGTTAGCTGCACCAATTTCATGCAGTTCCACAAGGTTTAACTTTGAGGAGAGGAGGCAGTGCTGCTTGGGCACCACAAGCAGTTCACCACCAATACAGCTCTGCTTGATCACACACCATTTAAACATTTCCAGCTTTCCAGGATCCTCCCTCCCCTATCAAGCTGATAACATGCTGGATAGTTCTGCAAGTTCTGTACCCCATCTTGGTTATCCATTGGAAACTTTACCATCATAGCAAGAATATTTAAAAAAAACCCCAAAAACCAAAAACAAACAAACCCAAACAGATCTTAAGTACACAATATATTCCTGCATTATTTTTAATGAGAAAAAAACACACAACAAACTAGATTAATATTCTAATAAAAAAAAATAATCAGCTTACTAGTGTTTGCCTGTGGGTTGTTTTTTACCCTAAAAAAACTGGCAAGCTCTTAGTTTTCTGCAGAAAATGGCTGCTGTTGCTTTTTCACAGTAGCACAGTAGAAAAGCTAAGAATTAAATATTAATACATTGAATATATTTTCAAGCAAGCTTGCTCAAGCTTTAGACCCAGCTTTTTCTTTAAGAGCCTGCTGCAGTTAAAAGAGTATAGAATTTAAACACAAGAGTAAGATTACCACAGAACCTCTTCTGATTCCAAGCAGTTTTAAAAACTTACTCTGTTTTTTAAATGCAAAAATCTCACAGAAGTAGTTACTTGGTACAAATAATTCATGAATTCAGAAGAAAATTATGTAGGAATTCAAAACTTTAAACAGTGAAAATATTTTCTCTATTCAGATAAAGAAATTGCTTGCAGCAGTTCATTTAAAACCAATTCCTGTCACACTCACATTAGAAGGACATTCTTTAAGAGAAAATAAAATGACACACTGATTCATTGACTAGCACGTTTATCAGGACATGCTGATAGAGAAGCATTAATCAAGACTCCCTACTAATAGAAAATCATTAGAACAAAGCACATCAGCAGCAATGCCTCTTCTGTTATCAGGCCTTTCTTTAACCAATACCTAACCTTGAGGCCAGTTTCTCAGTAGCTTTCAAAGCTTCTATGACATAATTTATTCAAGACTCTTGACACAGTGCAGTCCTTCAGTATCGCAACATCAGCCTGAAAATTAAGTACATAAAGGTGTAGGGAAACAAGGGCAAGGGAAGTTCTTCCTTCAAATGTACTGAAGCAACATGAGTTTAAATTCACCCAAACCAGAAGTTTTCAAGACAAATGTTAGCATTATTTCTTCGTTTCTATTACCTCAGTTCAGGATATATCTCAGTAGGATTGGGATTACTTTAATAAATAAAATATGCTTCATTTTGATTTTTTCAGTGTACCTGCCATGCCATTTACTCTGTCATCCAAATAGTGCCTGTGATGTGTTTGGACAGCCAGACTAGCAGGTGGCACAGATAGACCCAGGTTCACTGAATCCACCTGTGTGAACTCTGATAGAGCAATGCTCTAAGCAAAATCAATGGCAGCCTAGAGAACCCTGAATATTGCCACAATAGGCAGAAAGCAATGGAAATAATAAAAACCGGTTTTAATACTTATTAATATTGCTTTACAGTTAAAATTGAGCACTTCAGTTACAACACCATTTGTTAACTCTGAGAAGTGTCCAGCACAGAGAAGCTGAAACAAGAGCTCAGAAGCAGAACCAGATGAAACACAAGCTCCCATTGTTCAGTGATGGTACAGGAGGTTTTAATACATGATTTTTGACAGATGGTTTTGGGTTGAGAAACTGAGATACAGGGCTAGACTTTTTCTATGTTTTCCTCTCATTGCCTTTTTTTTTTTTCTTTTTTTTTTTTTTTAAGTTAGGTAATAAAATGGAATCTTAGCAGCAGCTGCTATTGTTTCTTCAAGTGGTTATCTATAAAATACAACACTCAGAAAATACAGCTGGTAAATATTAGGAATACCTGCTATGTTTTTTTTTTTCAATTGAGCTTTCTACAATTATTCAGTCTTCCAAGTAAATGAAGGCAATTCTATGTTAAAAATTCTTTTGTTATTCTTATACCTTAACATATAGCCTGAAACACTTATTTGTAGATGTCCTGACCTTTAATGCTTTATACATTCTCTTTTCAATTACCATAAACATCTCCCAAATAGCACCTGGCTTCTGTTCTCTATGGCTTTTTTTTCATCCTGTGCTGACTTTGCATATTGAATATCTTAAAAAAAAAACCTTTCAAAATTTCAATATTATATGAATTTTCTCAATATATAGCAGACAACTAAGATTTACACTTTTTATTGTTTGGCGTTGGTTTGGTTTTTGTTGTTTAGGGTTTGGTTCATTAGGAATTTTTTTAAATCTCAGTGTTTTCCAGCAACTAAAAAACCCCTACCAAAGTTGATATCAATTGGTCTAAAGCAAAATGAAGATCTGAAGGCACTCACTTCAGGCTGATATACAATTTTGTTTTTAAAGTACTTCTTTATAAGAGATTCTATTTCCTTTTCACACAAGTTCTCAAATCCCACTGTGCCTTCTAAAAGCCTGACTTAATTGTAATAGGACACCTGTAATAGGTTTCCCTGGTCTATCTAATGGGGCATAGGATTTGGGAACAAACTAGAAATATTGATATCATTATTATTTTACAGGTTTTAAATATATAATATTGCTTGAATATTGTTTTCTCTCTTGTAGGGTTTCAATTTGATGAGCAAAGCTTACTTATCCTCTAGATATCATTCTGCATGTAAGGGTAGAAAATCCTCTAGGTTTCACATCCTGTGTGATGGCATTCAGTTTACTTCCTGATGCCCACCTTAGCTTTCTTCTGGTTAGAAAGAAGCAGTGGAGTAACTCACTGGCCATTTGAGAGCCTTTGTGAGCCTTGAGTGGACACAGAAGTGAGAGGAGGATGAGGATGCCCTTATACAAGGTACATTCTCTTTGCTAGAAGATTTTGACTGCAAAGAGGAACAGTTCTAACAAGAATGCCAAAGCAGTGTTTTTTAAATTGTCAGGACAATTTCTTAAACAATTGAAGACATCATCACACCTTTTTTTTTTTTTTTTTAAGTCTGGTCTCAAGGGAAACACTGTGGATTGGAATGGATTTTGTTCTCCTGCTGGTGGACACAGGGAATAAAAGCAGTAAAATGGCAGTAAAATGTAGTGGAGCAGACATCTGCAAAAGGAGACATAATCCTACAGTATTTGCATATATGGGATAGACAGTTTTGTCTGTTTAAAGAAGGTAATTCTTCCATGAGACTTGTCACAAAGCCCTGATTTCATGATGAATCAGTGCACACCCAGGATGTATAAACAGGCTTAGAAATGTAGGGCACATTGCTGACAAGAAAAAAGAGAAAAGAAAAGGTCAAGTCTTTGAAGCAAATCTGCTTATTTGGCAAATACACAGCTTGGTTAGAAAACGATGCAGAACTCAATAAATACCCAGGGCAATGCTTTGTAGAACCAACAGGTGCTAGATAACCCATCAAACAATATCAGGGGAGGTTTGTCCCCTCAAAAGTTGCAGATGGAAACAAGAAAGGTGATGCTTTATTTGCTATTTATCTGTCTCCCTGGTTTCAGAGTTGTATGGCTACTACCTGGGAGATGTAAAATTTTAAATGCAAAGCCAGCTAAAATTGGTAGCAGAGAAGCAGGGAGAAAATGCCCTCCTCAGGATGAGAAAATGTGCTACATGGCTGTCCATTTCTCTGTGTTTCCCTTTTCATCAAAAATAATAGTAACTGGTTTTGCTGGTGAACATCTCTACCTATTTATATGGGATATTTAAACCTATCTTTCTATTTCCAAGTGCACTTCTAGAAACTGCATTGCTTCTATCTCAGTTCATTACAGCAATTAAGCATGTAGTAAGAACAGCCTTGACTAAATGCCTTATGGCATTAGGCCAATTAATATTTGCCTCTTCTATTCTCTCTACTTTTTTCACTACTTCTGCGTCCTTCTAAGAACTCTGGAATCTGGAGCAGAAAAGGAAAGGTACCTTTCATACCATACCTTTTCTAACCTGAACACTAGACCAAACTTAGGATAACAAACATTTACAGGCAAATTTTAACAGTGGCTAAGCAACTATTCCAGGTAATTCAGTATCATTCATAACCAAACTCTGGCATAAGAACCATATCTAAACCCTCAAAAAGGAGAAGAGTGAGTGAGTAAAGATTTAAACCTCAGTTGCTTAACCTGATTTTTGGAGAGGAGACTGAGCTGCAATTTCTGGTGTGTTAAGGAGTAGTCAGTTGAACATTCTGATACCCAAATTTGGTTTGTCAATGTGTTTAGCCAAATGAACAATGAGTGCTTTGGATCTCATTATTGTATGTCTAGACACAGAAGCAATAATTCAGTTATAACATGAGGAGCCTTGCTTTCAATATTATTGATTATACAATACTTAACAGTGCTCACAGATACTATAATCAGATTAATTGTAGGCATAAAACAGAGAAGCAGCACAAAAAACAAAACTGATAAATTATTTCCAAATATGTTCTCTAATTCATTTCTTTACCTGTGTTTTATAGTATATTTGTAACACAGTTACAGCTATCTTATTCTTAAATACATTGTGGTATTCATCTGACCAAAAAGAACATCTGGTTGGAATCTAATTTGAATTAGACACACTAAATGAAGGTGAAGATGCTTTCAAGCTGACACGAAAGATAACATTTCAAGCTGCGTATCAGGATTTTTGCACAGCTCTAAAATTATCTAAAAAGAGAAAAGTTCTATACAGTTATTTCTGAACTCACGTTTCAGTTCCTTCTCTGAAGCATTTAATATATACGTACAGAAGCAAAACTCACCAGGGACACGGAAGAGGAGAAGTAAATATCATGTTTCAGATGACTGTATATCATCCAACTGGTAGTCCATTATGCCATCGGCTGATGAAAGAGTTTGCCATAACCATAAAGATCTTAAAAAAAAAATAAATAGAGAAGTCAAGAGATAATCACACACTGAAGAAGTTAAAACTGAATACTCCTTATTTAAAATAGAGTTTCACTGCTGTTTAAAGCATACTTTTAAAACAATAGTAACAGAAGAGCCTGTTCTACATCATTACCATCCAGCAAGAGGTGGATACACATTCTCTTACAACCACTGCAATGGTATTTGGTCAGATACTTCATTTGCAATTATTTTACAGATTTTTGACTTCCAGCTGACTTCAGGATACACATCTTTTTTCCAACGTTCTTTAACGATGACAGTTGTGTGCATTGGCATGTTCTCAAAACAGTATTTTTCAAGTGCTATTTTCCTTCGCATTTCATTTATGCGGGACTCTACCACACATTTTCTACCAAAACACAAAATCCACATGCCAAAATTATCTACAAAGGTGGATGATGGGGAAGACCACTGCACTACAATTAATGTGCATGAGAGCAGGCAGCTGACAAAGCCAACACCTCTAATACAAGATACACTACTCAGATTAACAGCACATGCAGAACAAGGGACACCCACCACCCCATCAACAGCAACTATTAGTTCCTTGTTTCTCTTTTGCTAAACACAAAGGCCAGAGTGCTACAAAGCTTGCCTGAGGATCTGATCCCAGAATTGCATTTTTAAACATTGGTGATGGGCAGAAAGATAAGAGAAATGGGTTCTAGGCCAAGCGGCTGTATAGCACAGAAGCAAAAGCCAATGGAGCTTCACTGCAAAAATTTATATTAACAATTTTCATGAGTCTTGTTTTCTCCCAATTAATCCTTAGTAGGCATCCTTGAAAGAATTTTTATACAGAACCATTTTTTCATGGTTCCTTAAAGTTCCCAGAAAGTGCTACAATTTAAACTGAAACACTGGCTCAAACCAGAAAACCTGACAAATTTGGGGTTCTTGAGTTTTGTGGTTAGTATTTGTTTGTTGAGGGATGGGGTGGGGGGGGAGGAGGGCTTTGTGTGTTGGTTATTTGTTCTTGTTGTTGTCTGGTTGGTGGTTTTTTTGGATTTTGTTTCCTCAAAGCAAAAAGGGATCGGAGGGTTCCACCACTCTAGATGTAACCATTTCAATAGATTGACTTTAATCAGATTTAAGTATTTCCTCTCAAAATAGGTTTTCAATTTTAATTATATTTAATGTCAAATCTTAGGTTAAAACAAAGTTAGAATTAAGTGAAAATGTAATCCCAGCACAGTGGCTCCTCTCTCATGGAACTCTATTTTAAAGTCAGATGTTCCAAAACACACTTTTCATCAGATAGAGAATGAGATTTTTCATGAGGGATCTCTCTGAAGTGAGATTTTATATTTCCCATAGAACTGCAAAGAACTTAAAAGATAAGAAATTGATTCTCTTTTCACCTTTTATGAGAACAACTTAGGTAAAATGAATATAATTTTCTGACATTCTTCCATGGACTATTTCTGCCTTCATCAATCACACTTTTCTTTTGACTTCCTCTTCTGCAATTTTACATCTAAATTCTGTTGATAATTTAAGGACAGTAACATGACCCTTCCAAATATTTAACCCTCCTAGTCTTATTTTCTCCTCTAAAAACTCACTAAAACTGCTGAATGATGGGTTCAATTGAGTGTACATGAGTAGAAAACATCATCACCCAAATCTTATTCAGATTTTTTTACAAGCAAATTAAATTCCTAATTTTCCTAACCATGAGAGTATTTTATCATGGTGGAGACCGCCATAAAAGTCAAAACAAATATGCTTGGGAAAAGGCATTTTACTCACATACAATAGTTTTTGTTGTATGTTTTTTAAATATTTTTCTGTACTCATTTACTAATTCTCTTTCACAGGACAAAATGATGTATTTTCAAGTATAGTAAGGCTTTTTTCAAACAGTCAGCAACTTTTAGCAGATCCTACAACAGGATACTTACTGCTGCTACATTGCACATCTCTGCTATCTTTTCAGCACAAATGAACAGGAGTGAGGAATTGGTCCAAAACAAGAAAAGGATGTGAAAAACTTGTTCTTTTTTTTTTAAAGGCAGGTCTATTTTCTCCCCTTAGAATACTACTAAACCCAGTATAATACTGTAATGGATGAAGTATGCAGGGGTAGGCACAGAGAGAAGATAAGGTGCCTCACCTGCCACTGTTACTACTGAAACGCACATCAAAATGCACCCTTGTTTTGAAAAAGCATTTTATTGGTAAAGACAGTATTTATATTAATATACTAGTATTTTAAACCAGTATTTAATATTCAAAGTTTTGCTATGTGAATGCATTATGCAGGACAAGCTTTTAAAATTTTAGGCTTTCTAAAGACAAAATGAAATTCATATCAAACGTGACAAATGTGTAACAGAATCAATACAGTTGTTTGGGGTTTTTTACAGGACATTATCTTTCTCAAAGCCTGCAAGAACCATATCTTTATCATAAGCTCTTTCCACAATTTATTTAGATAAAGTGATCTATTTGTTATTTCATTCATCATTTTCAGCTGGGCACCAGTCTAACCCTGCCAAGACAGTAAGGTGGGCAATCAGATAATTAGTTTTCCCTTGAACAGTCTTAGAATTCATTGAAGGACTTCCTTCTAGGTGATGAAAGAACTAAAAAAAAAAAAAAAAACCCACAAAAAAACCAAACAAAAAAAACCTCAAAAAACAAACAAACAAAAAAACAACAAACAAACAAGAACATTAAAACTAGGCAAAAACCTGTGAAGTTCAGCATTTGGGAAAACTGAAGAGACAATTTCCCACTCTCCTAGTTCTTTCCTTTAAAAAATATAAAATCAATGTGAGAAATCTGAGTCTTTTTAATATTAGCATTTCTTTCATTTACTATAAAGCAGTATATTCCACAAAATTTTCAGGAACTTTGCAGATTCTTCTTCGCAGTGTGAGAAGCTGTGGAATGTAGAAAGCCATCGATATGTACAATGATCAAAGCCTGGTAAGGCAACTGCTGCAGCTGCTTTATAATTACTGAAGAACAACACTTTTGTTTAAGTAATTATGCTGTCTTAACTTGGAGGTAGATGCTGTTTAAAGTGAATGCACTCACACGTCAGTGGACTAGCTACATAGAGATGATCAAGCACTGTGACTCAAGAGAATTGACTTACTGCTGCGAAGTGCAGTGTTATTAAAACATTTTAGCAGAAGCCCCTGACCATCATTCAGTCATATGATTGAGGGGTTCGTCTTGCAGGACTAGATTCCTGAGCTGCACTTAAGGATGCTTTAGTGACCAATGCAAAAAGCTGGAAATGGTGTTTACACATTCTGCTGACAGCCTTAATCTGTCAAGAAGATGTCCGCAGAGCCAAAACAATACAAGTTTTGGCCGTCCTGTGGTATTCTGACTGCCCATAAAATAAAAAGCCGTAAAAAGACTTTGATGTTTTCAAATACTTTAAGAACATGAAGGAAAAAAATAAACTTTGCAAGGACTAACATCGTTGTATGTTTTGAGTATGCACAAAACCAAATAAGGTATTATTCCCTACAAAGAGGCTTTTTAAGAAAGCTACTAAACATTAACAAAAATGACAAAACACCTGAAATACAAACAACTAAAGATATGCTCACTATAGCCAGAGTCTTAATCTGTTCCCAGCACTCAAGTGTTGCAGGTGGAAAGTAAGAATTTGTGACTTCTCTGCTGGACACAAGACAGTTAGTGGAATTACAGCCTCAGAATCACATAAAAAAACAGCAGCCTCTGTGCACCAGCACCATATTGGGACCACCCATCCCCCTCAGCCAGCTCCTGCAAGATCAGCAGTGCTCCAGCACAGCTACAGGGACAGACACTAGTACCCACCTCAGCACCAAGGGCAGCCTGCTTCGAGAGCAGAGCCTCTACAGTCTGTAAAATACAAAAAGAATGAATCTGAGAATGAAGTAAAAATCCTCTCCTAGACTGACGTCTCCAAAATGTGGAAAGGGTTTCGGGCGGCGCATGTCTCACTGCCACTGCCACAAAAGCCTTTCTAAAAAAACAGCAATTTCCTGAGTGTCTTATGCAGCTACACAAGCACCCAGATGGAACACAAACTAGCAATTGATTCCATTAATTAGAAAAGTTGCTTTGAAGGAACTGAACATTACTGACAGAAGCAGTTTGCAAGCATTGTTCTCTAATGAAATCTAAACTGTCATTTCAACAAAGGCAAAGGATTTTTTTCCTAACAAGCAGCCTGCACTGAAAACTAATTAGAAGCCATAGGTATTTTGCTGTACTTCACACTCAGTGAAAGGCTAATCTCAGATAGCCAATTGCAAATGGCTCAGCTTGTACAGATAAAATTAACAAGTCACTGGAACACCCTTTATTGTCAGCTTACACAAGGCTGTCCCAGTGCTGCTCACCTGAAGGGGCAGAACGGAATGTGGCCATTCCCACAGCCTGCCTCTGTTGCTCTGCAGGTACCCCACAAGCCCACCACGCATGTTGGAGACATGAATTTCCATTCCTTAAAAGTGTAACACTTTTAGGAGAACATTTTTTGTTCCTGCACCTCTAATTGTAAGTATAATTCTTGACTCCTTTCTTTTTTTTCTTTAAATCAGTCAAACCAGTGGTTACTACCTGGTATAACACAACAAAAAGAAAACACAAAAACCCAGCAGTGCTGCCAGCTACACACTGTGCAAAGCAGGATGGACACACCATGTAAATGCACACAGGTGCTAAAGAGCTTTCATGACAAAAACAAGTAAGCTACACGTGGTTTTCAATCATGAGCTATATTCAATCTGATTGCTATTTATACAGTTTTCCTTATTTAAATGAAAACTTCTCATCAGGTTTAGTTCTACTAAAATTTGCATCAACAACATGCTAAATGGCAGTTGATTATTCTAACAAAGAAAAATAACTATATATTAATTATTTACAAAAAAAAAAATCTGGAAACATTTGTCCCCTTAAAATAATCAAACTGGATTGCATTCAAATGACCAAGAATTCTGGCCCCTAACAACTAATACAACTTGTTTTAATCAAATTTTGTTTTATGTTATGAATATGCAACATTTTAAACTGTGGAATTGCACATTATTGCTTGAAACTCTCAAGTTTGTTTTAAGAGTGAGACCTCATAACCACAACATCTAACAAGTCCTGATAAATGATAATGATAATGAGTCCTTTGGTCTTTAAACAAACTGTACTAGCCACTGACCTATTTTCAAAGTTTAACCAATTCAGCTTGCACTTATAAGAAAAAAAAAAATCTACTACTCAGAAGAAAAAGACTATGATCTTCCATTAAAATACTATTTTCCAAAAAGAAAAAATGCAGAAAAAAAAAATTGAACAAAGCTGCATTGAAGCACAGTTAATTAAAAACACATCTGGCAGCATGCATTTAAAAAAAAATTAAAATTCTGGTTATTGGCACCAGTATCCACCTCCATCATAAAGGGCAGCCAGCTCTGAGGGCAGAGGTTCTAAGCTGAATGCAAGAAGACTCAGACTGCATCGGAGGATGAAGTAAAAATTTTGTCCTGGATTCACTTCACTGTGTACACTGTTTTAGATTGTACCTGTGTCTTACTGTCATGGCCACAAAGACCTTTCTAAAAATTGACAATTTCCTGAGTGTCCTATGCAGCTATACAAGTATTCAGAAGGAATACAAATCAGCAATTTTCACAAAGAATTGGCTGATATTAACTTTCCAAACAACGGATTTTCACTCAAAGGAAGAAAGGACTATTTACCTGTGACTTCTGAACAGTGAATTCTGCTTGTAGCGGAGCAACTGAAACAATGAAACATAATTTACATTTCTCTTGCATCTTTCTTTGTTTTTTTCTCATAGAGATTCCCCACCTTACTATATTCTCATTCAATGTTTGTAATGACTTTAAGACTATTTGCCTCAACTCTTCAACACTGTGAGATACATAAAATTATTTATGATTATATTGTAATTTATTAAAAATGTCTAGTAACAAACTGTTTGGCAAAGCAAGTATTTGTATCCTCATATTATATTAACCAAATAATATTTTCAGGAATTGGAAAAATTACCATGCAACCTGTTGTGCTATGTAACACTTAAATGACCATTTTTTCTGTACAATGATTTCTGTACAAAAATTTCTGTACAAAAATTAGCTCCTTTTGTCTGTGTGAGATATGAATAAAGTAGAAAAAGAAAGTATAAAGTCAGAAGCAATGGCTTGAACATACATTCCAGCATTTAGCAATAATAGTTCAATAAAATGTAAAAAGAGAGGAAAAAAATTACTTCTTAACCAGAAATAATTGTTATCTAGGACTGATTGTGGATGAAGTTTGAAAGCAGAATCATCTTACTCCCACAAAGTAGCAATGAGGTTGTGCTTAGCATGTGCCCCCAAAACCAACCCTTTAAGGAACTGGTGGTAGTTAACAATAAACCTCTACGCAGACCAGCAGTATAATCACTTGTTAAAAAAACCAAACAAAACACAAACAAAAAAACCCCACCCAACCTTGAAATACTCCCCATGATATACTAAATACATGGTAATAAAACTTCTCTAGGAGAAATCAGGTTGTAACAACTTCATGGTAGCTCCTCCTTAATGCATATCAACACCAGCACCATGGATTTGGACTCAGAAGTGAGGGGATGAGATTGATTTTAAACACTTCAGAAGCCATTCATCCTCCTCTACAGCAGTATGAAGAAAACCCAAACTGGTGCAGCAAATACCCACTACATACACGTTCTGGGATTTCAAAATCTGGAAACAATCCTGGTTTCTTTGAAGCAAAGGTAAAATTTAAGATGTGGGGTAAAAGCAAGTAATCAAAAATGCCCAAGGATCTTACAGATAGAGGTTCAGACTAGAAACATAGGGGTGTTTCCCAAAGGATGCAGCAGGCAGCATGGAGTGAAAACAAACAAACAAACAAACAAACAAACAAAAAAACTTGTTTGGGAGGCAGTTAAAAATTGTTGGTACGGCACTTCACCTACTTTGTTCATGGATGTCTTACTGAATATTTGAAATGTTGATTTACCCTGAAGCTTGCCTGTGATGTTCTAATTCACAGGCCACCTGTTCAGAGTGCAGGTTTTGGGGAGAGAGAAGGTAAGAACCATGGAATACAGGAACCAAGAAAATTACTCTTTGTCTCTTGGGGAATGGACACAGCTGCCCATTTGGCAGAACTTTTTCCTTACAGGGACCAAAGGCATAATGAAATACCTGAGACAGGGTCATCAAATTTTCTCATTTCTAGAACAACTGTATTGGAAGTAGCATCCTGAAAGTAGGAGTAAAATCACAGAAGATGGAAAGAAAGTGAGTTATAAAGTTTCATTTCTTTTTTTTTTTTTTTGAAAATACTATATTTCAAAAATCACTAAGGACCAAGTAATTTTTTTATAATAAATAAACATACAATATTCAAAAGAATTTGAGGTAGCAGGGAATATTCATCAGTCCACAATACTCTTTAAACTGCTGAGTAAATTAGTTCAGAAGATGTCTTCTATTACTAAGGCATAAGTACATACTGTACAAATTCCAGACAACCAAGTTATATTACTGATTTCTATACAAGTGATAAAACACAATGATTAAAAACTTATTTTTATTACTGTTTTAGCAGTAATAAAATTCTTATTTTATAATTCTTATTTTAACTTAACCCCATGCACAGAGAGAGAGAGAGAGAAAGAGAGACTAAGCCACCTTTTCCCTCAAAATTCTAGCGCTTTCCTAAACAAGATGTTGTTAGCCAAATCCTAATATTCTGTTTCTGCATTACTGTTTCTCTGTTACATTGTCTAGGAAGGTCCTTTTTCAGGAAACAAGAAGGGACAGAGAATAGTTTTTCTGCTAATATGATCTAAACAAATAAGATAAAGAATTCAGATACTACAAGGACGTACTGTTCCCTGCTATGTGGTAGCTTTATTAGTAATAATTATGAGACTAAGTTACACAAAAAAATCATTCAAGAGAGATTAAAGGCTTATGCTAAACTTATAAAAGCTATGACCTAAAGACTAACCTTCAGATATTAAAAAAAAACTTCCAAAAGGCAAAGAAGAACATGCTATATATGGAAAGATAATCACTTCATACACTTTAGGCAAATGTCTGAAATAGGCAACTGTTGAAGAGAGAGAGCGTGAAAATGCAAAACTTGCTATCACTTAAAAGTTAACTCATCAGAGAGGAGAATGATTTCAACACTGGAAGAGGCTTAAAAGACAGGCTATTGAGTTTTTTCTACATTCTATTTCAAAATCCATGAAAAAAAACAACAAAACAATCAAAAACAAAAAGCAAAAAACCCCCAGAGTAATTCAAGAGAACATCAAAGAAAAATGCTTTCATTAAAGCACAATGTTCTTCTTTGGTCACAGTTTATCCCTTATTATCCATAATAATTCATACTACCCACTGAACCATACAACCTTGTAACTGCTTTATACAGAATAAGAGGATAATTGTGTACTTAACAAACCCTACAAGAGTATAAAACTGTGATCCTACGAGAGTACAAAACACTTTTGCAACTGGCATCAAAAGGGTGAAACAAAAAGCAGCTATGACTGATAGAATACTAGAAACCGTATTATTAATTCCACTTAATAATTACAATATGTTTATTGTCTCTTCTATTTTTTTAAAATCAGATTACATGTGAAAAGAGATTTGAATTTCATTCAGGCACATTCCAGAGTATGTGGTATTCTGTAACTACAACTCAAAAAAACCTTCAAAATTGTATTTTCCTTAAGAGACATTCTTTATGCATGGAAGATGATTAACCATATTGTTTTATCAACTCAAATAATTTTTTTAAAATAATAAAGCAATCTGAAAAACTAGTCAAAGTTTTTACACTAAAAAATTGCTGTCTTTGTTTCCAAAAAATAAGTTATAGGGGTGGATGGGGGGGAAATTTTTTTAATTTAGATTAGCGTTTGGTTAGTTTTGTCTTTAACAAAGAGTCAAGTTCTTGTTAAAAAATCTGAATAACTAAAATTGTTTTAAGTGTCACATTCGCATCAGTATTTCCCTACTGCTGTTATTTTTAATAAAAAGATTATGCTATTTCTAGACATTCTTCACAGAAAGCCTGTCGAACTTGGTGTCCATTCATTTTGAAATAAAATCAATAAAAATCAATACTATCTACACCTGTATCTGCAACAGTACATGAGAATTCTGACAGGGTGAGATCTAAAACACAATGTCTTTTCCCTCCAAGTAGAATTCACCAGCAATTCCTCAGACACTCTGGTGACAGGGAACTGTGTTTATATTTTAGATAGTAACCATGATAAGCCAAACATTAATGACCTTCTCTTTCCAGGCAAAACAAACCATTTTTGTAATGGAGTTGGTTTCTCCAAAGGTTTCTAACAGACATTAATTGTAAATGTATGATTTTAATCTCATCTTGAGGAATTTGTGCTGAAGTTCACTTTGTACATCCAGCCAAACTAAAGATTTTCGTGCCCTGTGAACTGAAAACATTTGATTCTCACAAAGATGCTAACATTTTTCTTTATAAATCATTTTTCTTTATAAATCAGAGTGTAAGCTACCAAAGTGAGACAGCTGAAGACTTCCTAATAAGAAATACATCTATACATTGTCAATATTATAGTTGTTTCTTCCCAAGTAAAACTTATGCTTTAGTGTCTGGTTTGTTTTTATTTGCTTTCATGGTTCTTTTTTTGCTTAGCTCTTTGTCATGCTTGAAACAGCTTTACTAGCTTTTTAAGCACGTTTACTTCAGAAGCTTGTAGGAACATAAGAGATTTGTACTGCCTCTGAAAGAAGTCCAATGAGCTCAGACTGTCACTTCTAACAGTGGCCAAAAGCACAAAGCCAGGCAATATTAGAAGTTATCCACAAGAATAACCCATCTACTCCCCAGACACTTGACAGAATCATTGAGCCACATATGATGGGGGCTTCTGTGTATGGTATTATCTCCATCTCCTAAAATCCCTCTGCAATTCTTTCAGTTTCCCTCACTATCCCAAATAAGATTACACCATCAGCAAACTTTGCCATTCAGCTGGTCTCCAACTAAATATATGTTAACCTGAATCAGAATTTTTAATGTCAAGTTAATTGGTATTTGTAATATCAGATACAATAAAATCATGATAATACAAGATGAAGAAACATCCTTATTACAAGGGGATTTGTTATTTGTTTTCTGAGCTCTCAGAAAAAACTCACCAAAACTGGACTGCATTTATGAGTCTAGTATCTAACTTGTGAGGTTTCTACAAGTTTCAGGATGAATAGATAGTGGAAACAGACAGCAATAATGAAATAAGGCTATTAAAAATGGGCAAGAAACACTAAGTATTCATCTGCTTTGCCTTGCATCCATTCCATCTGCTGGCACCAGGAGCATGTGCAGATCTGTCCTTTCTGAATTAGGTCCACCCAGAGAGAGAATGATAGGAAAATGTAGATGACATAGGACAGAAAAAAAATTAACAACTAAATAACTTAGTTATTTTCTTTGCTTATAGAACAAACATTTTTGAATTCCAGATCTAACTGAACTTCCCTATATTGGGGGGAAAAATAGATGCTGTTTTAGCAGCAAAGAGTAAGAGCCATATTCTGGTAATGATTCAATTTCCTGTGCATGTGAGAAAGGAAAAGAGAAAGCAATAGAGCTTACAAAAGACATTTTTTTTCCTTCTATAAGAAAACATGTCACAAAGGGAAAGCTGCATTGCTGTGAAAAGTAGTCAGTTATTATTTTCCTATAGACAGAGACTTTTGACAGGATGTTAGATACAGAGAGAGGCAAAGATGCAAGTCTACACTGAGGTCTGCCCAAAACTAAGTGTGCCTGGGATTGGATGGATGACTTGGAAAATGCTCTTCATCTTATCCATCACAGAATCTTGTCAGTACCCACCACCAAGTTAAAGAAAGTATCCAGTGGCATGCCTGGTGACAGAGGAGCTTGTCTATACAAAAGACTTTCCAAGCCAAATGAACTTTTGCATCTGCCTAGTGAGATCTGGAGGAGGTCTTTATTTCCAGAAAAGACAGAAAGGCTCCAAGGAAATGTCCCGCGGGAGCAGAGAAACACGGGGGAATCAGTAAGACTCACTGGGAGTGTCAGATGGAAAAAGCCTGTATTCACATCTGCTAAGTTTCTTTCACCTTTCTTCTTCCTTAATATTCCAAGGTTCTCAGAGCAAGCTAACTTTTCAAAAATCAGAAAATTACGACAACACAAAGAAGAACACCTTAAACTTGACTCTGTGGGACATTTGTTGTTTTCTTGCACTGTCGGTAAGCCTCCAAATGACCTTTTCAAAGTCTTGTGTACAACCTGTATAGTGGCCAATTGTGCCAGAAATTAAATAATATGCCATTGGCAGGGTTCAGGAAAACAAAGTTAATGAGGCAGTTGTGTTACTGGGACTGCTTCTTGGACCTCCCCAAATGCTATTGAATATACAACTTACTACAGCTGCTCCCTACATGTGCCCATAAATATGCAGGAAGTGTTAGAGAAATACAAAGAGGTAAATACCAAATCCCCAGCTGGGATTCTGTTGCATACCTCTGAAATTCATGGAAACCTCCCTGATCTCAAAGACCTGACACCTCCCTGAGCTAAAGGATCTTAACCTGAAGAACGTATCTTGAGATACCGAGCAAAAATAGATTTAAAGGGCCAGGAAGCATTCTTATTGTAAGAGGGGAGGAAAACTAGCAAAGTGAAAAACCTTGAACAATAATCGTATTTTATGAGCTCATCACAACAGTTCTGTAAATTAAGAAACTAAAAATCAGTGCACATTCCAGGGAAGCAGCTGCTGCTGAGCAGGTACCTGCACACCAACTGAATGTCCAATTTCTATATTCGATACAGGGACAAAATTTGTCACCTTGCCCCCCTGCTGGCAACTGTTGAGAACAAAAAGCACAGCAGAAGGAAGGTAGAAACAACACTCTCTCAGTATCAACAGCTTGGTACTTGTATAGTATTTACAGGGGAATGCTGCCAAGACACTGACCTGCAACAAAGCCTGGAGTGTGTGAATCAGTGAGGTTCAGCATAATCCCCCCATAAAATCTGGTGGTGAGTCACTGTCACAAATAGCTTCCTGCTCACTTTGCAAATGAGAAAGAGGCAGGAAAGGGATGAATGAACAAATTAATAAATGGTTTATATATTTATTTTCTCTGAAAAGCTGGCTCTAAAGAGGACACAGGTGAAGAGAAAGCAGCAGCAGTTGCTCAAGGCTATCACACATGAAAAATGGTAAAGAAAAGGCCCAGAGAAGATGCAAGACATGGTTCCAGACAAAAAGATTAATGTCTTCTTAAGAGCGTCTGAGTCTCAGACACATTATCAGCATAAACATTGCTTAACTGTTTTGGGCCTGAAGGAACAATGTCATATCTTCCCCATTGTAGGGTTTTTAAAATATTTCTTGCCTAAAAGACAATCATAAAATAGTTTGGGCTGGAAGGGACCTTTAGAGGTCATCTAGTCCAATCCCCCTACAATTAGAAGGGACACCTTCAACAAGCCCAGGCTGTTCAGAGTCCTGTCTAACCTGACCTTGCATGTTTCTGGGGACAGGGCATCCACCACCCCTCTGGGCAACCTGTTCCAGACTTCAACACCTTCATCATAAAAAAAAAAAAAAAAAAAAAAAAAAAAAAAAAAAAAAAATTGCCTTATATCTAATCTAAATTAACCCCTTTCAGTTTAAAGCCCCTACCCCTTGTCCTATTACTACAGGCCCTGCTAAAATGTCCCTCTCCAGTTTTCTTTTTTTGAGTACTGAAAGGCCACAGTAAGGTCTTCCCAGAGCCTCCTTGTCTCCAGGCTGAATAATCCCATCTCTCTCAGTTCTTCCACATAGGAGAGGTGCTTCAGCCCCATCATCATCCTCATGGCCCTCCTCTGGACCCACTCTAAGTGTGTACTCTCTTAAGTCTAGGATGTCTTTTCTTCAATTACTAAAACTATTCTGGGTTTGCAGATAAAGATATTTAAATAACCCCACATATCATAAACAGTTTATTAAGCTATGAGTGGACAAAACTCCAGTTGTACGTACCCATATATCAACAAATAAAAAAAATGTAATCTGTGTTTCCTAAAGGCAATGAAGCAGAGGATCTGTAAAATCTTTTAAACTTTCATTTTAAGACATGGAAAGGACTTACCACATACAAAGCCACCTTCAATGTCATGTGAGAAAATAAGTATTTCAAAGGACTATTTTTTCCCTATGAGGAAGTAAAAGGTAAAATTTCCCTTACAGCTTATGCCAGGTAGAGAGCTGTAATTGTACATTTTTCTATGAAATCTGCTAACACCTCACTGGTAACTTACTAATTTTTCAGTTCATTGCTTGGCTAGAGATACCTAAATTAAATTTGGACACGTCACGTCCTTGGAGTCACCCGTTTATACTGGGAGAGTGTCAGGAAGAGATCTGCTTTCAAAGACAGCAGTGTCAGCAGATGCTGTTGTCATTAGGGTACCAGACTGACTTTCATCAGTAAGATGATCCATTCCTTTTTTCAAAATACCATTTCTGCAAGGCCTTGAGAAAGTCTCTTAATCACTTACACATGCCACCTTCAAAAATGAGTCAGATTAGAGAAATGACATCAAGAACCCAGGTTAATCAGGATATACCTGTATTCAAATTAATCAAATTTCCCCAAAAGGGATTCCCATTTCTTAAACGTGTATATTTCACCTTTCTGAAAAAGGTGAAAATTTACATATGTATTTTTAATTGCTTCCTGCTTTAAACATGTTGAGCAACTCTGAAACACTTAAAATGCTTTGGCATCTAGCCCAATATTATGAAAAACAAAAATTAATTTCTATCGTTTTCCTTTTTCTATTGTCAAAATGCAAGTTTTCTCTGGTTTGTCATCTTCTGGGAATGGCCAGTTTTACTAATCACAGAAAGCTCATTTGGCTATTTACAATCCTCTTGTGCTCCATAAAAGGCAATTAAAACAAAATTTCACGTTAAGATGTCTTTATCTCATCAGATGCATGGATGATTCAATTCTGCTTAATTACTTTGATGTCCAACTGGAATAAATTTGGTTTAGGATAGCAGAAAAAAAAAAAAAAAAAAAAAAAGAAAAAAACCAAAAAGGATGGCCGAAAAAAGGGCACCAAGGAACC
>VZRH01000338.1:1055961-1120817 GCA_013397555.1 Urocynchramus pylzowi | reverse complement strand
AAAAAAAAAAAAAAAAAAATGAAGGAAACAAACCAAAAAGGATGGCCGAACAAAGGGAGTCAAGGTACCCAATACTTTTATCTCAGAAATGCATATGTCTGTTAGAGCTACAGGAAGCCTTTACATATCAAATAATCATTAACTTTGCATGTTTTTGTCAGAAATTCATAGGGAGGAGGCCTTAACTACAGGAAAAGAAAGCCAAGAAAATATAAAATTACCCCACTCCATTCCAGTGCATTAACTTATGGTGCCTCCAGGTGGCTTTCCACAACTATGGTGATTTCTATTGGAGGAACTGAAGTCACAGTCAAGAATTCAGAGACCAAAACTGAGAGTAAAGTACTTTTGATTTTGCAATCAAAAGCAATTTTTGAAAAACAGATTTTTCAGTGAATCTGTGTGTCTGTCTACCAAGGCAGAGAGGTGCTCCAAGGCATGTATATTCCTCCAGATTTGTCCAGTGGAAGTGATGTGACGCTCCAGATTTTTTTGTTGTTGATTTTAATGCTTATAAAAAAGAAGAATAGTTTTCAACTTTGAAGGAAAACAAAAACCTAAAGATGTTTCTCATTTGCAACAAATCCCACATACCACATTCAGTGTTGCATTATCAGACAAGCATTTTTACTATTGCTTTGTACTCAGTTATTTGTAAAGTGGAAATCAAACACTGTGAACAAGTGTTCGCTCATTCCTGAAAACATCCAGAAGCAATAATGTTTGATATACAGCTATTGACAGCACACCACACAGGGGGCTCTGCCTCACAATCACAGGATAACAGATGAAGCTTTGAAGCTTTCTGTATTTTTACTGTTTAAAGCTACATTTCATACTTATTCCATTTTTAATCATCTCTCTTTGTAGAAAGCTTTAATTTTATTTCTGTCAATTTCCCCCCTCCCCTTCTCTATTACATGCAATACAGTATGACTCTTTCTGCACAGAAGTCTTGTCTCCATGCTGCAAGAATGGTAGTAATAGGAAAAGAACCTAAACTTGTCAGGATTTTTATAATTACTCTAGTGACAGGCATAAATCAAATCACAATCACCAAAACTTGTTTTTAAGTCTCTAATCATTCAGTAATGGGAAAACATCAATATCACATACAAGAGAAATTACTTGTTCCCTAGAAGCTATAGCCTGAAGTCATAAAGCAGTATTTCCCTTTAGAAGAGGTCTATAAATTACATTGTACTTCCTGAAAATCTTCAGGAGTGAATGAGTGAATGAGCGATCTCAGGCAGAGAATGAGGAACTTCC
Source organism: Urocynchramus pylzowi (assembly GCA_013397555.1). Taxonomy (NCBI): domain Eukaryota; kingdom Metazoa; phylum Chordata; class Aves; order Passeriformes; family Fringillidae; genus Urocynchramus; species Urocynchramus pylzowi. The sequence continues at coordinate 1,119,548 of VZRH01000338.1, read as the reverse complement.
AATTAAATTCCTTGAAATCACCTTACCAGCTTGTGGCAGAGTAGGGACACAAAGAATTTTTTATCTCACTATGGAGCTTATCAGGTAGAATACAGTAATCTGTTTTTTAAATTCCTCCACACTTTGTATTTTCTTGTCATAGCAGATGTTACCGAGGCATGGAATAACCACAAGACTAAATAAAGGACACTGTCACAGCACACTGTGCAGCTCACATGTCAAACAGAGCCCTCAGGATTACTACAATTAACTGTTACTCTACTACTCAGAACTGGTACATTTAGGTGTTAATTCAGAAGGAGAGTGGCATGTGGGAAGAGTATACCAGGACTGTTTTTAGTGGAGGGATTGATAAAAGGGAAAAGCCCTTTAAGTCACTCCTGCCCAAACCAAGGCTTCAGACAAGGGCTCTAGGTGCTTGCTCTCTCTGTAGGTAAGAGCCTACCTTGGACTTCCAAAATGCAATTCATTCCAGGCTTACTTTGGCCTTAAGGAACATACACCGTGGCACTGCATCAGCAGATTGTGGGGTGAGACCCTTCTGCAGGCAACAGCAAGGTACATAGCACTAAAAAAACACCCAAAGAGGGATCATTTGTTTTGTAGGGTCTTCCCCAGGATGATGAACTGCCCACAGCCACACAGGAAGGCCTGCCAGCCTTGGTCATCCCACATCTGCAGGGCATCACCATCCTCATACCTGGCCACCCTGGCACCTCATTGCCCAGCCAAGGGACTGCTTGGAAAACTTTGTCTTTAGGCCTGATCACTTCAAGAGAAGAGAAGAAGTGCATGAAGAGAGAGGATGCAACTAGGGTAACTCATAGACCCAAAAGCTAACAACTTCTCCCAGGTCATATGGCACAAAGCTATGTCTGTGCTATTAGCAAACACTCAAACTAGGTCTACTTTGAAAGAAAACTGGAGCAGCCACCCAACAGGGAGAGCAGAAGACGCCTGAGTAAGGGACTGCTTTAATGATAGTCACGTGGTGCCTCTGTGACACAGGAAAGGCCAGCTGGCCATACAGAGGGGATATTGTCACAAAACACATTTAGTAAAGCACATTGATACACCACATCTATAATGGGAAAAACAGAACCAACAAGCTGCGGACAAAAAGGAGCCAGTCAGAAATCACTCAGAGGAGATGTCTGAGAGACATAAGCAAAGACATTTGTGAAGGAAAGAGAGATGAGCATGCAATGCAATCCTTACTGAAATAAAGGATGCTTCCCTTCTGGTATAAGCCACAACAGGTAAGAGCCCCAAAAGCATAAGCTATTAAAGCAGCCTTTGCCCAAAGACTTACTCATGTGCTAGAAAATGCCACCACTCAACAGAGAGCAAACTGGATGGAACTGGAACAACCTCTTGACAGTGACATTTCACCATCAGTTTACAGCAGCTGAAGTGTAACAGATGCACAGAGCACTACTGCAGAGAGGCTGCCTACCTCCCCTGGTGACAAGGTGATCCTTACATTAGATGCCCTTTCTGAAAAAATACTAAGGATGTTCTCCATCTCCTCCCCAAAACAAACTAATTTATTTGTTTATAAACAACATCACCTGTCAAACACACAGTTGCAATCTGTTTGGAAAACCTAGTTTTATTTTATTTTTGATTGATTTTGTTAGATGTGCCTAATTTCCCAAAATGCATTTGAATTTGCTTGTTTTATACTACCAGACCAGCTAAGTCTGTCCAATGTGTTAAAGTCATGCCTCCTCCTGCTTAGGTAACTGGGGAAGGGCTCTAAGTGCTTCTTCTGCCCAAAGTGCAGCAAGGGATAGAGAGAAGACAAAGACAGGCATAAGTCAAAAAAAAAAACCACCCCAAAACCAAAACAAACATACAAAACCCCCCAAAAAATCACCCCAAAAAGCAGCAACAAACAAACACCATGCCCAAGCCCAGTAATTCCCAGCAGAACCATCTTTATAATGACATATTTCTTTTCCTGACATAGATATTTGTCTGCTAGAAACTTTAAGAAGGCTCGGAAATTTGTAATTCTCATAAGCCACAAACTACACCAATATAACACAGACCAGAACAGGAAGCACATGACTCAATAACATGACACTAAGGCTAAGAGGAAATTTTTGAACTCTTACTTTCTTCACTGGAAAGCCTCCCCGTGCTCATATTTTCATGAAAAATTTTCTCAAAAGATCAAGTACATTGATTTGTAAAATAGGAAAGAGAGAGAGCCACCACACAAAACCCAGAAAAAGGATTTAGCTGAAGCTGGGCGTGCCCACCAGCACCCTGCATCCCCCTGCACAGATGTAGGGGAGAAGGAGAAAGGAGAAAATACATCCATCTACTCTTCTATTAAGACAAAATGGAGACTTCTCAATTTTTGTTTCCTCAATGGAACAAAACCACAAATTTCAAAGTGCTTTCTAAAAAGCAGTATTTTGGTTTTCAACAAGCACTAGCAATAATCCATTACATCAAGTATCAGCTCCAAGCATTTGAAAGATGTAGATCACATCAGACATCTGCTTTTAAAAGGCAAATTGCTGACTCATTTCTGATCCACCATGGCTGACATTCACATCCTCTCTTAATGACAGCCCAACCCTTTTGTTTCTTCCCTGCATTTTCTTAAATAAGCTTAAATTAATTGCCCATTAGATATAATCAGTGTTGAGAATAATACTGCAGCATATTTCAATCCCTTTCATAAATCAAAGATGTTTGTAATATTTTCTTAAAAGATTTATTTTATGCCTGTATTATCATTTGACTTCAAAAATCACTCTACCAATTAATTTTCAAGTTTACGTATATATTTTAACTAATCAAAAACTAATTTTTAAAAAACTGTTGTTTCTGAACCAGTATAAATTGAAATCTTAGCTTCCAATTCTCAAAATACATAGGCAGAAAAAAAATTAGTTTTCCTTTAGAATAGTTTTAAATAACCCACTGACTATTTAAGAACACTTTTTAAAAAGTTTAAAAAATAAAATTTGCCTTTACCACTGTGAATTTTAGAGGAACTTTATTCTCTTTAGAAGTGTTTCCCACAAAGAGGCACTACCTCAAAGTTCAACAATGGGAAAATCTTAAAAATCAAAAAACCCACTAAAATTGCCAAAGAGGAAAAAGCCAATTAATTTAAATATTAATTTAAAAGTAAACTACCAAGAGGGGGAGAAAGAAAATGATGAAGAAGAAGGCTCTATGTTTTCTGTTTTATCTGCCTTAAAAATGATTATAAGCTTGAGATAAAGTTTCAAACAATTTTATAATTGAAGTAATGTAATCTCCCTGTGTAGAAAAGAGATCAGGATAAACTCCACTGGTGTGGATCTGAAATGGGATTTCTGGTATAATTTCCTCTGAGAAGCCAGGTCATGACTGCCAAAAGCACGTAACAAAGCAACATGCAGTAACTAGGGACCCACAGGGGCTTTGAGTTATAAGCACACCACTGATCAGAAAAACACTAATGCATATGCAACCAGTGAGGAATAAAATATTGGGGCACAACAAAATTATTTTTCCATTAAAAGACAAAAGCCAAAGCCATGGAATCAGCCATAGATATACTTTCGTTCCCTAAAGAAATTGGTTTACCTAGACTTAAATTAGCTTCATTATTAATTTTGTTTTAGTTACATTTGAAGAGGAGCTAGAGGTATGAAACTGTGTCCTCTGCTTTCAAACTATAAACCACTTCTTTGTGCAGTGGAGAAAACTGAAAATACCTTTAAACAAATCCTACTGCATGACTATATTCGTGGAAGCGGAAAAGGTATGGACCCAAAAGCAGATCTCTCAATGACAAAAAAAATATCCATGAGTCATTAGCAATTCAATTTTTATTTCATTCATATAAAAATATAATTTGATATATACATATTACCTGGAAAAGACAGTTTTTGGCTTTTTACCTGTTACTAGATTTGACCAATGTAAAATTATATGAACAAGGAATCTGCCTGCTATAACTAAAGCACAACATCTAAAATTACTGTTGGTCAATCCCCCTAAGCAGCCAGATTTCTAAGATACCTGGGCTCCTTAGAGCTGCCTTGACTCTCAGCAGTTGCTAGTTACTAAATATGTTTTCAAACATAACCAATTAGTTTAAACCAACTTATTTTGCAAAGCCCAAATATTTTTCCTTGAGGGGAAAAAAAATTTAAAAGCAGAGTTGATACAGAATGAGGCTTAAGCAATTTAGTCCCAAGGCTGTTGGCTTTGAACACTCCCACTGGGAAATAATATTCAACATCAAAGTTGTGTGTGGATGAGTTTGCCCCATCCTTCCAACTTGTTTTCCTTTAACTTTATTAAGTCCTTTTAGCTTTGTCAAGCTGCTGTAATTGCTGTTTCATGAAATTGATAACATTGTGCCTACTGCTCAACTTTTACTTTATTAACCAGAGCAAAGCACTCTCCTGTAAATCTTCACAACACTTAACTTTTGTGATTCAATGATCTTTCTTCATTCTCCAACAAAAACAGGATTGTCTTATTTTGGTATACAGGTCTTCTAGAACCTAATTTAAATTTCATATAGAATGGGTTTAACTGAATGCATAGGGTAGATTCTTGGAAAATAAGTTATTCCTAGCTCCCCTGGCACAAGAACAACTGGTGTCCTTCTAAGGATACTTCATTTATGAACCCTCTTTGTCTGAATTGCCATTTGCAAGAAAGGGTAATTACCAAGCCTTTCAAAGTAGCTATATTAATTCAAGCAAAGTAAATGCTAAACAGTATTACTACAGTATTTTACTATATCAAAAAGATGAAAAGCATTGCACATGTTAAAGTCTAATAGTTAGCATTCTTTTTAAAATAAATGTTATTTTAAACACAGAAGAGCCTCTTAAAAGCAGTTATGTAGGAATAAAAAAGTAGTGCTTCATTAGACAAATTGAGATAAACATTACAAGCAATATTTTTTCCTGTTTTTCCTTCTTCTCTCATTAAAATAGTTTTACCACCATCTCATGATTCTTCAATTGTCTCAGGTTATAATTGTCTTATAACACAGATCCTGCTATCTACCATGGTATAGTAACTGAAGAATCTTTCACAAGACAACTTCATTTTCATTCCTCTGATAAATATTAGTTAACATATATTAAACCAAAATGAAACAAACCAACACAACAAAAAAAGCCAACCAGAACTTTTTGACACTGAATAGCTTTAGAGATTGACTATCTCTATGAAAGTTTTATTTTGAACAGGCATTCCCACATTGGCCCTGTCCTTGCTGTGCTGATCAAGGGAAGCATTATGTGACAAAGGCAGCACTAAAGCTAAACTTAACTTCACCAGGACTGAACTCAAGGTGAAGCCTGCTAAAGTACACCCAATAGGCAATGCCAAGCCTGATTTTAAACATCACTTTCTCCTCATTAAGTTGAGCATCTCAGCAGCTTTAGACCTTTTAATACTATATACTTGCATCTTCAGTAGATAAAGTATTTCAAGAATTTGCCCCTCACCCTCCAAAAGAAATAAGTTACAAAAAGAAATCTGTAAGTTGCCCAAATGGTAGTCTTTACAGGAACTGTTCTCCTCTGAAGAGGGAACTTTCAGTGCAACTAACTTGCTTTAGTGAATTAAGATAAAAATGTATACCTTACATATAAATAGCATCCAAATCATTACTCATTCTTTTTATACTCAGACAATTAGGTTAATTGAATGGTAAGCCATTACAAACATAAAAAAGTCAGTGAAATTCAGCAGAAATACATACAGAAATGTCACACAGAACAGCAATAAAGTAGAAGGGTAATACAAGAGATGATGCTCAGCAAGAGGTTTTGGCATGAAAACATTTTCTCCTGCTAATGATATAATTCAGATTATCTGGCTGCATCAAAGAGAGGCAGAAGCTAGTGTCTAAAATGATGAAGCTACTGAAACTGTAATAAAGATTTGCATTTATGAGCAGAGCCATTAGATAATGCTACATGCCATAAATTAGTGTGCCAATAACACAGCATTTGGAAAGACAGACTTATGATCTACCATCCTTTCATGGTCTGGCTTAAGCTATTAGGGGCTCCAGCATGTACCTTCCCAGAGGATGAACACTATTGTTATTGGGCCTCCCCTAGATACATGGCACAGCTGAGTTATCACTGATTCTCTCAGACAACCTCTAGGATGAAGGATTCTTTCCTATGAGCAAGGTGTGATCATACCTCTCCACTAATTTTAGGAAAATAATTATCTTGCTTTAAATCTCTTCTTCCTACTGCTGTCAAGCCTGAATATATGGCTCTCCCTCACTCAGTACAAAAACACGCCTGATGTATCTTTTTGTTAATATCTCCATTTACCTAACTTATGGTTTTGCACCACATTCAGAAGTTGTCCTTTGCCCACTACAACACTGTAATACAAAATACCAGCAAATTTTCTCTGCTCCTCCAAGGAGCCTGTCCCTGAACAACTTTGGACCATGACAGACAAGTAAATTCTGAGAAAAAAGAGTTCTCTGACCCTGCAATTTAACAACACATTAAGATCATCATGGGACCTAATCATAATTCCCCCATGCTGATGAGGGATTTTTAGACAACCTACACTGTCTCAGCCACAAACCATTTGTGGGGAATATGCTGCTAATTACCATGTGTAGGATGCCACTTAAACACATGGCTTAGTTAAGGAGGGATCTTTTTCACTACTTTTACATCAGATTATCAGGCAGGTAAATCCTCAGCTGCACCACCGCCCCAAATCCTGCTAGTTGGAACTGTCCAGTGATTTTTCTTAACATTAAGGGCTAAAACTAAATGCAGCTTTTGAGAAAGGAAAAATGGGTTGGCTCCTCTGAAGTTATGGCTACAAGGCAAATAAAAAAATGGGTTGGCTCCTCTGAAGTTATGGCTACAAGGCAAATCAAAAAATGGGTTGGCTCCTCTGCATTTATGGCTACAAGGCAAATCTGACTGAACCTAAACCACAAATAAGAATCTTGAAATAATTGATTTCGCATCTGTACAGAAATGCAGCTATAGCAAGTTACTGAACGATGAAGATAAATATAGAATTGAAAAGCAAAAAAAAAAAACCTCATCTTTTTAGTCTATATTTCCAAGGAAGTTGGCACAAATCCACATAAAATATAAATTATGTTTTCACAGTGTTGAGGATCTTCTAGAGGAGGACAGTTTTAGTCTTTGGTCTTGGCTCAGATTATAGATCCTAAATCCAGAATTAACAAAACATATTAAAAATTCTGTGTTATACCAAAATATTGTAGCTTTATACAGTCAAATATATAACAACACATTTTCCAGAAGATATAGTATGTAAAACTTCTTATTTCTACCAGATGAAGAAATGTCATTAGACTTACAGCCCTTCAGCTGTTCCTCACTCTGGTCAAAATGATACATTTAAAACCAGGATTTGAAGACAGAAAGAAATACAAAATAAGAAACCCTGGAAAGGTATAATTACTAAGGAGGAGGGGGGGTTTGTTTGTTTTACTTTCAGACATGCAATACTGTTGCATTCTTCAAAAATCAAGCCATGCATATGTGCATGCTCTTAATGACATAAAAAACTCAGAGAACATAATGCTCAACTTTTTTCTCACAGAGTAGTAACTAGAAAATATCCTGAACTGTATGGACATCCAAAGGTTGAAACTCACAGAAACTGAGCTGAATGAAAAGTGCAAGGTCACTGATGTGAAGAAAGGCAGTTTAGTTAATATTAGCACAACTCTCCAATTAGCACTGCTGAGAGGCAGCATTTAACCTGAGCAGAACTCACATCTGACAAGGCACTGCTTATTCCAAGTTAGCTCAATTATTTTCACTTGGCAGAACACAGTGCACACAGATGTACCAGGAGTGCTGCTGGAAAATCATCTCTCACGGAGGACCATAACAGCAGTGTTTTTACTCCCTGCCTTTGAGAAACTCAGGCACCACTTCCTACAACCATGTTCTAAGCAGGCATTATAAATTATTCTTTTCCTCAGTTCTGATGTTTAAGAGACAACCAAGTCAACAGTTATCCAGAATGAATATATACATAGGAAAAACACCATTTACTGGCACTTTCCTGAGCCAAGGGACTCATTTGTGAAGAGCACTGATCTATTCTGATACACAGAAACTGTAAGAAAGAAATTCAGACAGCTGTAACTCCTTCTTGAAGGAGACCTTGCTGTGGTTTGAAGAATTCTAGGACTAAATTGATATTTTGCCACTGCTTTAGGATGGTATTAACAATTGATCCCAGAGGGATCAGGCAAATGGTACTTTCAGGAGCATGGGCTCAAAGCCAAGTACTAATCTTTATTTACCAGTGTTCACGTCTCTCTTCTGTTTTATGCAGAAGTTGCTTTGCATATACAAAATCAGACTTTTTGAGTTACTTGAGCCATCTGCTGTGAAGGACCTGGGTCTAGGAAATCAGAACTGTGAGTGGATTACTCATCAGTTTTGTGGTACTTCTGGAGAACCAGAAACAAGGAGCTAGAAATAGTGCCTTTTTCCCCCCTCTTTTTTACCATTAACTATTCAATATTAAAATTATGTCCTTTTCCCACATTCTTTTTTTTCCCCCCAAAAGCTTTTTACTTTTTTTTTTCGTTCTGAAGAAAGCCACAGCTCCTGATAATACCAGGCTCTTTTCAGACTCCTGCCTTCAAAATGGCCAAGATCTCTCAACTCAGATATTTAAAACAAGATATTTAGCCTCAATTTCCAATTTCAAGATATATTTTTTGTTTGCTTTCAGAAAATTTCTAACCAGCTTTAAACTGTGTGCATAACTATACACTGAGCTTCTCAGTAACTGCAGAACATCAGCATGATCTGAACTTCTAAATAATAATAATATCACAGAATTAAGTAGTAGATTAAAGCCAGGAAGACATATTAACATGAAAGGTAAAGAAGAAATGTGTTTTCGAGTCATATTTAGAAAGAAATTTCACTAGGAAATTGAATTCATGAAACAGTACATATAAAATAAATAGACTGGAGCAGACACATCGCTGTGAACAGAAACACAGAGAAGCACAAAAGTAGCGGAAAAAAAGTTTCTGAAGGCAAACTGAAAGAACCCTACTGTGCAGAGGCAGAAGTACTATTTTCAGGATAACTGTTTACACATTTGTGCTCCACGGGAGCGGGCTGGCAACTACATTTTATGCATACTGGAACAGAAAGTTTTGAACTCTTGCAGGAAATGCTGCCAGGCCACCAGCTCCTTCCCCAGCAGAGTACTAGGTACAGATTTCAGGCCATCTCCCTGAGGGACAGCCACTTTCCAGGCACTGACTGGGTAGCAGACTGCTGCTTCTCTAGATGGAGACAAGACAGAGCTCGCTGGTTGTAATTCAGCACATGGCACCACTTCTCACACATTTTCTTTCAAACAGCTCAAAGTTACACAGTCCATAGAGGTGTGCTAGCAAATTGCAGTGAGGCAAGTCATTTTTTTTGGTAAAGAAAAAAGCAACACACTAAAACAAAAAACATAGTCTTAACTAAGAATTTGAAGCAGAAGTACCAAATTGAAATTGGAAATCATCTTGTTCAGAGATTTTGTTTTCCTTATCATTTAATTCAAAAAATGAAGATAAAGGTAACTTGTACGAAAGCAACAGAAATCTAGGCAGAACTAAATATCATCTGAATAAATTACATAACTTAGTCAAGTTTGGAGATTAATAAAGCTGAGTCAAAAGCCTTTTTCAGAAATGTATCTAGGAAAAAAACTTTTTCAAATTATGAAGTTGATGCATAGTAAGACTGAAATTACATCATATGTTTTGCAGAGTGCATCACACAATAGTCTAGCCCTTACTCACACATATGCCCAATCTTGCAAATGAAATTCTGCTAGATTGCTGTGCTAAGATACTGAGTGTAATCACAGAAAGGAAACAGAAGGTAAACCAACCCCTTTTAGTGTCGTGCCATGCCTTTCTACAGTGCTCCAAGACAGAACTATAAGGGAGTCCAAGTCTTTCTACCAGAACTATGCGTTTTTTGCATGGACATTTAGGAAAAAATGTTCCCATGTTCACAATACTTTCTCCAAGGTAAGTTTCTCAGATACTGTATAATCTCCAGTCTCCTTGGTGGCCAGAATGAAAGACTGTCACACCAGCCAGAAGTTTAACAGTGAGTATACATGATCCACATCTCCTCCCCATGAAGTATGGGCCTCAGCATCACTGCTGAAGCACTAGAAAAGCAGAGCCAGTCTTGAGTTTGGGCATCACTTGATCTGATGGTGAGTTTTTTGGGGTTTTTTTGGGGGGAGGGGAGAGAATATTAGAGGCAGGGACCAAAACAAACCAAAACAAAAAAAAAAAAAAAAAAAACCAAAAAAAAAAAACACCAACTATTCAAAATGAAAAATTTGTTTGGACACAATAATCTGGAAACCAGTTCAAAGGGATAAGACAATATTGGATGGCCTTAGGGTGAAATGAAATAGCTATTAGCCCTCTTCCTGCAAAAGGAAACATCACATATCTGAGAAGAAAAAGCTAACAAGGAAGGCAAAAAGATGTTTACAGTAGATGCTAAGACTCTAGGTAAGAGCTGCAGTGTCTTTTAATACTTAGTGTTTATTTCTATGGGTGGTTAAAATTTCTGTCTCTAAATGGAAAATGCAAACAAGCACCATGTACAGCCTCCTGATCAATTTGTATTCTCAAAGAAAAACAAAGAATGCTTGCTTTGGAAATACACCTAAGAACTAAAATTTTCTGAAATAAGTCCCTTGACAAGTAAAATGCTAACAAACAGTGTAAGTGAAACCCTATGTCAAGCCCAGCCTCTTCATATGCAACATGCACAGAGTAAGAGACTTAAACTCACAGTTTCTACTAACTTAGAATATAATACTATTCTGACCTAATACTTCTGACCTAACTTCATTTTCACATGTCTGTACAGCATCATAACAGCCAAAAATTGTTAGATGCATTATCATACCTGCACCTGATTTCACATTCACCCTTACGGAATGGTCCAGATGCATGCATTTAAATCCAGCATGGATTGTCACACACATCTCTTACTGCTGATAATTCTTAATGATTACATAATTAATTCTGGCATTATATATAAATATTCTATTAATTCTGACATCACTTGTACATTAAAAATACAGCTTGCAGTAAGTAAAAGGAAACAATTTGACCAGGATGGCGAAAAATTTGGATTTCCCATTTTCTGGGAGAAGAAAAAGTAACTGTTCCCACTTTTGGCTGTGGTATCTCAGAATTAAAAGTTGTGTCTGTCCCAGCTGTATAAAGGAATTTAGCCACACACTACAGTCCAAATTTATATTACTGTAGTCTAAATAGCATTTTTTTTCTTTTTTTCCTCTATCCCTTCTCCTTAAGTTTCTGACAATCATTTGCCTTTAATCATTTGAGCCATTTTTCCCTAGGCATTATCTATTGCAGTGACATTGCCACAACAATTCTGAAACTGCAGATCTGAACTGAGATTTTGTAATAATTTACTTTAAATATAATAATAACAATGCCACTATTACTACTAATAATAACAATAACAAAAACAATTCAGAGTACATGCCCACCAAGGAATAATTTTCTCAAATTTGACGGCAAGATGAAATAATCTATGTGGCTTTCAGCAAATCCCTTTCAGAAGTAACACTGGACTCTTAGGTGCTCCAAACCCCACAATATTTAGTGATCCTGCAGTGTCCCTAACCTCACAGAGCACAAGGGAGCTGCAGTGTTTCACTCATGGGGGTGTTTATTGCCAATCATAGCCCTGCAATGAGTGGCATTTGTTAAGACTGAGATATCCAGTTAATGTCTTTAAAAAACATAAACTTTGAAATGACGTCCTGCCTTTGAACACCTTTAAAGCAGACTCCATGTGTAACTCCTGTGACCTGAAAAGCACTGGCTTTCTGCAGGCAGGGGCAGAGCTCATCCCCAGGACACAGAGATCACCTGCAGGTGTGCCCACTGGATAGGGAACAGGCATGCTGCCAGCCCAGTCAATACTAGGGCTTGTCAGGAACCAAAAACCAGCAGCCAAAAATCTGAACCCAAGCTGGAATTATAACTAANGGGGAGTGACAGGCTGTCACATGATGTGACCATGCAGTGTGGTCATATGGTGGAAGGAACCAGAGAGGGGCTGCCTGCCAAGCCCCTGAACACCTCTGCTGTAACACTTGGGCTGACACCAGGAAAGAAGGATAAAAATCGGCTTTGTGTGAACATCTAGTCTCCGTTTGCCATCACAGGAGACGTGAAACACCTGCCCAAACATGCCTGGAACTGCTCCTCCCACTTGTATACCCAGAAAACCTCTTTTTTGTTTCTCCCTCCAACCTTTGCAAAGAAGTACATAAAAAGGAAACAGTATGACCTAGAGAAATTAAGATGACTGCCATCTGTAATCAGCCTTTCAAAACATCTAAATATCCTATAGCCTTGCAGTCACTGCGCTGTCCCAGGGAGGAAATACCTTTCAGGCAGAGGAAGGAACCAAGCCCAAGTTACAGAATTATTTTATTAAAAGATGACAATTACTTAATCTGCGGTAGTTTTCTTAACACATCCTTCCTTTTCTGTTGCTTTTTTTGTAACCAAATAACCAGTTATTCACATTAGCTTTATAAAAGCTCTCCTAAAATATCAGTGTCTTCCTTAAAGAGACAAGGGCTTGGTTGTGGATGGGAGAGAGGGAAAGGGTCAATCGCATGGCACACGCTAGGTCCAGCTTCTTTATGGCTTAATGTTAGGATAATCAATGCACATTTAAAATACAGGCTACATCTGTGGGTTTTTTTCTGATCCACTCTATCACAACATATTCCTCATACTTATATGAATAACCACAAAGCCCTTTTATTACAAATAAATGAGAAGAGTTACTTAGTCATAAGTTACCTGTTCTAACACAAGGTAAGTTAAAATAACAATGACAGCGGCCAACGTATCTACTAATATCAATATTTTTCCTTCAAATTAAAAGCAAAATTAGGCAGGAAATAAACAGTTAAAAGTTTTGTTAATGAAAGTGTTAAGGTTGCTAGCCTCAGTTTTAACTACCTCATTTAGGGGTAAGAGAAAAATATATCCAGAACATAAAGTTTACAACCAGAAAGCCATTTAACACTAGTTTTCATGAGTAATACTCTCATAATGACCACCTACAGTCATCTATTTAGATCATTCTTTTGATGTTGCAGGACCTTTGTCAGAGAAATACATTTGTTACTGAGTAGATTTCATTGTGGAGAAAATCCATATTTAATTTCTATTAGTCGTATAAATACACCTATTTGGTGTAACAAAAGGAGAATTTGGCACCTAAAGGTAACAAAAATCTTTAGTTGCTTATATCACAGAAGAAAATCAAAGAGTATTTTACTTTAGAGATGCTGGAATTTCTGAATCACATGGGCAAAGCCTATGGAATTTTCAAGGGAAAAAAAAATCTAATCCCTTTCACCAAAAAAAATCCCAAATGCACACTTGAAACATAAGACAGAATGGCATGAAAAGTCAAGGACTCTAGGCCATCTGAGTGAGAGGGGTGACTCAGGTGGCCTGAAAAAAAGCAGGGCTCAGAAGCTAAATACATGCAAGAATGAACCCCTCAACTAGATGCTGCCACCTGAGATAAAACAGAGGAGCTATTAAAAGCGTGTCCTCTGCACAGGTGTCACTTCCTTCCTGTGTATTTTAACTGGGAAGACAAGTGATGCAATTCACTCTGTCACACTGTTTAAAACGCTTCCTCCTTTAGTAATCAGCTCACATCTGGGGGTGGGGATCAGCCTCTCTTACAGAGTGGATCTGGAAAATGCCATCTACCCCTCAGCTCTTTATTTTCTCTCTTTGTAAATTACTAAGTACTTGCCTCTGTTATATGAGCATTACCAAGACTTTGATGTCTTCAACACTAACAACTGCAGCTGGCTTCAGCATTTTCTGGTACCTATCATCATACTTTACATCATTAGAAAATAGTAACTACCCTATAACAATATGAAAGCATCAGGATTAGTCACCAACAAATATAAAGATTGATCTGCTTTCTTTGTGAGTTCAGATAACACAAACCATGCTTAACTGGTTCATTACATGGAAGTGCAATAATAAAGCTGCAAAACTAAATGAATTGCCAATACAGACTAATCATTTCACATTTACCCAAGATAATGGCATCCAAACAAGACTACTGCATTCCAAAGCAGATTCCCTAATTAATGTTAAGTTCTTTATGTCATGTTATAAGAAGGAATCTTTATTTTATACTTAAGTCCAGAATAAGATGAGCAATGTGAAACAGTGCAGTCATTACCAGGCTATGTAAGGACCAAAATGAGCTACCAAGTTTAATATTATAGTTTAAGGATCCAGTCCAAAATGGGAAAGCACAGGAACCAAGAAAAGGTCAATGAATGTGCTGTTTTCCATGGTTCTGGGGATTTATATTCTGATAGCAGAAAGTGAAGATGATTTGTGACTGTATTTCTCCTCACAAAGAGTTTAGCCTAATGTTTCTTTTTCACTTTAAATGTTCTCAAGAAATATATTAAGACAAGTTTAATGTGTTAAGACAATTGGTGGTGATGTGCGGAGCAAGCTTTTACATACTTCAGCCTTGACCTGCAGTATCTCTGACACAAACCAACTGAAGCAGAAAAGGGCACTTATTCTAAATTATGCTTTATTGTGGGACAGAAATTCAAGAAAACCTGCCAAAATTATTTTAGTTCTACCTTGCACTGGACTTTAAAGTAGGTTTTAAAGACAGAAGATTCAGTACCTGAATATACTCTGTCAGCAAAACTTCCAAATGGCAACAAAAGGGATAATGACAAAGGTATAAGACTTCCAAATAAAAATAAGAACTGCATAGTTAATATGTAAGCAAGAGTATCTGGCTTAGAACATCTTGTGAATTGAGGACAGGCACTCAGAAAGAGAAGAGTTTTATAAAAGCAATTTAATTTCATCTATTGATTATTCACAGTTCCTTGAAACAAATCTACTGAAAAGAATCTATCAGAAGCCATATTGAAATGAGAGAGCATGGAATGGCATGAATTAGAGATATAGGAAAGAACTATATTCAAACCTGAAGAAGGAAAATGAAGACATGCATGGAAAGATACATTGATACTCAGACATCAAAAACCCTAGAAAGATAGATGAAGGCCAGCACATGGAATTGAATATTTTAAGCTCAAGAAAACTCCGAAGCGCTTCACAGAAATAGCACATGAAAGGTTACACTATACAGAAGGCTTATTTCTCAGAACACATCTTTTAAAAGGTATGTGACTATCTGGTTATATGTATAAAAACATGTCTCTTTTCATCAGAAATGTCATGCAAGAAGCCAAGTTGAACGAAAAAGAGATTTTTCCATTCTTTCACAAAAATTTAGACTTAACTTCAACTAGTTAAGGAGGAGATAGACAACAATAAGTTGTTGTATTTATGAGTTAATGAAATATACTGGGAAAAATATCTGTTATGACTTGTTCCTAAAAATCTGTGAAATGTTATAAAAAGAATACATTAAAATGATAAAATAATTATTACCATCTTGCCTTCATACACATGTGAAAGAGCATTGCTCTGTCTTATTTTAAGAGTAAAACTAGTTCTACTGAAAAGGATCGAATGTAACCAAATAGTTTATTTATAATTGAAAAAAATCTTTCCAGTGATGGGCTACTTCTCCAGGAAGTATATAAATTTTGTAAATACATACTGAAAAACCTGTGACTGTCAAGACTGTCATGACCCAGGACTCTATACGATGGAGAAGAAAGGTAAAACAACTTTAACAAAATGTTAGCACTTAAACAAGCAGTAATAGACAAATGGATAAGTTACCAATATGCAGTTCAACGCTAGGCAATATTTATTTAATATTTATTTGCTAGTATGACAATATGTAAGTAGAATGCTAAGCAGCAGCTACAGTACTTTTCATCTGTAAATTCAAATTGCTATTTAAAAAAAAAATATAAGATATGGCTAAGAAGTGCTCTATCCCTCGAACTGCCACTTGGAATTCAGCAACACTTCCAGAAGATTGAAAGAAAGCTATGCTAAAAATATTTAGCAAGATTAGTTTGCAAACAAAAAATACCTACAGGTATTATGAATTGGTCAGACAATAGAAACAGTGTTAATAATCAAAAGTTAATGGAACTTAAGTAATGATTACTCAATACAAGTTTTTGGTACATTAATTTTGTAAAGTTTATATTTAGAAGATTATAGACTCAGTTAAGTTTATTATGATCATAAATTTGTTTTTATTAAGATCTGGTACAACATAATATCTCAGTTAAGAAACTAATACAATATAAAAAAACAGTACAACTTTCACTGAATTGCTTAAAAATTGAATTCAGAAAATACCCTGCAATTAGTCCTAGTAAGTGTTCATTTCTTTGTTCTTTCTTTTCCAACTTGCTCAGTCAATTTAAGACATTACCAGACATGGTTTTACCATTGCTTAAGAACTAAAGAGGAAAAAAAACAGATGTTATAAAATGATAATTTTTGATGACATAGTTTTTGATTTCAAAAGTATTCATCTCTTGAAAGTGGTTTTAAGCACCTATCTTTGAATAAAATAAATTACTTTTTTTATTTTTATTATGGTCTCCATAATTTACTTCTATGTTGCAGATACAGTCAGGATTTTTGACTTCCCAATAACATTGTGATAATAAACTCATTAAAGACTAGAAGTAGACCAGTGGCTACAGAAACGCTTTAGATTAATCACCTTTTGTTCTCATATTAAAGGAAGTGAATGTTTCCCTTTCTAAATACAAATATTGTGGCTATGCAATACCAGCCAACTTACTGTGGCAGTCTTAATGGAATCTAATATAAAAGTCAGGCATTCCTTCACTCTTAAGAACTTCTAACAAACCTTGCTGAAAAACAAAATTGAAAATATTAGGAATATTTTTAAATGACTCATTGGATTCTGAATGATAACATTGTATAGATTGCATGTTACAACAAGTGAAGGAAAAACATACGTTACACCAGAATACACTTGTGTCTCCTCAAAATGCTAACAAGTTTCTAAAAAGCTTCTAAAAATTTCTGGAAAACTATGAAAAAAACCCCAAACTTCTGTATAATTGGAAATAATGCCATTTGTAGGACATTTAATTGTAATTACAATTTAGACATTTCTTAGGTCAAGGAAACATGGATGCTAAGAATCTTTCACTCTCCCAGTTCAAGAAGCATTTCTTCATACTTTATACAACACTTAACTTAGCCTGATGTAATTTTCTAGTAATTCCAGAAGGTCTGGCATGCACAAAATACAGGTCCATGTTGAATACCTTGCTCATTTATTGTAACTTAACCTTACTAAGCCAGAGATACCTATAAAAGAGAGCCCAAAATTAGTTGTCCTTATCTCTAAAGAAATTTAAAAATTACTTTGCAACTTCCAAATCTGAGCAGCTGAGATATAGCTATTGTTAATTCAGTAGGTTTATTACTTATGCCTTCTTTAAAAGAGCTGTTAACAAAGCAAGAATCTCTTTTTTCTAGACTAGGAGAAAATAAATGTTGTTTAAAAAAATAGGCTGATCACAATTGACGAAGTGCAGAGCTCTGAAAGTAAGACATCTGGTTTCTGAGACTGACCCACTCACTGAGATTAAAAATAAAGAGAAGATTATGAAAAATCTAGTCCCTGATTCAAGAAAGTATTCAACTTTGTCTAACTTTACATATTTAAGTTATCCTACTAAAACGAATGAAATGAATTGCTTAAAAATTATCTCTATGCTCATTGACAATGCTGGAGGAGAGAGTGAAAGTAACTTCAGGGAGAGCAAGTAAGGCAAAGCATTTCAGGGGTCAGGCTGCACCTAGCATTGTGCAGAAACTACACAAGCCCCCTGTTCCAGAAAAGGCAAGGATTTGGCTTTGCTGTCTTCAGATAAGCAATGAACCCCATCCATGCAATGATCACTTCCAGTATCACCTCACACATGTTCCAAGCAGCCTTGCTGAAGGATAAACAGCAGCAGAGGTTTGAAATGGAACATCTGGAAAAAGGAGCTGTTAAGCAACTCCATGAATCCTTCCCTTGGCAAGATCAACAAGTTGCAGACACTAATTTTCTCTATTTTTTCAGGATACATGAAAACCAAGATTTACTGACAATGGATGCTTCTAGCACAGCTTCTTCTCCTTAGTGATAATAAAACATGCACATGAACAACTCAAAGAAGAATTAAGGTATTACCAATTGCTAAGGCAAAATTAAATGCACTGAAGAAATCTGTTAAAAGCAGCTTACTATGAAAATAAATAAAATAAAAAAAAAAACGGAAATTGGCCAGGCTTACATTGTAAAATTACTAGTGGTTGCAGAATAAATTGTTACTATTCCTATTTCAACTGTGGTAACATTCTATAGGTTGAAAAAAATATTATAACAGAAAAATAGCACCCTTCAGAAATATTTAAATAATCTGAATTCTTTCACTGAAATAATAAATATTCCTTGATATTCCAGATGACTTTTTTTCTTTTCCATTTGTTAAACTAACTGAAAATTAAGTTCAAAAGCAGCTGCTGTTGAAAATTAATTTTAAGATCAAGCTGCACTCTCTTATGGAAAATATAGTTCTAGGAAGTTGAATTGAATCTCAAGAAACCATCAAATGTTGTTGAATTATATGAAACTTCTGTGGTCAGAGAAGAATGTGTCTTGAATTAGGCAAGGCTGATACAAATTTTCACTTTTTCATCTATACCTTTCAGCAAAGCTGAACTGGAACATTTAGCCACAAACTATTTCTGTGGAAATAATTAAACAGCTCTCAAAAGAGCATGAAGGCAGGAAAATCAAAAACAAAAGGAAAAAAAACCCCAAAAAACTTCTTAAGGAAAACAAGGAGTTGTCTTAAACTATTTTTGACCACTGAAATGAAATTATCTGAAATGACTCATCAAACTCATGTCAAGCAAGGCCATCACTTTCAATTCCCTTAATCTACAAAGAGAAACTTCAGTAATTCAAATGTTCCTATTTTCCTGATTTTGTTCATTTTAATATAATTTGCAGCTAACAGATAATATAAGTATAGGAAATCTCTCCTCTTTGGATATGCCGTTTGTTCAGCTGTTGCCAACTGTCTTCTATTGCTACAAAGTAAAATGATAATAGGTATTGAAACAACATAAATTAATTATCTCCCAGATTCCAGCTCAAGAATATTCCATTTTTAAAATCTATTAGTTTTATGAAGTTATTTTAAAATAAGATCAGGGGGAAAAAATCATTTTGCCAATCAAACTTGCTTACTTGGGTACTTAAAGCCCAGGAGTCCCTCAGTACCTGGCTCCTATGTAGCCTAAGTAATAGTCCAAAGATAATTGTGAAATTTCTGATTTTCTTCAGTTTAACACCTGTGCTCCCTTTCTTCCCCAAACAGGCATGCACATCATCTGCCTGTTTCTAAACTTCTTATAACAAAATAAATAATGCATTTTTTCTCCTTACACCGTTCATCTTAAAAAAAAAAATCAACTTTTCCTAAGGTTTATCATTAATAAAGTTAAGAGAAAAAAATCACCAAAAGGACTGAAATGAAAGCACCAAATATAACTAAGCAGCAACTAAACTGTGTCAGCCTGCTTATTGATAGCTATTAAAATGACACAAACATTTTCAACCAGTCAAGATAAATGAAGGAACAGATTCACTGAAAGGAGGCAAAAAAAAAAAAAATAGCCATAAGTATATTTATCCATTCGAAGGGAGAAACATAAGTGAGGATTTAGCTTTTTCTTTTCACAACTGATATTAAATGTCATAAAAAATTCTGAAGTGACAGAACTTGCCACTCTGATCTTCAGTATGTGCTGTCTCATTTAGTAGTAAAAGACTGAGTCAATAAACTTACTAGCACTATCTAATCAAATATTAACCAACCCTCTTTAAGCTATATACTATGAAGGATATATACTGCAAAGGATTTAGTTAAATAAAATGGGAGGAGAAGACTTTGCAAATAAAAGGAATTTGGAAGATGATCTTCCTGACTCACACCTTGCTCTGCTGTTTTTTAAGAGAATCAATTGAAATCTTCTATTTCCTTGAATAAATTAATGGAAACAAATTTACATTTTTCTCTGATGAAAACTTTTTTATAATTGTAGCTTTAATGTCATCCAAACATCACGGAAATAAGTGTATTCAGGACTACAGTCACTACAGCTTTTCCTCTTCAAATTATGGATTGAAATTCCCAATGACTATGTGCTGGGAGATCTGCATGTGCTGCTCCTCACTCCCCCAGTAATCTGGGAGTCAAAAGTAATCACATTAATGCAGAAATGAACCTGCTGCTTTCACGTTTTCCCACCTTTTTGCACAAAGAGCTTCCTTTTTTTTTTTCCAATAATTATTTTGTCTAAACAAGCACAACGATGTTTAAAAAAAAAAAAAAAATCACTCAGTTATGCTTTTCAGATTCAAAGGAGAGATTCTTGTGTCACAATCCCTGATATCAAAATCAACTCCTCAGGGTTTATCTAACTAACAAAGGTTTCTTGGGCTTTATGCAATCATGCCAATAATATGGGCCTGATTGGCTTCTTTCACCTATAAATTTAAGGGAAGACTTCATTTTTGTTTTCACTTTATTTAATGGATTTGGTTTGAGATTTTTCTTTTTTTTTTAAATTTATGTTCCATATTTTAATCTGACAGAATAATAAACTTAGTCACATGATGTTTATATTGTCAATGTGTATTTGTGAGTAGAAGAATAGAAAACTACACAT
The DNA here is from genome assembly GCA_013397555.1 of Urocynchramus pylzowi. Classification (NCBI taxonomy): domain Eukaryota; kingdom Metazoa; phylum Chordata; class Aves; order Passeriformes; family Fringillidae; genus Urocynchramus; species Urocynchramus pylzowi. The sequence goes on along the minus strand of VZRH01000338.1, from coordinate 1,098,718 downwards.
TTTCAGAGAAAAAAATTAAGTCAGAAGAGGCTTCCAGGGATTGTCTAATCCAACACAGCTGCTCAAGAAAGGTCACCTAAGGTAGATGTTACAAGTTCATGTCCAGTAAGGTCTCAAATACCTCCAAGGACGAAGCTCCACAGCTTCTCTGGGCAACCTGCACCAGTGTTTTCTCACCCTCACAGTATTAGGTATTTCTTGATATTCAGAAAGGAAGTCCTGTTGTTTAACTTGTGCTCATTGTCTCTCTGTCTGTCAGAGGAAAAGTCTGTCTTCCTCCTCTTCAGTCCCTCCCTTCAGGTATTCCTTTACAGTGATGAGCTCCCCTGAGTCTTCTCCTCTCCAGGCTGAAGCCTCAGCTTTCTCAGCCTCTCCTCACAGAGAAGATGCTCCAGGTCCCTAATCTCATTTGAGGCCCTGTGCTGGACTTGCTTCCCTGTGTCCCCATCTCTCACACTGGGAAGCCCAGAACTGTGTCCAGCACTGCTGAGTGCCCTCACCAGTGCGGAAGGGAGGGGAAGGATCACCTCCCTGAATGTGCAGGCAGCACTTCTCCTAATGCAGCTCAGTATTGAGCTATATTCATTTCAATTCAATAAGTAACTGAAGGTCCCTTGGTTCCTTGAGGCAAACATAAAGACACAAAAATTTTTCAGATAAAACAAAAGTGTAACATTTTGTCTCTAGGAAGAGCCATGCAGATCTTGGTGCCTGACCTACTCAAGTATCTTTTGGCTAATCATTCCCTCCTGCACTTGAATTAGACATGGTCCAATTATACCCTTTGGAAAATTATATGCCAGTGTGAAAATGTCTAATACTCCAGGATAATTGGAACTGTCTCCTGTGTATAAACTGTATGTAAATGGAGGAAGGGAAGAGTTATGAGAAAATGCAACTCTCTAGCCTGGTGGCAAGATTAGTCTCTTGGGAAATGAGACATCTGGTTCCAATCCCTGCTCCCCTGAGTGTTTAATTTTGTACACAGAGCAGCACAACAAACCTTATTTCTGAGTTATTTCTAGTCTGGTTATCAGAGCACTTTCTTCAGAGAAGGAAGGTGCATGTTCTAATGTGCTTAGGCAAAAATAGTGAGTTGAATCTGAGTTTACCACATGTAACATGACCACCCTCATCACCAGGCTAGTATTTTAGTGCACTATCAAAAGCAGAACCAAGCCACTTTGTTCTTTCCCTGCTTCACCACGTTTATAATATAAATTATTTACAAAATTTATAAATAAATAAATAAATGAAATAAACAAATAAACCACACACCAAAAATAAATAAAATTTCCAACACACATACAAAAGTCCAGAAAATACCTAACTCTAATTGTTCTGCTTCAGGTGAATATGATATTTGACGTGTTTTTTTCCAGTAGCAATTCTGAAATTTGACTTCTTCCACACAGGAAGGGTTTGGTTTATGAAGAAAAGAATTGTCATCATACAGCTTTAGTATTTACCTATTTATTATGTTGAATCACCAGAAGACTTCTTAGAAAGGATGAAGAGAAGGGACTGCTCCCCACCAGTGCATGTGACTGACACACACCTTGCCCTGCAGCCCCTCTTCATCCCACCTGCAGCCTTGGATTAAGGCTGATTGAGTCTGTTGGTGTTATGAGGTCAGACTAGGAGCCAGACACCAAGGCCAATCTGACAGCTTGACCTGTTTACACAGGGCATAGCAATGAAGAGGAGTTTTCTTCCAAGCAACCTGCAATTTCCTCTAATGTAAATTAAAAAAAAAAAAAAAAGGCAATATGAACTGATCAGATATGTCGACAAAAACAGTTTTGAAAAGGCTGGTATATAAAGCGAAGCATCATCTTTCAGAATTACATGATTATGTATTTTATGGAGAAAAATTGCTCCCAGTCAAGTCTGATTCCTTCAGCTTCAAAAACCAGCACAAAGAAAACCCACTTTCCTTCGGTCAATAAAAGATGAGCATTTAGAGAAAATCTCTTTCCCAAGAAACAGTCAATCACAGCTTAAAATTTTAGAAGTGAGCTAAGAAATTCCAGCAGCGAAATTCCATTAAAATTTATGGTCATTTGCCACTTAACTCTGACGCATCCCATCTGTAACTGCAGGAAAAGCAGCAGCCCCATGGTCTCAAGGGCACTGAGAAGCAGGATGCCAGCAGTGCAGCCACCCACAGCTCCTCTCAGCACTTTGTGGATGATTGCACCCACATGCATAATCTTCCTGAAAACTGTTTCACATGGTCAGTTGAGGAGAAATGGGAAGGTGACTTCTTACGAACAAAAATATATAAAAATGTCTAGGTGAACTGTCTAGCCTAATATTGACAGGGGTGATTCACAAAGCCTCTAGATAAAAAGAAAGTTTCTTAGGAAACCAGACATATATTGAAACATAAACCCGGTATTTTGGATAATAGAATCTTCTAAAGAATTTGGATTATGTTCAATTTTAATGTACACTTATTTTTCAACTAAGTATCCTGCTGTACACATCATAATGCAAACATCAATATGTGTGGTATCAATTAAATTAAATACTTCCATATTTTAGTGCAACAGCAAAAGGGACTGTTATAAAACCTGTTTTTGTCTTAACAATAAGTTCTTTAAAGTAATTGTGACTTAGATATGAAAGAAAATACAGCAGTGGCAAAAAACATGGTCTCTGTGCCCATGCATCTTAGAGATTTGAAATGCTCCCCAGTGACTTTTTCTTGCTCCCTACACAGAAAGAACCTCTGTTTTCTGGCTTTTCTTTTTTAACACTACCAGGCCTTTCTTACCTGATGGTCTCCATAACAAGTTAGTACACAGGGAGAAGGAGAAAAGCAACATTAGTAAGAGCCCTGGAGGAAATTAATTTGAAATTATCTTGAATGTTATAGAAGAGACTCCAGAACAGACAATATAATTTTAAACCATATAAGAATGTGATAAAATACAAAGACAAGCTGAAGCTTGTCTCTATCAGACACATGACTGAAAAACTGCTTCAGATAGATCAGAGCTGCAGAAATGATCAAAATGATGGGAGAATTTATTTTGACAAAAATGTAGCAAACGTGCAGAGAAATATGCCAAATTCGCACAAATGGACACATATTCCAAAGCCTCACAGAGCAAGAAAAAAAATTTAATGTGAGTACATATGTTTAAAACTGATAACAAAGAGATTAAATGAAGTAATGAAAAGTTATGATTTTTTTTTGCTTTGAATTCTTCTGAAAATATAAAATCATAAGCTAAGCAGAAAAAGAAAAGAAACTTTATACATGTGTATGTCAAAGTAAAGTACCTAAAGGGGATGCTTTCTGATGTGGGAGATTCACATTCAGAAACACTGACAGCAAACGTGGCCTTGTGACTTGTGTATTAAGAAGTAGGGTGACATTGCCTTATGCTATAATGAAAAATGTCAAGCTCCTAGTACAAGGTCCACCTTGAGATTATAGATGTCCATCTTATTTAACAGACCTATAACACCCATATTTAGGTGTGTCTTAGTCACAGGTACTCGATTAGGCAAGTGAGACAGTTCACAGGGCTTTAGGAGACAACCAGGACCACAGGCAGCTCTGTGCCTTACGAGGAGTCCATGGTCAGACTTAAGACAGACAGGTTCAATAACAGAAAGCTAATTTGTCTTTCAAAGTATTCTACTCTTCCATGTTTGTCAGAATCACATTAATCACATTTTGCAAGCATTATCTGATAAATGCATAAAGCATTCTGCTTTCAGTTTGGTTTTCTACTGACAGAGAAAGCACAGAGAGGTCTCGTAGTAACAATTTATATTCGAATTACAGCTTGCAGTGCTACAGACACATTACACAAATCATTGCAGCTCACCTTTGCCTGAAATCACAAAATATTACTATTTTCTAGTGAAACTTCAAATCTGCAGTAGTTGCTGTCAAATACCTTGTAATTTCTAAGCTAAGTCATCGTGTCCAGCTCAGATGCTAAAATGTAGGGGTTTTTTTCTCAATTACACATCATTTCTTACTCCTTATTTGCTGACTGGTTCTTTCTTTTAGTCTGTTGTTTTACCATTTTTAATTACATAAGTCTTTATAAAAACTAGTCTTTATAAAAATATTTCATTTAAAACCATGTCACAGTACTACAACTTTATTATAGTAATCAAAAGAAATATCATATTTCTCAAATGCTTTCAGATAAAGGAAAGAAACTATTAGAGCACATTTCAGGAATTAATTTTTCTAATTAATTTCTAATTAGGAACTAATTTTATATTGTAAACTTGTTCATTTTTATTTCTCAATTGCAAATTCTTTGCAAATTTTGTTCCATTGAAACATAATGGGAAGCTCATTCTGGAAAATAAACTCCATGGAATCAGAATTTGAGTATTACTTAGAATACAGAAATGAGGAAAATAGCTTAAAGGATTGCAAGTTTATTGCCCCACTCAACTGCTCAAGGAAAAGAACAAGAGAAAAAAATAAAAATAAGAAAATGAAAAAATGTAAGCAAAGAGTTAACCAGATAAAGGCTAACATTTTCACAGTGATCTGCTCAAGGCCACAAGCAGTAGCTCCCACTGCCCAATGATTTTAAACTACAGTAATATCTAGAGTTTTTTCCAAATACCAATACTTAGTTTCATTGTGAACTAGTCCCACCACCTGCTGTGTTCAACAAGCCTTAAACCAAACCTCAGCACTGGAGGAAATTTTTTGGAAACAGACCGAACAGCTACAGCTCACAGGACATTGGAACCAACGGCATCACACCACCTATGCACAAAACCAAGCTATAACCAAGACACTTGTCCAGCCAGAAGAACACAAAAACCTAAGTGTGGATCACAGCACATTCAACTGACCATAGCAGAGATGAGGTTTCTCTTGTGCTCCTGGGTGTTCTGAAAATAAATGTATGAATGCTTAATGCCCTCATGGTAGCCAGATACGTACCTCTGTCTGCAAAGGAGGGAGCTTCTGCAAATAAAACAGCTGCATTACTTACATGTATCTTTAAAACTTTTGCAGATAAATAACTACAATCTTCTAAATGTTTCAGCTAGAGAGTTTGTAACTTCAAATTATGTTGAACCTGGTGGCTCATGTTGCTTGATGGCATGTGCCCTCATAGAGGACACTTTGCCATATGGTGTCAGCCTGGACAGGGAGTCAGATGTTTGCAAGAGGAGCATCCTTCTTCTTCCAGCAGCCAGGCTGAAAGCTCCTAATGAATAAAACCTGCATCAAGCTGAGTGACCAAAAGTGATGACGTTTACAAACAGAATAGACTACCCTGTGTCTTGTCAAACAGCTTTTAGTGGAAAAGCGTAAGAAGAGGTATTTAAAATTAATTCTATCATCTCCATCTTTATATGAAATAAAATCATACTTGACACTTCTTTTTAAAGAAAGAGTGTTAACAGAAGGAGTTGTACCTGCATTATATCAGAAGGATGCACCTTAATGAAAATATTGTATGAAAAGTCTGGACTATGACATTTTGCAGCCTTTGTACCTGGAGTGCAGACAACATCTGCTCCTTTATGTAAACAGAAATACTTCTTCCCTGCCCTCATCTCCTGATTTACCAGCCCTACAAATTATCCTGAGACTGGAAGTTCAGGCTCAGTGTTTCCTTCACAGCTTATCTATTACCTCCAACATTACAGGCCAAGTCATTCACTCTACTGCACCTGTTCAGCTCAACCAAACCTGAAGCATAAATTCACTGATTTCTGGAAGAGTAAGTTTGTAGAACATAAAAAAGTCAAACAGTCAAAGCTTTATGTGTGATTCTATCAGATCTTTTTATTTATTTAATTTGGTGGCAGCTCATCTGTTATTGCAGGGCAGGAATATATTTTAAAGGATTATTCAATACTGTTTGGAAGAACAATGAATTCTAAACACAATAATTAATATTTACCCTTCCTTTAAGTATAGGAATAAGAAGATAAGACTGACTTTCATATGATGGTAGATTTGATGCTGCCAACAGAAAATTTAATGCAAGCACTTCAGTCAAATAGGTTTAAAATTATTGTTTTTCAGTTTGTAGGGAGAAAGTAAATCATAGTGTCATGAGATCCCTTAATTTATCTGTATAGCAGAACTGTAAATACAGCAGAAAACAGTTTACTAAAATGTAAATAAAGCTTTGCTTTTTTTTTTTCAGTGCTAACGGAGTAAGTTTATTTAATATACTATATTACACAAAGTTCTCATTGCTACCTTTCAGTTTATACTTCTATGGTAACAAACTTAAAATAAACAGAACCCTCGTGTTAAAATCCAATGCAAAGTATCAACACCGATCCTTTTCAAACCTTAGAGACTATTTAGCTCTTCACTTTTTTAGTTCTAGCTACTAGAATTAGTTCAGTTACTAAAAGTAATAGTTTACCTGTACTTACAGTCTAATTATTTAAAAAATAGTACTCCCAAGTTTCAGTTTAATTCTTATTATTGAACACTGTGTAGCTGTAAATTTAGTTAAATTTTACCAACTTTATAGGATGTGGTAACCAACTTCATAGGATGTGGTTTTCTCAGTCTGGTTATATCCCAAACCAAGAAAACAATAATGCTCAATGTATATTCAGATATTAACTGTATTCTACAGTTAATCTTGATTCTGACATTGTTGTATTCTACATGTTAGCAAAAGAACACCTGAAAACCTTATGTTGGTAAGTATTCAGACACTTAAGCACTGAATAGAAGGTAAGTTTATTTACCTTTATTAGAGTATCATTAGAGCCCATCTAGAGTATCAGCACTAGAAGTACTAAGGTGCCCAGGCATTTGAACTCCAAAAACTGTGGATGTTTATAATTTTCTGATATACGTCCTCATTTCTAAAACTGGAAAAATGGAAGGGTCACTAAAGAAACCTATCAGCCTACAGCAGCTCAATTTGTGATAACGTGAAAAAAAAAAAAAAAAGAAAAAAAGAAAATAAAACTAGCTAAATTTTTGGATAAGAAGTGCAAGAGAATTGATAGTGCAACCTGATGTTAAATGGGCTCCGAGAATTCAGGATATTGGAGCAGCTGGTACAATAATGACTGCATAATTATTATAATCAGCAACTCCCTTGGCACCCTGAAATACTGCATTTTGGTGTCTAGGCCTCCAAAACTAGTAGATACTTGTGCATAGGTTCTCAATACACAACTGAAGAAAAAAGTATTTCTTCCTTCCCTCAAAACAAGACAACTTGTTTTGAGGGAACTCTTTGGAGTTCTTATCACAACTCTTTGGAAACACTCACAGCACAGATTAAATTGATAAAACAGAGAATGAAGGAAAAAAAAAAAAAAGCCACAGAGGAGAAGGTATAAGGATGCACTGTTGCTTCTTCCTCACCTCAGAGGGGAGCACTGTGTACCTGCACAGACCCTCCAACCATTTAGGTCAAGGATTTTTTTAAGTAGCACTGCTTTAAGTATGCAAAAGAAAAAAATAGGAAAAAAAAAATAGAGGAAAAACAGAGAGAGCAAGAAAAAGCACATGGCCAATGGGATTATAATGTGAGAAGGGGGGGGCGGGGAAGAAAAGCTATCCAGCTGTTTTCCATTCAAGTACATAGGACTCTTCTTGGGATTTATTATGCAAACCCCTGAGACTCCAGCTCTTAATCGAAAGAGCTGCAGAGAACATTTTGGGTTGGCTCTGCTGCCTGTAAAAGGGAAGTCAAGCCCCATTACCTGTGCTCTGATATGGAGGGAGAGCTGCCAGACATACAATGACTTGAAGACACAGAGCAATGGCAGAGGTGAATACTATCCAGTAAAAAGATATTAAAACTATTGAGTTTTTTCTTTCCTGCTTCTTCTGGAAGCACTTGCAGCTCAGAGGATTTTCTCCTGCCCAGCTGGGCTTTCTCCTGCACACCTCAGAGAAAAGCCCACCAGGGCCAGGCCCTGTTCACACACCAAGACATCAGGAAAGAAGCAAACAGCAGTGAGTTGTGGCTTCAAGCCATCCCAGCAGGAGAGGCAGCTGCTGCTTATGCACTGCTTGGGGGCTGGGAAGGCTGAGCCGGTGGGGCAGGGCTGGACCTGAAGGTGTCAGGCAGCTTCCCTGCCATCTGCTGCTGGAGAGGAACCACCAGCCACCTGCCATGCCCAGCCTGCTGAGCAAACACACCTTGGTGAGATCACTGCTGAACACAGCCCTGTTCTGCACATACAGACACACCACCCAGCCAGCTCCCAACAAAGGAGCCTTTACAGACAGGCTCCGCCACAAAGGGAGGTTTTTCAGGAACCAGTAACTGCTACAGTCCAACAGATCCTGGAGTCAATAAAATGCCCAAACCTTTCAACTTCAGGTACTATTTCCCAATTTCTAGTTCTTGAGACCAAGACCAACCAACACAGTGCCAGGCAGAGGCTCATGTGTTGGTGTTTCCCTGCCTCCCACCCTTCCCGCTGGCCGAGCTTTTCCAAGGCCTTTCCCCCTCAGCAGGTTGGATTCACTCTACTCAGGATGTGCCTGAAGGCAGTTCCAGGAGATTACCACATCACTGACAGTAGCCTGGGGTGGGTGGGGAGAAAGTAGGTTGTCCAAACAGCGGAGAGTAACTCCAGCACCCTTCGGTTATAGGAGACACAGTCAACTAATCAAAGCCACGGCAATGTTTGGCTTGTAAAGATCATGTTTGCAATAGAGGTGGGCAAAAGGAGAAAGAGACCATCTGCCTCCTGGGTTTCACCTTGCCCCAGACTCTCCCCGCTGCCCAGACATCCTGCAGCAGTTTGCAAGCAGGGCTGAGCCCAAGGACTAGACAGATAACCAGTTTGCAAGCAAGATCAGTGCCCCAGCCTTCTCCTGCTGGGGGTTTTCAGAAGGGAATTAAATCTTCCCTCGTCAACGTTTACATCTTTTCCTGATCGATGTTTTAACTGAACAGCAGCATACCTTCCAAATATTATTTCACAAATAACGTAAAAGAGTCAATTATCTTGTTTATATTTTATTCTCAAAAAAAGATATCCACCTTGAAAGCAGAATATAATTTTTTTTTTTTTTTTTTGTGGGAAGAACTTAAGGTTTGTGCATGCCTGGCTACTGCATGCAGCCCACTCTTTAAAATCAGACAAGTTTGTTTTGGAGTTCTCCATTAATATTTTTTCCCCCACAATTTATTTCTTCACAGAACTGCAAAATTTTAGTCAGTGATCAGACAAAAATAGCAACCTCTTTCTCATAAACAGGCAACAGATACGCTTCCCCTAATTTTATAGCATATTTATGGAAAGTGCTGACCAACAAATTAAAGATAGTTGTACCACTAACTGTATCCTGTCTCCTCTGCTGTACAGTATGTACAGGACCTATTACTTTGTTTTTTTTGGGGAAACAGTCCAGGACACAAATGATCCCTGCATTTCTCAGTACAGCTCTCTCCCTCACTCTGAATGCATTTACACTGGAAAATGGAATCAGTGTGGGAGAAAAACAGAGACAATAGAAAAGTTTACCTTAATCATGAATGCGAACCTTGGATATATGGAAAAACAGCCAAGCCCTGTTGAGCTTAAGAGTAAAAAGAATTACATAAGACTCTAAATTCTGGGCAACTTTGAACCAAAAAAGTTCACCAGCTGCTGCAAAGAGGTAAATGAAAATCAGGTGCAGTGGTTCAACCTCAGCTTGCAGTGCCCAGGTCAACCAATGCTAGTGCTTGCCTTTACTCAAGAAAGGGTTTGTAAGAAACAACCAGGTTGCCTTTCCCACATCCTTCAGTGCAGGCAAACACCACTCATATCACAGGATAGTAAGGAATTGTCACAGCAATCCTTTACTTTAAGCTTCTCAAAGCCCACAGAAGTACAGCTAAGACCAGAGGTGACCCTTACACAGAGCAGAAGTTACCAGTCCCCCATGGCTTTGGTCCCATGTGGTGGCCCAGCTCTACCACAGCCCACTAAACACAGCTCAACAGCACCCATTAGGAATAATCTGGGGTGTTTCAACAAACAGATTTTAAAAGTTGTTATTTCACAGTGCATTTCATAGTATCTCAATACATTTTTGTATTTCTGTATCCTTAAAAATGAACATTCCACCGTTATTGTTAGCACACAGGCATGAAAACTAGAAAAATCCTGTACAGGTCTAGTATTTCAATCGTTGCAAAAATAGTCAAACTTGCAAGAGACACTGTGACTAAAGGCTAATTACAGATACAGACCAACACGATGACATAGAATAAATTAGCCCCTGAGCTTGTCAGTGTCAAAAAACATTCCTTAGTATACAGTCACTGTGTTTGTATAAAAAGATGTTTTCCTTAGGAGGCAAGTCAAGGAGTCCTGGATACTTCTCATGGAGACAAGTTATCCTACTTTCTCATACCCATACAAATCCCTTTGGACTGTGCTGTATCTTCTGGGTTTTTAGAGAAATAACAAAGCTGTAGTACTTTCGTCCTATTTCCAAAAGTTCAACAAGAAAAAAAAGCAGCACATAATTTTTTATTAAAACTACGGTCCCAAGTAAACAAGTTTCTCCACAATAGGAGCTCTAGCAACACCTTTCAGAAAAGAAAACTACTGAAAAGACACTTCTCAAGAACAAAAAAGACAAATAATTGTGAGTAATCTTTTTTCTTTTTTTTTTTCTTTTTACTCATGTTTACCTACCAGTTGTTTTCACCCATTTATCACAAATCTATTTTGGGGATAGGACCCAGTAGCTGGATGTGGACCTAAACTATCAGGTATTTGCCAGGGTCCTCAGAGCATTTTGCAGATGCTGTGGTGAATCACTTTTTGACATGCAGTTTAAAACCAAAGTACACTAACCTAAAAAAAGTCACAAGAAAGTAGGACAGGAGTTGGACATTTACTCTGATAGGAAAAATGCTTATTGCTAAAAACCCTCCTGAACCAAGAGGAACTTTTGCCGCTTCACTACCACATAAAAGTCTTAAATTTCCCATAAACATATTTGTGCTAAATATTTAGGATAATGGACAGCTGAAACATAGAGATACAAAGTTATTACTCCTGCAAAGGCTGCAATATATCCATAGTCTTGCTTCTCATCAACACTCCAAGAATACAGGGAGAATGCAGAATATTGAGCACATCCCTTTTCCAACCACTAACAAGCTGTTCCTTCCCTCCCTGAAAGCCCAAAGGCTGCTTTAAACAGGGTCTAAGAAAGAGAGCACAGCACTGTGGCTGCTGCTGCTATTATAGGGGTCCCAGGATGATTCCTTTCTGGGAAGGATCAAAGCCACCCTCCCTGCTGTGCTCCCCTTTTCTCCTTGCCAGGGGTTTGGCATTAAATGAGAGCCATTTCAGCACTGCCTACCCCAATTTTCACTGTAAGTCCAACAAGATCACCTAACCAACTGATTCACAGAAACACAAGTAAAAAGTAAAGGCTGCAACTAAATAATTCTTCCAAAATTAGCAAATCAATACAATATACTTTGTGACCAGATCTCACCTGTCAATTTTCATTTAAGTGAAACAAGAACACCAAAAAGGAGTTAAAGCTGTAACAAATCCTTAGACTAGTTTGGTAGAAGGCAACCACCTATACCTGTGACAGATCACTTACACAGCTTTTCAGTGTCAAGGATTTACTTTTATCACCAAAGTGACAATACACACTTTGTTTAAACAGTCAGTACCACAAAGCCATTGCCATGAATACAGGGCAATCGTGTTTGTTAATTACACAGATGGTTTGAAAGTGGTCTTCATTGCCAGGCTGAGCTTTCAAAGTCCCTCAAAAAAGTGTGCCTTGTCACCTATTCAAATACATAAGAAAATATACCCATGATGTAAGATCAACTAAAACTCTGGTCCCTAAAATGAACAACAAAGTTCCTATTGGTTCCACTTATCTTACCTGCTTTAGCATGAAGGAAAAAAGGCTGTTACTAGAAACAGGCATAACAGGAAAACACAGTCTTAACAGGATGCAAAACCATACTTTTGAGATTAATGCAGAGATTTTGTTATTAGCTTTGTGTTTTCTGCCCTTCTTTTTTTCTGTTTACAACACAAGAGGAAAGACTCCTGTCCTATATTAGATTAAGGTAGTGACTTGGGAATGATCATTCCCAAATTGTAGTTCCAGCTCCAATACTCACATACTGCAGCAGGGCAATTCAATTAACCTTCCTCTGTATTTGCTTACCTTCCTGTGTAATGGGGATAAGACCTCCAGAAAAGGGCTCTATAAAGCTTAATCTTAATAAAACTCCTATGATGAAATAGAAATATGCCATACCAAATAAAATGTACACAAACAAAAAGTGCATAAATAGTTAATGTAAACTCTAGAGCTAGCTGGAAAAAACTACAACTAAAGAATTATCCACCATGGAATGCTGCTTTACTGAAATCTAAATGCTGCACATAATTCATATCCATTGTGCTGACATTTAATATCAAAAGATGTCTTCTGTTAGTTTTTGAAGCATGTGTGTGGGTTCATTTGGAATATTAATAATAAAAAAAAAATTTTAAAATAATAAATTGTTCCATAAAATGGCATTTATTTTTTCAGTAACTATTTTTAAACTGCTGATATGCACTACATACTTTGAAAATTTTATGTCACAAAATTTTAGTTGTGCTTTAAAACACTTTGCCAAATTGCTATTTTAATAAATGTGATCTGAATATATCATATATGAAAAATTCCATCCATAGTTAGTGTTAACCACAAAATTTTCAATCACATGCTGCCACACCTTCCTATGACTCTTGTAAAGTGAGTTTGTATCCTTATATTTAATTAAAACTATTCTTAATAGGAATTAATTTTATTTTTTATATTCAAGCAATTATTTATTAAATTTAATACACAGATCCATAAGAAAAACATCATGGTGAATTAAGCCCTATTCCTCAGGTTAGAGAATTACTGGTTTTGTTTTGGTTTTGTTTTACTTTCTTAAAAGACTACATAATCTGAACTATTATTAAATATTGGAAGGTTTTTTTCTGCCTTTGTAGAGCTTTAATTTGTTTTCATTAATTATATATGAAAAACAACTACAACAGTAAGTTTTACTAAATTCTTTTTTCCCCTCAGTTAATTTTATTTACAGTTACAAATGGAACTGGCAGTTAAGAAGGACAGATATTGCAGGCCTAAGAAGTCCTTAGCAACTTTATACAGAGTTATTACCTCAGACTTCTGCAACCCATTATATCTTTTTACTGAAAGAAGCATGATTATTGCACCCTGAAGCACATTTTAAATGTCATAATATATTGGTTTGCATTAGAGTTCATCTACAGGGGATACGTGGTTTAAGTAAAATGATTAAAACAATCCCTTTTTCCCTGTCATTTAGGGAAGATTTTTATCCTCTGTGCTTTGAGGTAGGTTAGAAATTCAGGTATCTATGTAGAAAGCAGAAGCCTTCAAATACCCTGCTGAGTCCCTGAGCCCCTATGGGATTTAGGTTTTCACAAACATCCTTAAATGCCCAGTCTCCAATTCCATACTGGCCTTAGTGGTCCAACAATTATAAAGCAACAACAGACTCAACTCCTCACAGATCATCAAAATAGCCACCAAACAGAGCCCTCCCCTACCTTACAAACATTTACATATCTATTTTAATTAATTTTAAAAAAGAAGGGGCTGTGGGAGAAGAGAGGGGGTAAGGTGATACACCACATGCACTGCCCCTCAAGCAATAGCTCCCTGATCAGAGGAATTGCTTGATTATCCATCAGGATCCCTCAGGCAAGGATGGGTACCAAGGTTCCCCCTTCTCCCATTGGCAAGCTCTCCAGAGTTCCACCAAATGCTTGCCGACTCCTGACCATGGAAGTCTTCCTCTCAAAATTTCAGTGGCTTCCATTATGGTGTAGAATGTAAAGGTTTTTATTTGGGGATTTTTGCTTTCAATTTTAGCTTCACAGTTTAAAGAATACAAAAAGCTGCAAACATTACTTATAGCACAAAGAACTATCTATTCAGAAAGAATAGAATCTGCTGCCTGCATGCTATAAACACATCAGCACTCAAATCCTTTTCACTGAAAATCTGAATTAGATTTGAATTAAATTTGTAGAATCACCTGTATACACCCATCTGTGTATAGTTTAAGATTATATTTATTCTAAAAAGAAGCATTTTAAGCTATTCAAAAATATGTTTTAAAGATGAAAAAGTTTAATATTAAACTAGAGTTTCTTTAGAGATAGAAGCCATTCCAACTATTTGAATCAAGTACACAAGCCTTTATTTTCTAATTATTCAAGATCAGTGATTCAGGGGATCAACACGCTATCCAGGGTAGAAACACTGTGTAGCACAGTTGAAAAAAAAATATTTGCAGTCAGATGTGTTTGGATAGTGATTCAAAAGACCTCTGACATAAATTTGCCTTCTCGTGACTTACGCAGATGCTGCACGTCAGGTAACCAGCAATCATCAACCACATCCATGACTTCAGTTCCTTGCAAATGAGGTCAAAATGCAGCTCAGATGAACTACAGTAACCCCTTAAGGCAAATTTAATATTAATATTTAATATATAATAGTATATATATAAATATTATTTTTATATAATATTTAAGCCAATGTTTAGGTCCTACAAAAAAAAGTCAAGCAAGACCTATTTTATAAACACCAAATCATGTGTTTAATTAACATTGTTATTCTGTCATCTGTTCAATCAGATCAGAAGACCAAGAGGAAAATAAAGTTCCCCACTCTAGCCAGGAAGTATGACTGGCTTGAAAGGTTTAAGGAGATGAAATCACCAACAATAATGAATTAATCCATATCCTTCAAGGTAGTTTTAAAATCAGTATTAAATACAAGTCATGTGTTAAACACAAAAACCCAGAAGCTGTTGATAGACTCCAGAGTGTTTCTTTTATGCAAATTGATTTTGTAATTTTATTTGGAAAGGAGAACATGCATATACATCAAAAAGCTAGGAAGCTTTACAGAAACCCCAATAGTTACCATGCACAAACTGAGGTAAAAAAAAATTATTTCCCTTTCCTTTAAAAAGGCTAAACTAAGATCAATATTAAAAATTCTGATTTATTTTTCTGATCAATATTAAATATTCTGATTTATTATCAACAGGAAAATAATGGATGTTTAGGTCATAAGAAAAAACATTTGGATATTTTAATCAACTTTATTTGTGAAAGTCTGACAATATGGCAAAGCTTCCAGCTCTCCTGTAAGAGAGGAAGTATTCTCAGTTTTACGTAACTGGTACTTCTGCCATTCACACCATTGGAGCTGTACCTCAGCCTTTACCACAGAGTTTCCATGCAGATTGTTTGTGACAGCAGTTGCATTGGTGGTAGCTTAGTGGCCTACAAACACAAGTGTCAGGCTGCAATTTTAGGTGCTGCCAGAGATAAATGCCCCAATGGACCCCCCAAAAGGAACCTGCAATGCTGCTGCCAAACCAGCACACGCAAGACCACGAACCGAGGGAAGGAGAGAAAGGCTCTGTGCGTGCTGCTCATGGCCCAGCCTCCAAACAGCCTCACCTCAGCAGCACAAAAGGGACCAGCTTTAGGTCCAAAAAACATCAGGTCCAAAAAAAAACCCAAACCCAAAGAGTGACCTTATGTGGACCTCCTCCTGAATGCTTTTACAGCCCTGCTACAGCATTCTCATTTAGCTTTATGTTAAAGCTGAAGTTCTCTCATACTTTTTCTGCCTGGCTGCCCTTTCATCCCCCATTCCATCTAAGGCTTCCAGCCTTCTTTTTCAGCATTGTACATACCATTTGGAGCTATGAAGGTTTAACTGATGCAGTCTTAAGTCACGGTATATTTACTGGTTTGTTTTTCTCTGTGGTGCAATGTCCTTGTGTCATTTTTGTTTTGTTTGATTTTAAATTTACTTTTACATAAAACATCTCTACTTGCACAATCAAATGTCACTAGGAAACAGAGGAGGCTCCTGATGTGCTCTCCAGAATTACACTTAAACTGCTTTCAGCCTTCAAGCATACGGATTTCATTTTAGTTACTAGAGTAGCTAAGTTACTCACATGAAAATACTTTTTTGTTCAGCTGTGTCAACTTCAGCTATCAAAAAATCATGTTTCAGTGTCAAGTATATAAGCAACACCAATGTTCCATCATGTTCAAGGAAATTATTCCAACTAGGGGATGTAGTAGTTTATTAAACAAATCATTTTCCAGGATATGTGTACTTATGTTTCTTTTTTAGGTACATTATGTTCTTTTCTGCTCAGTTTTGTGAGAAGCATAGCGGTTCTACAAATGCAGTCTTCCTGTCCAAAGTGAAAATAATGCTTATGCCAGTAGCAGGCCTCTCAGCCCCATGCTTCACACTGCTCATGCCAGGCAAACTGTGCATTTTGGAGATTCCTCTGAAGACTTTTTCATTTGCCTTTCTTCAATTTGTTTCTTTAGGTTAGATGGTATGCAAGTTTTTCATTGAAACTTAAATAATGCCATTGTGTCAGAATTTATTATTGTTGTCAAAAATCTAAAATATTCTTACTGCACTTTTCCTACAAAATGGAAACTTGTATTTTCTTTTTTTTACAGAATGCTTCTCAGATAGAATCAAGTGCAGGTATCACTAAATGCTTTGCAATCCCATTTTTTATCAGCTAATAAAATTAAGCAGGTCTTTGAGCTTTTATATGAAGCTAACAGTGTAAATATTTTAAGTGCTACATTGCTCATAATTCTGTAATAAACTGACAGCTGATTTATTTTTCTTTTCCTAATTGCACACCAGCAGTTATTTTCTTAACAAAACATAAACCTTCCACCAATTCTATTTCTCTTTACACAGCAGCATATGGCAGAAAGCACAAAGGGATCAAGAAATAAGAATGAAGTTTTTTTAAACTACTTTTATTTTACTCAACTTAATTACTAATCTGTTTTATGAATAGAATCCTCCATTTTTTTCAATATGTTACTATTACCATGAAAACTTTAAAACAGCAAGTAGCACAAAGAGGTAGACATGCTCAAAAAGTTCTAATAACAAAATGTGTAGTGTACAGGGTCAAGAGCACTGATTACACTTTTACAGCTTTCCCAACAAACACCCATTCCTTGCTCTCCTGTTCATGGAGTGAATCAGGAAGATATGAACACATCTTTTACATCTCTCTCTGGCTGCAGTGGTCAAGGAGAAGCTAAAAGAGGAATGGAACACACAGCTGCCTGAGCCATGGACTCCTGAAGATGCTCACAGCTAACTGCTAGCACGGGAGTTGTTGTTTTCCTTGACAGCCTTCCTGCCCACACTTTTCTGTGCCACTGCTTGTAGCACTCCATGGCCACATGACAATGGCAGGTCCCACACTGTAGTTCCTGAGTTACCCATCTCCAAAGCAAAACCCTGCCCTACTAAGGAAGTCAGATGTTAACAGATACCACTAAATATCTATTTGGCACATTCATGCTCAAAGTTTTATGAGATCAAAGCATGCTAAACAGCTGAGATTTGATGCCTGTTTCAAACACTCACTTCAATGATTGAGTATAGCATCAGTTAAATATATACAAAATGCTTGTTACATCAACATTAAAAATGAGACCAGAGGTTTTGGTCAACAGGGACTGTGAGCTGCCCAGAACAAACAACCTCAGTTCACAGAGGAGAGACAAGAGCACCCAGTCTCCTGGCTCCCAACCCATCCCACCTTCGATTTACTAAAGCTTTCATCCTAAGAAGGAAGGAGTGAGTTGCCCTTTTTTTTTTTCTTTTTAAATGATAGGATGTCAACATAGATAAGTGACAGCATAACAATCAGGCCAAAAATTTTTTTTTTTCCTTGATTCTTTTGTGATTTTTTTTTAAAAACTGTCTACGGAATGAATAATAGACCACTAGCCAAAAGCAGAAGTGGAAAAAAAACCAAAACAACAAACAAACAAACAAACAAAAAAAGGGTTGATAAAAGCTATACCACAGACCTAAGGATTTTGAAGCCACAGAAGATTAGAAGCCATTAGAAGATTTACTGAGATAGAGCCCAGTTATCTGTACTTGATTAAGAATTTCATTGGAGAAACAAATTTTTGGGAGGTTGAGTATCCTGCCATTCAAAGCACCTTCACAGAAGTCAAGTGGAAACTTTTAGTTTGAGAGCTGTTTTTGAGGGAAACAACAAAGCATCCTTGAGAGACAGTTCTGAGATTTTGATGTTTTACCTTTACTACCACACAAATCCCTGATAATACAATTATTTCCCTCAGCATTTCACCATACGAAAAGAACTTAAATTTATGTTACAGTCAGAAAGTCAAACATCAAGATAAAAAGCAGATAAAAGACTTAAGAAAGGGATCAGCAGGTAATTACTTAACCGTTGAACAGAAAATAATGCAAAAATAACTTTGTTCACCTGTGTACTGACCTCAGGAAATACACTGCATGCAAGGTAGAAGAGAAAAAAAAAAAGAATGTTAAATTTCAAAATTCTATGGAACACTGCCCTCAATAAATACACAACACTGTCTCCTGGACTAGAAACAAAACTCCCCCAGAGATTAATAGCTTAGCAATTAATAGCATAATGATTGAGCAAACCATAAGGTACACACTAGCACACAGGCTTACATTCCCTTTATCTTCCTTCAACAAGGTGAGAGTCTAAAAAGAAGAGTACTAATAACACTATTGCATGATCAGTGCTGGAAGTTAAAAGCCTGAATATTCTTTCCTTTATTTCAACAGGATTTCTAGCATATTAACATATCCAAAACAGCTGCTGAATTAACACTACCTGAATTAATTTTGTATTCCTTGCTTTTATTTTAAGTTACTTGAATGATATAATGCAGAAAATGCTTTTTGACATTTTTGATTACTCAGGGGCCACCCATCTATTCAGAGATATTGAATGAGAACTGATGGAAGTACAGAAAACAGGCTTTCTTCTTCAAGAAATCCATCTCTTTCATCAGGCAAATTGTAAGGAAGTGGTCATCCCCCTCTTCTCAGAGTTGAATGAAGAGTACCTGGCAGTATTTGGTGCAGCAGGGGAAAAACAGCATCATTTTTGTGGGTACAGACCAAAAGAGATCTATCTCCACTCTGCTGCTCCCTTTTAGGGTTGTTGTGATAAGAAGCAACAGTAGTGGTTTGGGAAGTTTTAACCAAGAAAAACAACAAAAACCCAAAACAACTATCACTAGGTTAATAACTAACCCTAGTGAACCATTCTTTAGGTAAGTAGATTACTGCTGATGAATATCAGAAGCAACTGAAAAATCAGCATTTTTAATTAACTCTCATTAAACTTTAAAAATATTTTTCTGGTCTTTAAGCACAGGGGAATTTTTTTACTTAATCTTCTTTAAGTGAATAGAAATTAACACACCAATTAATCATTGTTTCATGGAAGGAAAGTGTAATTTAAACACCTTCTGGTTATTAGCACAAGATCAAAGAATTATTCCCTTATTGTTTCCTCCAAAACAACTAGCACACTGAGGCTAATGTGCCATCATATTCAATTCTTCTGAGCCATGACAATAAAAGTTAAGACTAGGATTAGGTCTTCCTTTGTTTTACCGTTAAATGAGAAACTAAATGTTATAAAGAGCTGTTGGCACTACACAATTTGCTAAAGCAGGAGCAAGGAGACACACAGATGTGGGATGATGCATTTTATGAGTTTTGCTTTTTATTAAAAAAAAAGTTTCCCTGCTTTAAATAGAGCTTTCCAGATTTCCGTTCTAATAGCTGAAGTTAAAGCTTCAACACAAAACCAAAATACACTGCTAAGTAAAGTCTGAGAGCTTTATCTCCTCAGGAATATATTACTTTAGAAGAAATACTAAGCAGTCCTCTTTAACTAACAGTACTCAAAGACTTAAAAATATTAAATGCCCATAATATCACATTTTAGAAACATCTCAATATAGAGACAAAGGCAAAAAACACCAAGTTTTACCCTCTTTGAAAACTTTTGGAAAAAAAAATGTTCAAAGATTAGGATTTTTTTTATCATTTTGAAGGTATAAAACCAATGCAAAAGACTTAAATGGAATCAAAGTTTTCTGGAAGAGTGTCTCTGCTCTTCCTTATTTTATTTTGAGGTAGTGATAACAGCTGTTCTAGAAAATTAACTAAATCCTGTGTCATGAGGACACAACCAGAAAGTAAGTGGCCTGTGATCAAAGACACTGGAGGCACTAAGAGTTTTGATTTTTACCAAAACCACCTCATTAGCAAGGCAATCATGCAATTCCTGGATAGACAAATTAAACATAGAATAATTTGGGCTGGAAGGGTCATATATTGGGCTTTAAAGGATCTACTGCAGCCCCCTGCAATGAACAGGTACATTTTCAACTACATTGAATACCAACCTGCTCAGAGCCCATCTGACCTGACCTTGAAGTATTCCCAGGGATGCGGCATCTTATCACCTCTCCAGGAAACCTGTTCCAGTGTTTCTCCACTCTCCCTGTAAGAAAATTCCTTCTTAAATCTAGTCTGAATCTAACCTCTTAAAACCATTACCCCTTCTACTGTACAACAGCAGCCAATAGTCAATTTAACTGTAAAACATCAAGAACAGTCCTTTGAGGTATAACAGCATTTAACCAAATTTAATGTCATGAGATATATCTAAAAATATTTTTTTTCTGATCTCCTGTATGTTGCAAATGTCACTTCATTCATTTAATCTGCTGTATTTAGGTCTGCTAGTGCTAGCTTGCTGGAGAAGGCTTGTCAGCCTAGCTAAGAGGTGGGATGAAGGACTCCTGAGGTCTGGAGAACCTCCACCAGTTCTGGTGATTTGTCTCTTCTGAGGCTAAAATGTGGACTTTCCTCTCAGTCATCCTGCATCTAATCACAGCATTAGAGAGGAAAATGCTTTAATACCTGGCTTTTGTTTCCAAAATTCCTCTGTGCCATTATTGTGTTAACTCCCAGTTTTTGGTTTTGTTAGGAAACTTAGCTAGGAAGTTTTGCTTTGTTGTTTGGTTTTTTTTGTTTGTTTTTTATTTGGTTGGTCTGTTTGTTTTGGTTTTTTGTTTTGTTTTGTTTTTTGGGTTTTTTTTGGTTTTTTTCCCAGAGACATTTAACCTAAGCTCTTAAACATTTGCTTTTCTCAATGTTTTCCTCCTCATTCCTTAACAGTTGTTTTCAATTCATGTAGTAAGTATCTAGGGTCAGCCTCACCAATCTCAACTATGTGTTTTACATATATATACAAACACATAGGCATACATACATTCCCATATATATACATATGCATATTCTCATACATACATATATAGATCATGAATATACAAATATCACAATCTTTTTTTTCTACAGCACCACCTAGGGGACAAAGACCCTTTCAAAGTCCAAGTGTTTTAGACTGTGATTCCCAGCCTTATGACTGGGGTCTGTCTGATTTCCTGAGTTTTAAAAACCAGCTGCTTCAACTGTGAAACTCCTTTGATTTCACCATCATAGCTGCTTACTGTTTTGATAAATTGTGTAGACAGCAAAATCGTCAATGATTTCGTCTTTGTTTCTAGATCATTAACAAAAATTATTTCAGGCTCTGAAGAGATGGAGACATCTTTTTGAAGAGCCACTTTTGAGATGGCATCCTTAATCCATTTAGCATATGCTTTATTGGTAATGTAGTTAGTGCAATAAAGTGATGAGCACATTCCCAACTTCCACTCTTTGCTGCTGGGACTGGTTACTCATTTTATATTAGGACTCACAAGAAATAATATATAACCTGTCCTGGAAGCAAGGAAGAAAAGCTGTTCTACCCTTCTCAGCAAGCACCAGCAGAGTACTAAAGCTGTGCTGCTTCTGCTGCCTTCCAGTCCATGTGCATAAGGTACCTCCCCTCAAAGGAACTTCCACTGATCAAGACTGATCTTACATCATCTTCCTCTAGCAGGTGAATGGGTCCTCAGACTCCTCACATGTTTTCTCTCTGTGTGACCTTCCTTCATTTCTTGGCTGCACAGCCTGGGCTGACTTCCCAATACCAGTCCCAGACAGTTCTTTTTAAGCCCTCACCAGGGTAGTCAAAATTCTCCGAGGAGACTGGGCCACCTAAAGCTTTAGTATGTCTGAAGGAGNGTTCTTTTTAAGCCCTCACCAGGGCAGTCAAAAATCTCTGAGGAGACTGGTATGTCTGAAGGAATTGAGGGAAGAAATCCTGTCCAATCCACAGAGAAAGGCCAATAATCAGAAAGCTCCCTAGTACTTTTATTTTTTTTCCAGTCCACATTCAATCACTGCAGGCAACATTAGATTTTTTTATCTCTCCCTTTCCCAAATCACTTAGCACTAGTGGGTATACAGCCTTCCACACCCTGTTTCACTTTTCACTGTATTGAGACAGAAATATTAGAGCACCAAGACGTTTTTTAACTATCACTTAACAAGAAAGGTATAACTTTCTTAAGACAGAAATTCCTCAATTCTGAGCTGCACTTTAGGTGCTCATTTCTTCTGTTGCATAGTCTCTCTCTAGAGACTAAAAACACTAGAATAAAGCAGAATTATTCAAAGGAACAGTAAAAAATACACTGAAAGGGGACTCCTGCAGCTGAAAGCTAAGCCACTTGACCAACAAACTCTGCAGCAGTGGGCCTTAGGAACTCTTTATAAACACAATGTGGATTAATTGAACAGATCAAAGTTCACTTCCAAGATGAATTTAGAAAACAAATGAAGAACTAACTTTTGCAAAATGACCAGTTTTTAGAAAATGGCAGATACATTTTACTTTGGGTCAGCTTTAATTTCTAAACAAGCCAGGACACAACTGGCTGGCACAAGACATTAACAACTGCCATGCTTTATACAGATAAAAGCCACCACGTGAGACAGTGCAGCAGCCCTCATAATATACCACAATTACTCAGACAGAGATTAAAATGTCAGTCTCAATTAAACTGACATCATTTATTTTCATGTTCACTGACTAAACATGCCTATTCTTTTCTCTACAAAATTTCAGAATGAGCTGTAAATTTCATTTATTCCAAGACATATTTCAGGCCAAGAAAGTTCATTAAATTTACATTAGACTATAAACAGAATTGGAAGCACTAAAAAGAAAACAAGCAAAACCTGCAAATACCTCCTTTGCCTTCTAAGCATCACATGAAATATCTCCTAAATGTATCTTTCTAGATCATCCATAAATTCAAAGTACCACCTTAAAATAACTTCCATGAACACGAAAAACCAACGTAAATTTCAAACAAACAAAACAAAGCCATATAAACACCTTTGGAGGTAGTTGCCCATAGTCTTTGGCTTGGATGCTTAGATTTCAACAAGTATTTTTCAAGATTTCCCATTAATATGTGAAAGCAGCATTTTATTCTTTTGCAGGAAACGTATCCAATAACATAAAAGCGAAAACTAAAAAAAAAAAAAAAAGATTTCTTTTTCTAACAGAAGATAAATCCCACTTGTGTTCTCAATTTACTATATTTTATTTCTCAAAAATTATGTTCATCATTTGTATTCTTCAGTATATATTTTAAAGGAAAGATGGAGCTTGAACTAAGCAATTTTTCAAGGAAAAACACTGGAAGTTAAGAGCACGGCACACCAACAGTTCAGGAGGCATACATATAAAGATTACTATAAGGTGATATAACCTCTACTTATGCTTTCAGTAGAATAGAAAAAAAGAGTCTACTATAGCCAAGGACAGTTACATCTAGTCCTAAGGAGAAAAGCATACACAAATTGAAGAGAAGTTTCTCATTGAGTTTACAATAGCTCACCTGTGAATTACAGTTTTAAACCAGCACTTTTTAAAGACATGTATGAAAGCTTGAGTGCTTTCATAGCATTTCACAATGTTTAACAAATTCCTATATTGGTGAAGCATAATCATGCACACCATCATACGAAATAAATAAGCTAGGTATTTCACAGCATGCAAAAAGGTGTGGCAAATTCTCACATCATAGATAAAAGCTTTGGTAGTAAAACAAAAACACCCACACTTCTCCTTAGGTAGATATTTCAGGGGAAGACCACCAAGCAGTGTACATGAAATGGTCTCTTTATAGAAGTTGCTATTATGGGTGTCAGTACTGCAACAAAAACCCAAAAGCCTGTTAGTGAGAACCATCAGAGAGGTGGAAACTTTTCAGTTATACTTCCAAAAACAGATCTCTGTTCGTTTGCAACCAGATATCTGATGACCTTCATAGAGATAAGCCTTAAACTTGACATAGCAACAAAATTTCAATTTAGGAAACTGTATCATGCCTGCAGTTTAAATGCATCCTCACCTTTCCTGACTGGCATATGGCATATGTGAGAGGTTTGCACATCCTGTGTGTGGCCTCGGGCTGCTATGCTTCAGGAGCAAACGTGATCATCCTTGTAGATTTTAAAGGTCCAGCTGTGCCAGAAAGCTTTGTGCTTCAACCATTCCCACAACAACAGCATTCCTCCTGCATACTACCATTTCCTCTCCTCAACATCCATGGCTATTACTAGACTAGCATAATTACGATTATAGTAACATTTTGTCCAGTTTGGAAACTAGAATGAGGTAATACTATGATTCCATATCTGTGTCATATTTCACAGAAAAGCCTTATTGCAATGATAATGGTATCAGTAACTTCACAAGTACATACCAGAATGGGCCACTAAAACATAATATTTGACAGAATCTTTCGATACACCTTCAGCAGAATAAGTATATTGGCCAGATTGCATCTTCTTTCCTACTTGCTCCAACTCAAAATGGGTTCTGCTAATAATAAAAACATGCATTGTTTAAACCAGCTATGCAAGACAAAAGAATTTAAGTCAATAAATCTTTAGCTCACCTAGTGCAGGATTTCACTTTTCCAAGAATTTTAAGAAATGGGAAAATTAAAGAGAAAAGGTCCATGACAGAAAATTCAAACCACGTTAAAGTGGGAGTGTCTTCAAAACACTGAATGTTTTTATTCAGGCTCCCTAGTACTAGTTCTATAGCCCTAGGCTCAAAATAAACTGAACTTTAATATAGGTATTCTTGCTTTGCAGTCCATCATGCTTTCAGAGTTCAAAACTGCACAGTAAAAATATGATTTTAGAAAAAATAAACACTTCTGTCAGACTGAGTAAAATGATGCTAAGGACAAAAACACAACAAACAGACCACAAACACCACAACATTCTATTTCACATTGTACATAAATGCTGTAAACCTGAAAGATGTAAGCAGTTGAAACTGCACTAATAATGCAAATATACCTGCATAGTAACAGCTACTAGCTTTTCCTCTTAAGGTTTTTTTACATGAATATCAAGAAAAAAATTTAAGTCCAACATACTAAACCCAATTGGGCCCTCTTTCTATGGAGTGAATTGATTATTTTCTTTTGGCTCTTACAGAGGAAGAATTCAGTGTGCATTTCCCTCAAGCATGTTTCTGGGAAAGGACTGGGCACAACATTTGTATCAATTCCAGCATCATTCATCTCAATTAAGCATCTGATGATCAAAATGATATTCAACTTATTTCTTACAGATCTACACTGGCACCCCAGAAAAGGCTATTCAGTATCCAAAGTGACAAACTGGGATCATTATGAGCTTTCTATGATTAGTTTATGACTCTCATACCACGGATTAGTATCTCTATTTGGCTGTTATCTCTATAGCAGAGCAGCATACTAAACATGACATGCAATTGCAGGCACCTTCAGATTAAATGCAAATCAAAAACAGGAGTTCAGAGGAGGCACATCAGTAGTTACAACTTCTATGTTGACAGTGGGTAATACAAGACAAGATCCTGCAAAAATCTGAGGATATAAACAAAACTGGTTTTTTTATAGCACCTAAAGAGCACTTTTGGCAAGACCAGAGTTTTTCTAGACTCAATGTACAAAGCACGTAGAAAAGACTAAAAAATAGGTGAAGATGAGGAAAAAAACAGCAGATAGTCAAGAGATTTTAGTCAAATGCTTTCTTCATTAGTTGACTCCCACTATAGAAGACAACAGAGACTTCAAATGGATGAATGAAGGTTTCTATCTCCTCAGTCTTCTCAGACAAGTCTCTTCTCTCTCCTGTTACCTCAGGGAAATGCTAACAGTGTTTTGCAGTCATGCAAAATAATGCATCTGTAAGAAGCAATGAAGCTACAGTGAAGTCTTGCAAAAGCAGCTTATAACCCCAAAATTGAACTTAAACTTGAAAGCTGTTTAAGTTTATATTTCAATTCTTTGTTTCACCCATGAAAGTTTCCACTTGTTGCTTAAAATAGCAGACGGAACATTTTTGTTTACTTCCACTCAAGAACAAAATTCCCTGAGATATCAAGGCAATGAAGAATATATGCACATGAGAGAATGGAACAGCTTCTGTGGCCAAATTAGTAAAGTACTTTGAATATGGAATTAAATATACCAGGAAGAGCTTTCCGATGTTAATTTTTTGCCTAATGATAGAAAGACATTATTGAATGCATGTTTTGTGTTCTTGCAAACATTTACATAAAAAGAATAAGAAAATTATCTAAGAAATGCAATTACTGTACCTATACTAACCTCTAAGTATACATAGATGCCCAGATTACTTAGCTTTGACTCATTCATCATTTTAAATGTAATTATATAGGACTCAGTGAACAGAGCTCTTTTCTTCCTACTCCCACTTGCTCATCACTGCAAGTTATCTGGTCCTATGAGCGAAAAAAAACCTCTCACATTACTGTATATGATGAGAAGAAGTGAATTTTGAGCTTCTAAAGACATTACATCTATGTACATGTAATGAAAACTGAAGAGCAGCTTTCATTTATGGAAGGTCCTGCCAGGCTCCTGCAATATGAACAAGAAGTAGGGCTTACAGAACTGTGCTTGTATACACATGTATTTATTTAGTCATTACTCCTGAAAGAAGCTGCCAGTAAACAACTTCCAACAGTATAACCTCCCCCTACAACTATGCATGAAGTGGTTTGCATTTTTCCTTTGGGTTTTAAAAAATATTTTTTGCTGCGAATTTTGTCAACAAATAATTTGCCTTGCTTTATGACTTGGAGCCACTTAACTTTTAATCCTTTCACAAAGGTTTTTTTTCATATAACCACACAAGAAACTCAGAAGTATAAAATCTTTTGTCTTTTAAATGAAACTGTAAAGCAAACAGATTGAATTTTGCAATCAATTGGTTTCAACCCAAATTACTATTTTTCAGGATTTTTTTCATGTCAAAACAGAGACCAAACTGAATCATCTTCTGTCAAGTAAATATGTTACACTCAACCAGCAGGGAAGAGTCATGTAAATAAAGACACATATCTGAAAGAAAAGCCCATGCACAGAGTTTACAGTTATCAGTCAGGCCAAACAGTATCCTCAGAGGCACCACAAAATGGGTTCAAGCGTTCATTTCTGATTTCCCAAGGACACTGCTGAGACTTTACTTTTCTCCTTGGCAGGGCTTTTCTCCAAAGGCTTTGAATGATGAACAGGAACAAGGTACACACAGAGACTGTCAGCCCCAGCTGTGCTCCTCTCCTTGCTTCACAGACAGCCCAGCTACTCCTGAGGTAGCACCACAATTTCTGCATTTTATAGCTTTTGGGCAAAGCAGTGGCTACTTGAAAAGCTCAAGACAAAGCATAGCTCTTGGAAGGCTGCTCAGTGGTCAGTGTAGCAATAGCAGAGGATGCTGCTACAGGGCAGGCATCCCCCAAGTCACTCACATGCAGCTCTCACCTTCATGAGACACAGGCATTGGACCTTCCTGTTGAAGCTATGCCATGAACATATGAAAAACATGGAGGAAGAAAACATGCAACTTACAATTAAGACAGAAAGAGGGATGCTTGCTAAGAAACAAAGAGGTGTGTGACAGCAAGGCTGCAGTTCTTGCTCGGGTATGTGTCAGCTGGTTACAAAAAGTACAATCGTGATCTGCAAGCAATGCAAACCAGAAAGGTTGTATGAGGCATACGCCTTCTTTTTGAGGGAGCCTCCGGGAAAAGGAGAAATATGGAAAACTCCTAAGAACAAGGCACCTGATGCTACTTTGTATGGCAAATTAATGATCTATCCTAAGCTAATGATTCCCCCTTCTTATCCAGTGATGCATTTTATCATCATTTTATGCAGGCATTGAGCTAGACTGCTTTTAAGCACTCCTCATCCAAAGTCTTCTCCTGAGAATACATTTTTTTGCCTGATCAACTCATATCTTAGTAGGATATCTGCAAAGATATCCTACTCAGCCCTTGTGATAAAGAGCAAATCCAAAGAAATTTTTTTCATTTTACTTCCTGACAAAGCAAAACAACTATCTTTTCTGTTTTCTTTTCAGTATTCAGCCTAACTGCTTACTACAGTTAAGAGTAATCCCACAGCAGAAACTCCTCCATTTACTCCAAAAGGTGATTAGGACTTCTTGAAAACACTTTCAAAATAAACAATTTCCTTACTGTGTTTCAACAATGATTATTTAAGCCATGGAGTCAAAATGACTCAGAGGAGTTGTACTTGTCATTGTACAATTTTCAGCATGATCTACAGTGTGACCAGGGAGCAATGACCTGCATTAATCACAGGCCAAAGTATAATCCAGGTAAAATTAATGTACTATGACAGTTTGGCAATTGCTGCCCATGTCCTCACCCCTTCTGCTGGCTTGCCAGACTACTGTGCTACTGGTGGTGGTCTGCAACTGAGAAACATGTTTTACACAGAGCAGACTCAAACAGATAATAATAATTATAATAATAATTTTTAAAAGAGAATCAATTTGTCTGAGCATATAGAGGAATTCTTTATACCCTGATTCTGGCAAAAGCAATAGGGCAGAAGTGCGCTGCTAAATCTACCCAATTCCCTGTAAAAGAGTTTCCAAATGCCTTAATCCACAACCACCCTTGTGGTGCTCACTCTTTTTTATCCAACATACACAGTTTGCTTCTCTCCTGTGACATGCTTATGGTTCTGTTTGTAGTTCACATTAATGGTGAAATACACCTGCTATACTGACACATTGTACCGGCTTACATTTGTCACCTAAGGGTTTTTCAGTAACCCAGCTTGTGGAAATATTTGACTACTAGAGCCTCATGGTTTAGCAAGAAATATACAGCAGCCTCAGAAATAACAAACTGTTTCAAGAGAGAAAGCTGTAACAGGTGGCTGGGAAACTGGAAAAACGCTTCCAAACTACTTCCTCAAGCTAAACACCCAGGAAAAAACCCACAAAAATACGATCCCCATCAGGGTCAATGTTTCATTGGATTAGATGCCACTGAATTATAGCAGATTTTTGGGAGAAGGGGAGTTTTTTGTTGAAGTAGATTAGCAACTCCATTTTTCAGGGGACAAGAAAATTAAATCCTTGAAGATTTATTAGTAATGAGCAGTTTACAAACTCACAAGTACTTTGGGATACAGCTGCATCCTACCACGATAGAGTCATGTTAAAATAATATACAAAGACTTCTGGGAGCCAAATCTTGACATTTCTCCCTCATTGAGAAGTGCCTTTGTGAATGTTTACACGTTTCCAAGTCAGGGATACATGCTAGGGAACTATTTCAACATCACTTCCCATTATCTCATGCCTGCCATTACCCCCAGGTACCCATACCTCACTATGAGACAACTTGCACTGCCTTGTGGAAACTAAAATATCTGTCTAGATTTTCAAGGCATAAAGGTAATGACAAAGTTTGAAAGCATTGCACTTCAGATTTATGAATGACAGAAACTTCCCCATTTCCTTCTCAATGACTGGAGTTCATTATAAACTTTAAACTCTCTTGGGTGGCCAGCCTATCTCTGCAGTAAGATAACTGTCCTCAGCTCCTTTCTCTGAATATTAACTAAACCTAGAGGATTAACAGGAACAGCAAAGGGGAAATCCCATAGCACTAACTCAGTGAAATTTAGACAGTATCATGTCCATCTGCTGTCTAAGCTGGAGAGTTTAAAAGTTTCCTGAGGTAGTAATACAGTTGTTGTGGAACTGCAGAGATTCTCAGGTCATGCCTGAAAAATCAGGTAAGTTCCCTTGACTGTAACTAGTCAAGTATTTTTTATAGGTTTTGTCAGAAGAGTAAACAAATTCCTCAGGCCAGGGTTATTTCTTTCACATTTCTTATTGAAGTCGTTATATAATAAAGTAATTTTGTAGCATTGAAGTTCAGAGTATTTCATCTCAACTCTCATTACAGCAATTTCAAGGAACTCCTGAAATACAGGATTGGTAGTCGAAGCATTTAAATATAAACAGGGGAATTCACAATTCTCTACTTACACCCTTGATTTTCCAGTATGGAAACTGCAACACTCAGCTGACATTTTCAGTGACTTCCACCTCAGAAAAATCAACAAACATACAGAAAGTGTATAACAATACCAAAAGTGTATAACACCAAAGGTGTGCAAAACCAAAGCAGCTGGTACACAGGTCTGTTTACAGTATGCCTTTTTTTTTTTTTTTTTTCCCCCTCAAGAGGCCTAAAGAGCTTCAGCTGTAGCTATTTAAAATTCTCAGGGGTGGCAGGAGCTGAGTGCACATAGTTGGTATTCTGTAGATGATTTCAGAGGAGCTAAAAATTTATATTAGTAACTGTGAGCTAACAGGACGTGGCTAATTCATAACCACTCTGATGTTAGCACACATTTTTTTTAAAATTAAGCTCCTCAGGATAAAATGTCACAATATACTCCTATGGTTGTTTGCACACGATATTTACAATTACAGAAGTAAAACTAGCCTTTCAGTCAAACATACTGTGCACATTCAATTTTGTATTCTCTTGTGGTGACAGTACAGACCCAGGAACATAACTTCATTATTTCAATCACCTTTTCTTTGCCCATATCTGAAACATTTGTTAGCTTTATATGATCATCAATTTAGGTAAGTTCAGATGACTAGCAAACATTCAATAACTATTTTGCTACTGAATAAAACTTTAACATAGTCATTTATCCATTTTAAAGAATTCTGCACTACATTGCTGCTGTAGCCATTTTCACATATTTACATGATATTCCAGTGGACATAACATTTCACTAAATCAAGATAGTAAGAATTCAGAAGCAAGGTAAAATCTTGCTGCTAAATAATGCAGACAAATAACCTATTAATACCATTGAAATCCCAAGCAGTTTTCAACAGCCTACTGATAAGAGTCACTAGCTGCTCATCTTTTTGTTCTTTGTATTACTCAGATATAAGTCAGCTCTCTCAGCTCTGTCCAAATATTGCTGGAATGATAAAATGCCAAAACAAAACAAATCCATCATTAATTCTACTACTAATACAGCTATACTGTAACAAAGATCTCTCACTCTTACAGGCTGATTCAGAATATGATTTTCTTACCTTCACAAGCACAATTCAACAGGGATTCCTTCCACTGAACCTCAATTCTATTTCATGTGTGACATTTCACTCAAGTTTGTCCAATGGTTGATGGTTTTTTCCACATCTGACATCTATTAACAAGCACACATAAAACCAAAACTTCCCACCCAAGGTTTTATGAATAAAAACCTCTATTCTTATCAATTTATGCATAATTACCTATTTACAATGTTTATTCTAGTTCAAGGATTCTCACTAGTCTTAATATAAATATATTTGTCTCTGCATCAGAAACAAACTTGCAAATAACATATAAACAAGAATATTTTGAAAAATTGCATACAGCTAACCAACAGAAGAAAAAAAAGACAAGATCAGAAATTCAAAAGGGAAGTTATAATCTTTAAATTAAAGGTTCTGGTCTGGTTCTCACTCTGAACTAGGATCAGTGGAAGAATATTGCTTAAGCTTATCTTCATATGAAAATAGCTACACATATTATAGCTTTAATCGCATTTAAATTAATATAATTTAACAGCTGCAAATAGTTTGGGGATATTTATTTCAATTTATTTTTCTTAAGTTGATTAAGACAGGCCTTGAAGTATATTTTGCACACGTACACTCCAATCACATCATTAGCTAAAACAAGACCAACTGGCCGCACACTTCTAACATTCATTTCTATTCCAACTTATCTAAGAGAGAGTAATATCTTTGGTAGAAAAAAAATAGAAAACTCAAAAAAATTATAGAGAAACACACAAGTAAAACTGAGCAGAAAAAAGCCCTACACTTTTCCTTGTCTGAGCTTAAAAAAATAAATAAATAAATAAATAAAAGTGAAATATAGGCTAAAGTGAAGCCTCAATTTGTCCAAATCCAAAACAGAAAGAAAACCCAACCTTTAGCTTAACAGTGTTTGGTGCCACTCCACATTTTTCAGTAAGATAGAAACAGTCAGATGGTGCATACATTAAGCTACCAAATGAAAGAAGGCTCCTATAGTGCTTCCTCTTTATGTTGTACCTCTTAAGTGGAACCCTCTGCATGAGCTAGTCAAACATGACTAGTGAACCTTTTCTGCATGTATTCATTGCTCTTAATCATTAATAACCCAGGGCACATGGCATGAAAGATTGGGAGAGGGGGAGAAGGAGAGAAACAGGAGGGTAAAAGGGAAGACAGTTTTCTAGTAAACACATTCAGGCCCAAGCACAATCTATCATCTTAATAATTAGAATTCTCAAATGCCCTAAAGAAATGTTTCTTTTTAGTACTTCTGCCAAAACCAGTATGGTAATTATCTTACATTCCCTAAACTGACAATGTTAATCTGCAACTGGCCATGACTTAAGTGCAAAACTTTTCACGATCCATGCAAAAATTAAATTAATAATTTAACGTTGTAGATTCAAGGCCCTTACTAATGAGTCCACAAAGACTTGAATTTGTTTGCCCTCAGGTCAAGAGCAGCAGCATTACCAATTGAAAAACCAAGTGAAAGGCCATCAAATGTTATTTTTACAGTACCAAAAAATAAATATATAATGGAAAATAGCTGCTCAGGTTAAAAAGAAACATAAGTGCAGGTCCAAAGACATGATCAATTAAAAAAAAAAAAAAAAAAAAAAAATTAAAAAAAGAGTAATTCAAAGGACCAGTCTGGAAATCCAGGGTTTCAGTATGCCCAGCATTAAGATTCAGAAACCCTCTCCTTAATGACATTGCAACACCCAATTCCAACTAGAACTGGAAAGCAGAATCAGAGCCATACAAGTCACACAGCCACAGAAGACTGCCGCCCAAGTGTCCCAGGATTCTAGTGTTCTTGTTACAAAAATCAATATACAATGCAAATAAATTATTACCCATCCCATTATGTGAGCCATACCCAGGAAATGTTACCATCTGGTAAATCAAAAGGACAAGATTTTGGGATTGTGTTTGTTCGGAGTTTTTTTTGGTGGGGGTTGTTTGTTGGGTTTTCCTAAAGGAACCTTTGCTCTCCTTACCTTCTATAAAAAAGAGTACAACAGCAAAATTTAAGAGAAGCAGAAGCAAGACTGCACAGCTGTTGTAAAAGTGATGCATTATTCCTAGAAACAAACCAATCCACCAAGCAACAACATATCAAATGAAAAAAGTTGATCATATCTGACACAGAAAAGGATACTGATCACCTGCATGACTCACTGTACCATGGAAAGTTTCCAACTGATGTAACGAGGATAAGACCTCTGCATGCCAATACTAGCAGGTTGCTAGGTATTAGATATTTAGCAACATTAAAAAGCAATCAGTATGTTAAAATTGTTTCAATTCCAATATTTTCTTCTTGGAAACAACATACCTGATCATATTTATCTTTGAAACTCCATTTTCTTAGCTTGCAGATATGACAAGTTAAAATTGTGTAAATATACCAAAACTGTGGGAAGGAAGTTAGCCGAGATGAGATTTTTCGTGTTCTATTTTATTTCAGGTTAACTTGAGATGATTTTTGTTTTTTCTCCTTATTGCTGTTAGCCTACAATAGTCACATAAACATCATTCTTCCATTTCAGGCATTTAAAAGTTTGATTTTACCATAACCATAATTCAAGAGCTGATCCTGATAACATCAGCAGCAGATTTCAGTGCCCTGAAAAGCTTCAGCATGTAAAGCTTCAGCCTACTGCTGTATTCATAAACCTTTTGTTGACCTGGCTGGACACCAGGTGCCCACAAAGCTGCTGTGTCACTCCCCTCCTAAACTGAGCAGGGAAAAGAAAATACAGCAAAAGACTCCAGGGTTAAGATAAGGGCAGGGAGAGATCACTCACTGACTGACATTGTGGGCAAAAGAAAGTCCACTTTGGTAGTAAGTTGTAAAACTTTCCCTGTCAGAATTGTAGTATGATAATGAAGATTATCCCAAACCAAATGATTAAACCCAAATCTTAAAAACACTTTTTCCCCTTGATTAGGAGTAAACTCACAGTTCATCACACATTGCCTCTAATGCACCTTCCTCCTCAGGGGGAAGAAATCCTCACATTCTTACCCTGTTCCAGCAAGGGGTCCTTCCCACAGGAGACAGTCCTCTACCAACTTCTACAAGCTGAGTCTGTCCCACAGACTGCACTTCTTCATGAACTGCTCCAACTGTCCCCTTGCAAGGTCACAAGCAAACCTGCTCCAGGCTTTTGTGTCAAGAAACCTGCTCCAGCATGGGCCCACTGATCCTGCCAGAAGCCTGCTCTAGCACGAGCTGCAGAGTCAGAGTCTCCTCCGAGCATCCACCCGCTCTGGCATAGGCCTCCTTCATGGGCTGCAGGTGGATACCTGCTCCACCATGGATCTCCAGGAGCTGCAGGGGGACAGCTGCCTCACCACAGGCTGCTGGGGAATCTCTGCCTTCCCCCTCCTTCTTCACTGAGCTTGGATCTGCAGAGTTGCTGTCCTGCACAGAAACATTTTCCTTCCTTGAACATGTTCTCCCAGAGGTGCTACCACCACCACTGATGGGCTCAGCCTTGGCCATCAGTGGGACTACCTTTGAGCTGCCTGACACTGACATCATCTGAC
This sequence comes from Urocynchramus pylzowi, assembly GCA_013397555.1. Classification (NCBI taxonomy): domain Eukaryota; kingdom Metazoa; phylum Chordata; class Aves; order Passeriformes; family Fringillidae; genus Urocynchramus; species Urocynchramus pylzowi. The sequence goes on along the minus strand of VZRH01000338.1, from coordinate 1,063,863 downwards.
ATACGAGAAATTTCTAGCAGCTTCACAAAGAGCCTGCCCCTGCATCTCCCCTGCTACCAAATTCCAGCCACATTAACCCAACAAACCTTTTATTTCAATCTTGCTTGCTTATTTTTGCCTCTTTAGCATTCCCTTTGGCAAACAAACACAGCTTTCATTGAGCTGAGTGAGAAAGAAAATTACTGACTCAGTAGTGAGCAGTATAAACACCGTCTGCTGCTTCTGAAAAGTACAGTTCATCTTCACCTTCCATATACTTGCTTTCACAAAACAACTGGTTTTTTTTGAATGGGAATATGGAACAGGAGGAAAACGAACAGTCACTCATATTTTTATTTGAAAGACTTAGTAGGCTTTATGTTTTTCGAGTGAAAGCTGCATGTGGGACTGAAAAGGAAAAACCTGACAATCCAAGGCACATACCTATGACTGTCCATCAACAGCAAAGTCAGACACTGCCTTCAGACTTGTTGATGCATCTCTATATCACACTGCAAATTAACACCAAGGAAAAGGAGGACCAATACCAGTGTGCCTAACATATCATCACCAGCCAGCAGCTATTGAACTGCAGTTTCCAGAAATGGGAGCTACAAATTATTCTCATTGCTTTTCTATTTATATGAGTTCCCTTGGCATTCTATAGCAGTATTTTTAGCAACTATTTTCTACAGCACAATCGTTTACCCCTTGGGTTGTAGTTCTACAAGTTTCTCCTTCACACTAATTTGCTTCAGTGTAGACCTTTCACCAGTGTTTGCTCTAAAGTCATTCTTTGTTAGCTTTTTTTATACTGTATCCAGATACTAGAGATCAATTTCTTGCCTCTTCCAGACAAAATCTGTCTTTTTTTAAGAGTGACTTTCTTCCATCTCTTTCCACAGAAAATACAAGACAATTTTATATAAAACAATGATCAGAAAAATAACACAAAGACATTTGAAATCTAGAAGTCTCCCCTGCAAGCCTTCAAACTAGATTTAAGTTTTCTTGAATTTACCTCAGCAGCTCCAAGCCTAAGACAGGACTCCAATCCTTTTTATCCATCTCTTCTTAAGAGACACTGCTAAACTGACTTTACTCAGATGCTGTCTGAGCTACTAGATGCTTTCTGCAGGAGATATTTTAGAACAATATTCACAGAAATAATAGTCCAGGGATCATTTGTCTTCCAAGAATCCTGGAAGTAAGACACTCAGAATTTCTTCACTGCTGTCTTTTGTAATGGTCTTTTAACCTTTATTGCAAAATTTCTTTAAGATTTCCTAGTTAACAAAGCCACACCACTATGCTAATAAAAGGAAGAACCAAGAGATACAACTTGAACAACTTGCATTTAAAGCTTTGCTTGAAAATGCTAACTTTGACACTACTGCAGATCCCATCTGAAGGGATCTCCAAGAGAAGAGAAGAGAAAGTCTTCTGACAAGAGAAAACTGCAGAGGTGTGGCCTTGCATGCCGTTGTATTTTCAGTATTTATTTCCTCCCAATTATTATCTGCAAAGCAAACAGTCTGGCCAGGGCAACCACAGATGTTCTGCTGGTTGATGGGGGCACTGCTAGTAAAGAAACATACTTTGATAATACACAGAAGAAGCAGCCTTGGTAGCAAAGCACCATTATGGAGCCACCCACTTCATGAGGTAAAGGAAGAATCCACAAAACAAGCCTTCCTCCCCAGGAAACCATCATGTCCTTCCCAGGATGTCTACCACAGGCACACTCTCCCCTCAGGATCCCCTAGGGTCACACTGTTCTGTTTTTTTCTGAGCCTTTTACCATTCCCCCTTCTTTGCTCTGTCCTGCATGTATGCAACAGTCACAGGCTCCCAGGATACTCCCTTCAGACTTGCCTCTTACAAGCACTGCCCCTCCTTTGTCCACCCTCTTCACTTTCTTAATTTCCAGTTTTATCATTCTTCACCTGTCCTTACACTTTCTTCTCACACAACCTTTTTTCAATGCAAACAGCATCCTTAGAAGCATAGCTCCCCCTAAGGATTTATAAGCTTTCACTACCTCAAAATCTATCACAGGTAATAACATCAATCATGGACTTGCCTTGCTAGACTTTTCCCTTTTTTTCCAGTGTTCCTCAGGTATTTCTCACTTCCACATCCCTTATGCCTCCTGACTTTTGTGTGTGCATATATGTGTAACCTCCTTTGTGTGCCTGTTATCAAGAGAGATGACAAGCTAAAAGGCAAACAGAAATCCACTCCGATGAAAAAGATGCTTCAACTGGAGAAAAAGCAAAGATAAAGAACCATCTAATTCTGACTTCACAAATTTGGATTATTTCCTGTCCAGCTAATCCTGAAACCTACTTAGGGTTTTCCTGCACATGCACTGTCAGGGCTGAAGAACAACCATACTTTAAGAGACAATGCAGCAGTTTATGTCAAAACATTATTATCAGAGAAGATAAAAATCTCCAGAGTATTCCACAGAATGATGCATTTTTTCTCTGAGGAGACACAGTGTGCTGCAATACATTTTGTTCAAAGCAACTATGCACCTTTGTACAGAAACTGGAGATGATTAATAAGAACAGAATGCTGAAAATTTTCAAGTTCTGTTCTTTCATGACAGCTTCGAGTATTTGCATTACTCCCCTTCTTTTTAAAAAGAAAGTTCCTTAATCCTTCAAATAGTTCTTACAATTGTGCTTATTCTATATTGAGATGGAATTCTCTTACCAATTGTCTGCAATGAAGTTCAAAAGGGTTTGTTGCTATAGCAATACTTCGTGTTGATTCAGAAATTAATGGTAAAAGAAGTGGCAATTGGCACTATTAATTTTTACTAGAGAAACATGGGAAAGTGCTAAAAGAAAAAAAAAAAAGGCAATAAGATTTTGCATAGGTGACCACTACAGAGCTTGCAGCAATAAAAGCAAGCATAATGGATATTTCATGCTTCAGTACATGCAGCATGAATATTGCTGCCTTAATACCTCGAGACAGACTCAGCCTCTGTTGTGTTTCAGGAATTCCCAAAAGACCACAGGGATGTGTCTCAGTCATAACAGAACCCTGTGGGACAAGCTCCTCTACATTAGTATCAGGAAGGGAAATTGAATACTTTTCTCTACAGATTTGACACTCTTCTCCCAGTGTTTTGCAGGGACCTTCCTTTGGCATTTTTAGTGAATGAAAGTATGTTGCTTAAAGATAATGACCTGCTTATTCTCATCCCTGATTAACAGCCATGAAGCAGACAAGTGTTTTCCAGGTCATATGAAACCAAAAGTGGTAATTAATTTTCTACACCAAGACTGCTATTATCTCACCAAATTATTTGGTTTTGTGGTAGCCCAGGACCTTCTACACAGTATTTAAGGTTTTGCATTTTTTTAAAGGCTTGGCTGGTTATTTCAATCCTATAAAGGATATAGTGTGGCTCTATGTGACTGTAGTGCAAGGCAGAAGGAAATGGAATGCTTGCTTCTTCAGTATGTATTTAGTGAGTTTTTTTTAATGTATGATTTGACAGCCTTAATAATGTATTTCCCACTATTAGAATCCCACATAATTACTGAACTCAAATTTCCTTGTTTCATAATGAAATAATGGAGGCTTTTTATAAATCCTTGTGGATGATAGATAGCATTTTTCCCCTTCAAAACTGTCAGGTTTATTTCCTTTAAGGTGCTACAGCTGATACCTCATACCTTCATGTAGGAATGTTGGAAAGCTTTTTTAAAACCCATTAATCCTAGATGCTGGAAGGGTCTCCTCCTGCTTATAGGAAGGACAGACAAGAATAATGAGCCTGCAGGATGATGTTGTCACAACTTCATACATTTCACCTACAAAGTTGTCCCCTCATACTTCACATGGAGCCTTAAAGGCCCTCAGCATCTGGCTCCAGTACACCTAATGCTGTCAAATAAGGTAGTAATGGACAAAATGTTACACACAAACACAGCTAGAGCTCAGCGGGTAAACAATATTGTACAAAGCCCCTTGGCCAACCCCTGGCACCAAGATTTCTTTAAAAGAAGTGATGTACACTCAGAGATGTGTCCTAGTAACTTCAAACATCTTTTTAAATCCCTTCCTTCCAAATTTCTCAGTCTTCTATGAACTTATTTGTAAGAGGTAAACTTTTGACTTTTTTTATTACAAATCTTTGTACACCATAATTAATCTTCTTCCCATGGGAATGAAGAGGGACAGATGATCATCCAAATAAGGTGAGAGGTTAACCTTACACATCATCACACAGCCTTCTTATCCAGAGAGGAAAAGGAAAAAATATAGAAATATGTATTATTATAGAGCACAAGTCCATCAACTTTTTGAACGTAACTCAACAACCCTGGAAGCCCCCAGTCCCATTCCCTACCCCCACAAGAACTATCTAGAAACTAGCAGAGTAGCCACAACCTCCTGGAGATCAAGACTGGGCCTAATGCCCACAACAGAGAAGAGACAATTTATCAGATGTTTGGTGTGCATGGAACTCTGATACTGTGGCTAAAATGCTATATTGCACTGGACTAAATGAACAAAACTTTGAATTTGCTTGCAGGAAATTGTTTTAAATTAAAAAGGTTTTGTTTATTCCATCTTAACTAAGAAAGCACAGAAAACAGAGAAGGAAAGGTAATGGCATTGACAAGTATCTGTATTTTCAAATCATACCCTGATAATCCATACTGAAGCTGTACTATTAACTATTTCTCTGTATCTCCATCAGGATTAATTTAGAGAAGTATAAAACTACCTCTAGCTCTCATTGTGGCAACAGCTTTTATTTGTATTATATTTGTAATATAACAAATACTATTATATTTGTAATATAACTGACATCTTTTGTTTTTCCAAAGATTTTCCAACCACAGAAAAGACTTTGCCTTCAGTTTGCAAACATTTAATAAAGAAACTCACTTAAGCCTTCCCTCCTTTAAACCAACAGATGCCTTCAGCATGAAACTACTTACATACTTAGAATATGCGAGGGGGTTAATCGCTCATCGTCGCCTATTTTACAGTCAGTAATTTCAACATTTTACATTCCCAAGAGTGGATTCTCTTTGCCCTCACTGAATCTCCTAGCCAGGCGTGCATGGACAAGGTTGCATTCTGCTGGCACTCAACCAAGGCACAAGAAATAGAAAATATTGCAGCCTGTTCTTACCCTCTCTTAAAACAAAAATAAGACATTAACAACTTCTGAGCATGAAGTCTTAATCTAATCATGGCACACCAGGCTTATAGTAAATTTATTTATGTTTTGCAGCCCAACACCATCAGGAACATAGCCTGGTATATGCTGAAACACTGTTGGGTGGACTGGAAGGCACAATTTTTGCTTGTAGAGGTGATGGACGCTCTCCCAGCACCTCTGACAGTTTCACATGTACAGCAACCATGCAACCCAGCAGAACTGATATTCTTCAATAGAAAAAAAACACAGAACAAAGTCACAAAGAAAGGAGAAACGCTGTTGAATGGATTTGTGAAGCAGACAACTTCTGGTGTTACCAGGCTTTCTCCTTTTATTCCAAGTTTACAGATCCATTCAAGCATCTGTCACCTATTTACAAACTATGGTACTTAAATACAAATAAGGATACTGAGATGGCATTGCAAGTCCTCCCCCACACAATCCTACAGATACTGCTCCTTATTTTAAAGATTAATTATATATCTTCATTAAATGAGATCCTGCCATTACAGAAAAAGATGCCATTAATATTAGTAAACCCTTAGATCATATTCTGTACTAAACTAAGCAGTCATGGGTTTACATGCCCTGAACTTTCATTGCCTTCAGATATTGCACAGATACTTTGCCTCCTCCCCAGAACACCATCTCTTCTTAATGGCAAACAAGACGTAATAGGATAATGACCAATATTAATTAAGGTCATCCAGATCACTTCAAACGTTTTCCTAGTGTCAAGCACCTTTTGCACCCCTTCCTTTTTGAGTCACATAACACTGCGTAAGCACAGTAATTGCTGGCACAAAGTACACTATTAGGCTGTCTGCTACAATGAAGACTGAGGGAGCAGAGAAGATATGAACATAAGAACCATAACGCTGTAGTATTCATGTGGAAGAAATTTCCACATTAGTCATCACAAGATTTTCTTTAGCATTTCAGGATTTGACCCTGAAAACATTCATGGCATTAAGGCTAAAATCCAAATACTAACTCAAGAAAGGGAGGTTGGATAGTTTTAGAGCAGCTACTATAGGTTTAGAACAAAGAGCATAGTAAGTGTGATAATTTTTTAGACCAGCTTACAAATTAACCAACACATTTTACTCCTAAACAGTAATACTTAGAACTGTAATTTAAGGCATCATTGAGCACTGTGTTTATGATGTTTCATATGGTCATGGTTGGTTTTCACTGCGAAAACCTACCTCTGAGCCTGCTGCTCTAAAAATACATTAATAAGCTGTTGGATGCAGACTATATTGCTATGAATAAGGTTAATTTTTTCAGTAACAGAAAGAAAAATGCACTGTACTTGACAATATACAGATGCATGATATAACATATGCAATCAGCTCCCTCCAGAAAGTTACTATTCATCTACTTGAAAATGAGAGGAATTTACACCTTGCAACAGTTTCTGTAATAAATTAGATTAGGTTCTATTTCTTTTAAATAAACATGAAAACGTACAAAACTGAATTTCTGGTTTTGATGGCATAGTGTATCTGGTAGAAGAAGAGAACTTGCAGCATGCTTTTTCATATAACTGCCAGTAAGTCAGATGAATTTCATTCTGGATTATCCCTGGAGCATTTCATCTCTTTGTTACTAAAATCCAGAAAAACTGCTACATCCAAAACGGTCCAAGAGAATCGTTTTCATAGTTTCAGCTCAAGTCAACAGATTCTTGTTCCCTCTTGCTGGAGTTACCCTGTTGACATGCACATGATACTGAAATAAAAACACTTTACTTTGAATGAGTTTTAGCACTGGTCTTCATATTGCTCCACAGGACAATAATGTACACATAAAGGCTTCTGGTAACAGCACAGCTATCAAAAAAAAAAAAAAAAAAAACCAACCTAATGTATTTATTAAAAAAAAAAAAGAGAACACAAAATACACAACATCAGAAAACCCTACAAAACTTCTTCCATGCCGTGGAAAATTGCTACTGTATGAGCAACGTGCTTGCTTCCAAGCTGAGGCACGTTTCTGAAAGCCATCAAACCAGGCTTCCATTCCAGAAAAAGCACCAATCTCTACTGCAGTCCTGGTCCAACACAAGTAAGCAAACCAAACACTGCCAGATTAAATAGAGGAAGACAAAATAAAATCAATATATCATTCACTAACTTTGAGGCATATAAAAGGCAGAAATAATTCAGTCAACGTAGGATGCAAACACAGGAAAATATATGTCTTGGACAAAAGCATCCTCAGGAAAAATCCCGGCTTTTGCTTGCTGTTTTTAAAGTTTCTCGACCTGTGTCAGCAATATTGAAGTTATAGTACTTCTGTCGGTGACTACTTCTATATATGGTCAGCACAGATATTAGCTGGGATTTGCGTTTTTCCAAAGTAATCCCAGGCAATCAGAAGGCAGTTAATCAGTATGAAACCCCCCACGAGCCGATCGATAGCCGTGCACACGAGTCCATTTGGGTTTTTCTGCCCCGAGACTTACACAGCGAAGGGAATACGGCTAGTTCTGGCTTTAAGTAAACACTTGGGCTCTGCTTCAGACAACCCTGTGGGTGCGCTGGCAGCGCGCACCCTACCCACCCGTGCCTTCCCAAACTCCAGCGGCACGCCGGCCCGCAGTCCCGAGGAACCTCGTTGGATCCGGAGCGGAGCGGACCCCGCACAGCCGCGGTGCCCGGGGGAGGCCGCGCACTCCTCGCTGCCCCGGCGGGACCAGCCCGACGCCCGGCGGCACGTCC
>VZRH01000338.1:974871-1055263 GCA_013397555.1 Urocynchramus pylzowi | reverse complement strand
CTAATCTATTTTTATTGGTTTTAATTGAGACGTGTGAGCAGCTATTGCTTGAAGATTGTGGTCCATTTGTGGAAAGTAAATAATTTTCTGTTGCATGTTAAATATGCCTCTTAATGAGACATCAACCAAATCACATACACTCACATAGCTCTGTAATATATATTAATATGGTATTTATTCATTACTATCAACTTTTCAAAAGGCCTGCTTAAAATATTCGCCCCTCTCAGCTAATCAGGGTATGCTACAAACTCATGGGAAGCCAAATAATTTATTAATGTATGCTTAAACTCCATTAAAACGTGAAGAATGTAAGAAATCTGCATTTTAAAAGGTCTTGTAGAAGTATGTGATAACTTACTGTGTCAAACTGAGGTGTCTCGTGTCTCACACTGCCATGTTTCTTCTGTCATAAAAGATTAATAAATTTAACTTGAAACCCTTCAACACAAAAGAAGTTCAGCATTTAGCAGTTGTTTTTGTGGGCAGCGTTGCTGGCTGCCAAGTTGCTATGGCATAGGGCAGCAGGGTGTGTTCTGCTTGCCTTCTTGTGTATTTCTTGGCTAGGTATAAGATCAAGTTATAAAGTAGCGCTCTGGAGAACAGAAACAAAATAGCAGTGTGTCCTTTCAAGGGCACCAATTCTCTATTAATATTGTTTAGATTATCTACTACCTTCAGAACTGAATTTTAGAAACTTGGGGTCAGTCTTGCACCTTGTGCTTTCAGTGAGGAAGAATCACCTGCGCCCTATGTCCTTACGCTGGGGTTTTCACAGAACATGCCATAGGATCTGTCATGATGGATGACCATGACCAGAGCCTGTGAAAGAGTATGTAAAATTCCAGGTATCAATTTTTAACACTTAGAAAGGAAATCTGTTAATCTGCTGGTTTTAAATTAATGCAATGGTAATTCATGACACTCTAAAAAAATACCCGTGGGATGAAAAAGCAAAAACCGAAAACTACTTACGTATGAAAATATGAAGACATCTTCTTGCTGTGCAAAGATTCCCCTGCTTTTGAGCTGTGGGTATGTCGCTTTATGGCCCGCCTGTGCTTTTCTTTTTACCTTGCATCTCAAAATAGCATCAGAAAAAGCTCTATCCCGTGTAATAGGAAGCTGGGGTTTCAGCACAGCTGCGAGCCCCTCGGAGTCGTCTCAGGTGACCCTTCACAGTGTGATTGTCCTTGGTGTTTCTGCGCCTCAGCTGCCCAGGGCTCAGCACCCCCTCATGTCGGAGATGAGCTCACAGGATGCACCCCTGGCTTTTAAGATTGTATTAGAAATAGTGCATTTATTTTTGTGCCACTGAAGATGCAGCTAAAAATTCGACTATCTTTTGCCTTTTGTCCCCTGTATTAGCTGTTAAATTTGTGTAAGGGCTTGCCAGCTGTAAGCACACTAAATATAGATAAGGTAATCTCAGGTTGAGATCTTTATAACACATAGACGATTCATAAGGGGGAGGAAAACCACTCCAGATAGTAAATTATGTTATGATTAGACCAGTATCAAAAAATGCATGGCTTTGCATCTACCACAAGTTCATTTATTTCTGAGGTTGTGGCTAAAGTCATCTATGTACATAATGCAGAATGTATTTTAGAAAACACATTCATTTTAAAATTCAAAGCAAGCTGAGATCAGCTTTGAATTTACTATGTTTTAAGGCACATATCAATACTTTATAAATCAGGGCTCTTTTGCCTTGTAGAATCGTGTAACATAAATATATTTAACCTTGAGTCATGAAAAGTGAGCCTTTGAAGCAAGTGTATACACACTAAAATCAATGATCCCAGAAAGCCCGTATAGAACAATATCTGTATAAAGAAGTAAGTTTCAAGGCAGTCAATGAACTGGTTAGGGATGCCTAAGGTATGGGAATAAATGTTGCAAAAATACTGCTCAATAATACTCTTTACAGAAAATATCCATTGATTTTAACAAGATCTTTAGCTGAGCAAAGACCAGAGGTATAAACCTGCACAGTACAGCTCCTAGGTATAATACAGGTCTTTACATTATATTCCTACAAAGGCACAGAGGTGGAGATGAATTAAAAGGATGTTGGGGTTTTTGGTGGTTTTTTTTGTTTTGTTTGGTTGGTTGGTTGGTTTGTGGGTTGTTTTGTTTTGGTTTTTTTAACAAAAAACCAAAATTTTAGGAAATCTTACTTGGGTACTACTGTGCTTTTTGTGCCTGTGTTCATGGCACTGCTGTTCCCAGAATATGTGCATTCATCCTCTGGATACTCTGTGATCATGTATTTGCAGTTAAGATACAAAAAAAACCTCATTAACAAATCAACTGAGCACTCCTTGAAGGACCTTCTTGGGTGACATCACTTCCTTGTCTGTGGTTTCATTCATTACATGGAACCAGGAATCATGTCGTTTCATTCAGAAGATCAGATTGTAAAGATCATCTTTTACTTTTTGCTCCTGCCCATTTTGTTCTTCTGGAACAGCAGATCCTCACATCTATAATAGTTAGGAACTTCTAATTTTAAGCTTTAATTTATTTCTGAGTACTTTATTCTCATTCATCTTGCCTGATGATACTAGCCTGACTTGAACTAGCTCACCATTCTCCCGTGTTTTAATGTCTTTATAATGTCCCCTCCATACTTTTGCTCTTCTAAATCTGTGCTTTCATAGGCTTATTTGGTAAGTGGGGTCCTTCTCTTTTCTGCTTTTCCAAGCTGTGGTTTTGTATCGTCTTTTTGGTTTTTTGTTGGTGGTTTTTTTTTTTTGGGGGGGTTGAGTTTCCTTCAATAGAGGTGAAATTATATACCGGTTTTGGACAAGGTGCTAAATACACCCAGTTAGAAAGAGCTAAGAGTGGTGAGAGTGCCCTGGACTATAAGCCAATGCCTGTTCTACTGCTTCCAGAGCTCAATCACGTTGCTTGCTAATAGCTACCTTTTGGCCAAATAGTATTGACAAAGATTTCTTTTGCTTCTTTTGTTTCCAAATGATAGTGCCCAGCTCACAACAGAAATTCTTGTATTTAGCTTCTATGTGTACTATTCTGTTTTGCCTCACTGTCTTTCTCACTTTGTGCCTTACTGCAACCTTATGGGCATTCCAAATTTTTTTTTTTTTTTTTTTTGGTCCAATCACCAGATACTCATCATTTGGCCCTGGCAGCACCTCTAAACTTTGTCTCACCAAGAGCCTCAGCTGGCAGATGCCTCACTTTGGCCAAGGCCAAGCAACAGCTGCTCCGTAAGGAATTTCACCAGCAGTATGCATCTAGCCTGTTGATTTGTCAACACAACACACCCCATTGTCTCCTCTTTGTCCAGTGCCTTACTTTATTGACATTCTTTTACTAATCCTCATCCTCTTGAGCTTAACTAACAGTTTCCCATGTGTCGCTGTGCCAAAAGCTTTACTGAGCGCCAAGTAGATCAAGTCTGCAGAATTACCCTTGTCAAGAAAATTATCTTGTCTGAAGAAAGGGGTCAAGTTAGGCACAATCTACTAAAACTGCCTTTTATCTGATTTTCATCATGTAAATCAGTGCAAACCACACACCACTCCATAAACTCATGTGATCCTTGTAGTTTAAGCAAAATAAAAGTCGTGTTAATGGCTGATGATCAGGGTCACACTAAAGCCAGCAACTAAGCATAGCTGAAACAATAAGACACAATTTGTGCTGTTTTCTTAATACATCCAAAGAATATGGTTTCATTCACGTTTCATAACGGTTTCAGAAAATGTCCAACAAAGATGACAGTAGTCCACAATTTTCCAAATTTATAATTTCAAACATCCTTGAATGTAAGATCTGACAGTTTGTTTGTGAGGAAAACAAATACAAGCAGAAAAGAGTGTTCAGATGGGGCCTTGTCTATATAAAGCTAGTCTACTCAAGACAGAAATTCAAGTTCTAGACCAAATATTTGCTAACATACTAATTTGATTTTTGTAATACTTTGATTTCACATAATGGGAAACACATCCAAAATAATTAATTAATATTTTGAAGACATTTGTAAACTTTATATCATTATTTCCTAATTGTGAAATGCATGCAGTAGCAATAGCAGATGTAACAATGAGGTAAGTAGAAATGACAGGGTTTTTCTTAACTTGATATAAAAAAAAAATTACATTTATTGCCTTCCTCCCCTGATACCTGTTAACGCCCAGCAGAAGTATGAATTGAGTGTATGCTCATTTTAACAGCAGTTCTTCCCTTTAAAAGCATCTTTTCCATAGCTCATTTTCAGTATTATGATTTCTCATACTCTTTATCTTTCTGGTTTTAAGCTTCCACCTCTTTCTGTGCTGGGAAGAGACTCTTAAGGATTCCTCACTTCAGTCTGGGCAGAACACTTTGTGCAGGATGGATGAGAGGGAACTGCATGAGGTGAGGCTCCAGCGGCTTGATGGGGGAATTGGGCTGTAGAGCTGAAAGAGTGGGAGTCTGTGGCACCCTGTGGGTCCCTTGCCCACACAGATAAATTTCTGTCCTCAACCAGGCTATACTGCCAAAAAACAGCCCGCTCTGTGTGGAGCCCAACATCTTCATAATAGGATCCAGCATTTCTTTCATTCTTTATATGTGGGTTGTTGTGGGTTTTTTCTCCTATACTTTTTATTTTCTGCCAGTTGGTCTCATAATGAGACCCATATCCCTGCAGATGCCATAGCTCCAGTCCATAATCATTGTTCAGGGTCAAAAAAAGAGAGAAGAAAAAAGAAATGAGTGTGAAGAGGAGGATTGTGCAGTCTTACTTGAGAAAAGGTGTTCTGACTGTTTTCAACAGCAACTAGAAGCATTTGCAGTTATGGTGAGGGAAGAGTTTGCAATCAAAATAGTCTGAAACTGGAAAGTAATTTTGGTAGAAACACTTTTCAAGGGGTTGGATTTCCATATTCTCTCAGGTAATGTGATCCAGAATGTCTTCAGTACTTAAAAATATTTTAAGTTAGGTGGGGAAAATAAAAGCACTTCGTTATTTAACTTGAATACAAAACTAAATTTGTGAAATACTAGCAATTTTATCTTATAGGCAACTTTTTAGAGTTCTTAAAAGCACTAATAAGGTATATATCAACCCCTAGACTGCACAAAACACTGAAGCACACAAAATAAAGAAAACAAGTTTAATGAGGTAGGAAGGCTCTCAGAGTCAATGAAGAAATGAAAAGAATAAATCAGCATTGGAGTCTCAAATCATCTCCTTTTGCAAAGCGAGTATGCACAGGCTGCTTAGAAAATAAATTATACACTCAAAGCTGGTAGAGGAATGCTATTCCCAAACAAAACACTTATTTTTAACATGTAATCCCACCACAGCACTTCTCTGCTACACACACTGTAAAAGGTACAGATCTGATATGTCATTATGCAGTTGCAGCACGCTTAAACATTTCTGGTTGCTGCAGACTGAGAGCAATTTAATACCACCAAATAAAAAAAATATAGAGTTGAAAAAATAGAATGTCACTGTAGTAAAAGACTGATCAGTAACTCTGTTATGACTCAGTAGCCCACGATAAATTATTTAAACTACTTGAGCTCAAGAATGACCTTTCAGCCATTGCAAGGCAGGAAAAATATTTTCCTTTCTTTACCTCCACAATTCAAATCACGCTTCTTCCATTAAAATCAGAGGACCAAGATGTGGGAACTTGGTCATTAATCTCAGACTGTGAAGCCCTGAAGTACCATCAATCAGGTGTAGATGGTGGCTTGGTTATGGAAGCATTGGTAGAGGGTCTGCTGGGCAGAAACCAGAGGCACATCATATTGCTTATCATGAATTTCAAAGCATTTATGACAGAATATTTAAAACGGACAAATCCTTCAGATTATTCAGTCTTGTAAGGCTCAGGTCTTGAAGCACATATTTTATTCAATTCTAAATTATAAAAATAAACTTTAGGTACATATTATTACAGTGCATTTTACAGATATCCAATGAACATTGGAAATTTGTAGGTCAAGCTCCATTAGCTCAGAGTATCTAGACAGCTGCATCCCTTTGAAATCTGACCTACTTCACGTGCTTTTAAGAGCAGGCCGTGCACTTGTGGGATGTGTCAAACCGTGGTTTAGGAGTCTCCTTACGTCTTCTGCAGGTGCTGGTGGTGAGGTGCTGGCAGGGAGGAGCTGCAGGAGTTTCTGTGTGGGAGGCAGGGGCTGCCCCAGCTGGCACAGCCCATGCCAGCAGGCTCCAGGGTGCCCACCACAGGGTTCGGCTGAGCCCTGCCGCCGTGCTCCGGCTGCTTTGCGGAAAGCGTGCTTCAGAATCGGCCAAACACAACTTTTTAAATGGTGAAAAGCAGCAAAATGAACAGCAAGGAGGGAGTAGCAGGACGTGGGGGAAGTTGCTCCAGGCACCAGAGCATGGTTTCCCTGCATCCCCTGGGGAGGGGAGGCGCAGTGCAAAGGGGATGGAGCAGCACAGGAGAGCTGCAGCACAATGACCACAATCTCTGTCCTGACCCTCTGTGCTGCCCGGGACTGGGGGAAAGGAAACGGAGCTAGAAATGAAGGAGTGAAGTTGAACCTGGGGGAAAAAATGTGAGAGGTGGTGGGAAGGTGTTTTAATTTTTGCCCTTTATTTCTCACCATCCAGCACTGTTACTAATTTGTGATAAGCTAAATTACTACTTGATGAGTCAGGTGTGTATTGCCCATGAGCATACCCAGTGAGTGGTCTCTCTGTTGTGACCTGTGAGCTTTCCATTTTATTTTCACCTCCCTTCCTGTCTAGGAGGGGATTTAGGAGAGAGCTGCTGTATAGATGTCTGGCAGTTGTCTAAGGTTAAGCCACCATGTCCCTATAGCTGAATTTGCAATGCTGCTGGGGGATCTACATTGTGGTGTATGTATATGGGGAAAAGCCAACACACCTAGTGGCTCATTTGGTGCTGTTTTGAAGAATACCTTGGAAGAATGAAGTTCAATAGTTTTGGGGAACCAAAAGTTAATTCTGGAATAGTGTCACACAAATATCAATTCATTTATCCCTAGTATCTCCACATTTGAGTTCTGTTTAAGCCAAGAAGATTCTAATTTTTGACAGGTTTAAGAAAATTACATGCTGTTTCTGTAAGTTAAAAAATTGTTGTGGTTTTTGTTGTTGTTTTTTGTTTGGTTAGTTGTTTTTGTTGTTTTTTTTTTCCAGAGATAGATTTTCCACTAATGGAAATTGATTGAGTCCAATTCTGATATAGAGAACACACTGAGGAATTTCTTCAGTGAAGTATCAAATGAGCTGGAGATACTTCACATTGCAACAAATCAGCACTCTGCCAATTCATGCAACTTCACCTTTAGGAGGTAGGTACTATTTCTTGATCATTGACCTGGAAATTTTTTCTAAAACTGTGTGTTTGCTACTCCTTATTTTAAATAATTCATTTTCCCTTATTTATGCTAAAAACAATGAAAAAAAAAAAAACCCATAGGAATATTTTGAAAGTGTAGTGGTTTGCACAGAAATTGTGAGAAGGAGAAAAAGGCTTTAGAGGAATCAGTGTGAAAGGTGTACTAAAGTAGGTGTATACGTAGGAAATCTGTGGTTATGCTACTGCAGTGTTAGCCAGGACCTTAGCACATCAGCAAAATGTTCTGTTATAACAGCAGATATTGAAACATGGAAACTTCACATTGGTACCTAGAACATGATATATATGATAGAAACCAAATTTATATGATATAAATATGATATATGACCCAATTCTATTTATAGAAACCCAATAAATATGATAAAAAATGTGATTCGTTTCTAGAGCCTTAAGGTTGGTGACTGCAGATTTGAAAGGTATATAATTTTGATAACAGTACATAATATTGGCTATTTAATACTCATGCACATCTTCCATTTCCATGGTATATTAATAGTGCAATATTACTAACTGGAAATGGTGATGCTGGATCCTGAAGGGACCTGAAGTTGTACAAGCTTTAGAAAATGCTGCCTGTATCTGGAAATGATAGTCAGAAAGGGAAACGACATGGAGAAAAGTACAAACTCATTTTATTCTGTGTATCCACAAAGTAGAAGATGATGGGAAGGATGACACCAAGCTGATTGGTTCAGTTGACACACCTGAAGGACAGGATGCCATCCAGAGGGACCTGGACAAGAAGTGGTCCAACAGGCATCACATGAGGTTTAACAAGACCGAGGGCAAGCACTGGTGTTGGGGCAACTTCCAGCATCAATAAAGGCTGAGGCATAAACAGGTCAAGAGCAGCCCTGAAGAGAAGGACTTGGGGGTGCTGGTGGATGAGAGGCTGCACATGACCCAGCAATGTGTGCCCACAGCCCAGAGAGCCAAACATGTTCTGGGCTGCATCCAAAGCAGCGTGGGCAGCAGGGCCAGGGAGGGGATTCTGCCCCTCTGCTCTGCTCTGGTGAGATCCCACCTGGAACCCTGCATCCAGCTCTGGGGTGCCAGCACAGAACTGTTGGAGAGATTTCAGAGGAGGCCACCAAGTGGATTAGAAAGATGGAACAACTCTCCTATGAGGAAAGGCAAAGAGAATTGGGGTTGTTCAGCCTGAGGAAGAGAAGGCTTCGGGGCTTAATTTCAGCCTTCCAGTACCTGAAGGGAGCCCACAAGAAAGATGGAGAGAGACTATTTACAAGTGCATGTGGTGACAGGAAAAGGGGAAATGGCTTTGCACTAAAAGAGGGTAGGTATAGATTAGATATTAGGAAGAATTTTGATTCTATGGCTCTATAAAAAGTTCCTTGTATATACTTTCAAAGTTTGAAGGCAAACTCTGGCAAAACAGAGAAAGTATTAATTGGTCTCTAATGTTCATTGCTAGCACATTCCAATCTTTAGTCATCCTGTGCAATATCCTTTGCATCTGAGTGAGGTTAATGCAGATTGCTGGGAAGCTGGGGCTTGAGAGATGTTGGTTTCTCCTAAAATGAGTACCTCTGAATACATGAGACAAATTCATACAGCATCAAGAAATATTAATGGAGAACATTTGGCACTGTTCCTTAGCTTCTCCAACAGCAGACATTCAAGGAAGGGAAATGTGACATCTGACTACCTGAAATTCCTGTTCTCTTTCTTTCACACAAAGCAATTTACAGAAAAGGGAGGCAGAAATCCACTCTGGAGATGTCTCCGTTTTTACCCCTCAGAGGTTTTTCTGCAGGTTTCTCTGTTTTGCCTGCCCCTGCCTGGGAGCAAACAAGGGAGTACACAGTCAACTGGAGCCTGTATGCTGTGCTGTCACTGTACACCAGCTGCCTGTTATTCAAGAAATGTTGTAAAACATCTCAGGGAGTCTGTGACTAACACAGTTTCAGTAACGATCCAGACAGAGGCACTAGAGCAGGAGTTAATTAGCAGCCACCCAGCAGCACCAAAGTGAAATGGAAAGATTCTGTGTTTAAAACCCCACCACTCCTCCAATCCACATAATTCACATTTGTCACTCACTGTACAAAAGCAGGCACTTAACTCTTTGATTCTCTAAGTGCAAAACCAAAGCAAGGCAAATCTTTTCATATGCTTTGTAGTACCAGCTGCTCTACTGTCCTTTTACAGCTAATTAAAACCACATGATTTTCCAACTCACTTGGTACAGAAAAATGTGTATTTTGGTGCTATATCACTTCAAAAGAGCACGTCTTACTGCAGATTAGAGAGCAATAACTTGAGATCCTGTTGAGATCTGAAAAAGGAGTCAACAATTATGGTTGGCCTTCATCCTCAGGAGCCTTAACAAATTCTCATAAAAGTCCCCTGAGGTATAGTTAGATGCCATCTATGCAGCAAAATCCCTGCAGCTGAGCAGTGTAGGAAAAGGATTTGGCAGTTTCCCTGAGACATGTATATTCAAGTGGAAATTATTCAGAGGGAAAGGTTCGTCTCTATGGCTGAAGTTATTTCCAAGTGGGCCAGCAATATGCTGGTTTCAGGACTGAGGCAGCAAGGAGAAACAGCTCTTGAAAGGAAAGATGGAAAGAAGAGCAGGAAGACCATTTTTTTTTTCATTAGTTCATGGATTAATAAATCAGTGTTTGTGATCTATTTTGAGGGCTCTGAATAATAAAAGGCAACCTATAAGTGTTGAAATCCCACTCTTCTGAATTTGCAGTATAATTAAATTTGTGAGAATTATGCAGTCAAAAGGTTCACAAATCAAGTTGTTGGGGTTTTTCTAACAACTTTCAGTTTGAGGCTAATTATGTGCTTCATGTAGGTAATGGATTTTTCATACAGTTTCTATGTTCATATTCATATTCAAAAGCCATGCCCATAAAATAATATATTCTTCTGGGGCATACCATCAGATATTTTAATCAGTTAGGAAAGTTGATTAAGAAACTAACAGATTTGAAAAGCACTTTGCAGTAATGCAGATCAAGATTCAGGCAGGGGATGTGCAACAGTTTATATTAAAAAAAAAATAAAGATGGAATTTTTTTCCTTGTTCTTCCTTTTTTTTTTTTTTCCAGTTTGCTGTGTTTGTTGTAATTTGACTCATCATAACTTCCAAATGGCCACACATTTCATTTTTGCTCATAGCAAACTCTTCTCAAAGTTTGATGGAGAACTTTTTCTAGAAAATATTTTTCATCAGGGTAACACGTCTGAAAGAGAAGATTGACAATTTTCTTTTTTTGAATCCTGAGAATTTTAAAAGTGCAAGCAAATGGTTATGCCAACACAGAGATGGATTTATTACACACTAGTGTAAAGCATGAATCACATTAACAAATGTAGGATTCTATTGTGTATATTTTGTAAATATTTAGTTTAATTGCTTGTGAAGCCAAGGCCTAAAATGTACATATTTATACTGATAAGCATGTATATGTTCATAGAGATCATGGTGAGTTAAAATGTAGGAAAAGAACTACTGCAAATTTACATATTAGTAGACAGGGACTACTAGATGTGGAATGTTAATAGAAGTAAGACAGAACATGGAGTTATCAGACTAACTGCTCTGATTAACTTCCTTCTTTATTATGTTCAGAATTATTACAGAAAGGAAACATAGACCCTTCCAGAAGCCTTTTAGGAAGCCCCTAGGAAAGCAAACCCTGGATCCTGAGGTAGTGGCAGGAGTCATGAAATATTACAGTCTGTAGAAATATTTTTTTTGAGAACTCTGTACCTTGTAGCCTTTAGTTGTGCTGCTGTAATATTATGGCCTTAACTGTAAATGTAAACATAATGATTTAGTGTAATATGCTCTGTTATCTTTTGGCACAGCAAGAACACTGAGTATTCACTTGAGTGAAGAATGACTGGAAAATCTCTGATTCTGAAGCACATCTGAAGAGCTTCTGTCAGGACAAATTATACCACACAAACACAATAAATATGATCTGAGAGCAGGAGATTAATTCTGTAGGTCATACACTGTGTAGTTCCTTAGGCCTGTGAAAGTCATTCCGAAGAACTGTAAGCCTGCCAGAGATCAAGGTGCAAATACTACAGAAAACATAAAAGAAGCAAGTACAAAAAGAATGAGCCTATGAAGGTCAGCATTTTTTATATCAACTCCCTTAATGCAGTTTCCTGGGCAGATGATCAGAGCATGCTGCATTTCCAGTTTGTTCCTGCTATGCTTCTTCTACTACCCTTTTATTCAATGTCCATTTACTTAGTTAGTCTGTAGGTGTTAAATGTGTAAGACCATTAAGAACAGTAAAAAAATATCCCTCAGTGAGAATATAAAATCAGTAAAAGCTTAGCAAATCTGAGGAACCATAATAAACAGCATACATTTTACTTCATTTTCATTATGGTAACTGGAAATTATGTGATAGGGAACCTTCAAACCAGAAATGCAAAAAATCAGCCAGGATAAAGGTCACAAAGGTTGTTTAGGAATCTTATCTTTATGTGCATATGTTTTGTTTTTTTTTTTTATTAGA
This sequence comes from Urocynchramus pylzowi, assembly GCA_013397555.1. Taxonomy (NCBI): domain Eukaryota; kingdom Metazoa; phylum Chordata; class Aves; order Passeriformes; family Fringillidae; genus Urocynchramus; species Urocynchramus pylzowi. Next base: position 1,043,367 of record VZRH01000338.1, on the reverse strand, counting down.
GACTTAATTACTCTAAAAAGATTAATTTTATGTTAATAGCAACTAAATGCTTATTCCAACATGGTTTTATTCTGATCTTGAAGCTATTTTCAAGAGATTTTCCATCTGTACATAGCCTTTAAGAGGCTATTCACATTGTCTCTCAGTCCTGTTGGTGCAGAGCATGAGCCAGGGAGATGGTACTGGAGCATATTTATTGGTTTATAGGAAGCAGCCAAGGAAGTTCAGAGATGTCATGGCAGCATTAGAGATTCTTGGACAGCCCTTACATGACTACCTGTAACGAGTTAACTAGCATTATGAAGAACTGCTTTTCAAAACTCACTATCATCCAGTTCAGGGCTAGACTCAAACTGAAAAAGTCTTATGTGTTCAAAAATCTTGAGTAACCAATTACAGATAGGTAAGTCTATTTTCCCTTATAAATAATGCCTTTCCCTAAAATGTTTACTTTTTCTATTATCTAAATAATGACTTAAGTCAGAAAAAGATTAACAAAAAGGCTAGTCACCTTTATAATAAATATTTTCCTAAAGAACACGTGATTCATTTTATTTGCAGCAATCAATGGTACCTTTGAAGGAAAATCAAGAAAAAATATTTTAAAAGCTATCAGCACAGGCCTGTGCTATTTCTAATAGATTTAATTGCTCTAGATCAGTTAATTTACATAGATTACATAGAGTTGTTAAAGATTTATCCTATTCTCCAGTAATTTAATCTTCCTGAAATGCTTTCTGCTTTCCTATATTTATGTCTTCTCAAAATAAGTGCAAAATATTAAATTAGAAAAGCAACAATTCATAAGCACTTACCTATACATGGCTGCACACAACAGACAGAAAACAAGGTTGCAGTCATGTAGGACTTTTTTTCATGAGAGAGGTGTAACTGCACAGCTGTGGCCATGACATAAGAGTTTATTTAGTCTGGACTCTACAGAAGCAATAATGAGCACAGTAAGATAACAAGCAGATGAGTTTTGAACTTCTAAAAACTGCTGAGTAATACAATGCTAAATTAAGAAGCTAGCTCCTTACTTCTTCTGAACCATTAGTTTTTCAATTTGAGGAAAACAAGAATAGGAAAGAAAAGGCAGGGTTTTTGGGGGGAGCTGTGAGACCTTGGAACTATGGCTGGGAAGTTCTGGATGATACTTGGTCATGACAGATTACACTGCTTAATCTGTATTGCTGAACTACAGTTCAAAAATTGTCACTGCAAAAGCTGTAGTTCAAGGCAGACAGCCAGGTCACAAAACTAGGCAGTCATTTGTCTGGCTTAGACCTGGACAGACCTTTGTCTGATTCGACGTGGAATCAGTCTCTTGACTTGACAATTATGCATATATTCAGAAAAATTAAGGAAGATTAGTAAGGGAGATTATTAGCCCAGAGCAGAGCACCTTGTTTCAAGCAGGCACTGATCAATTCAATTTAATTATCCCTCATCATATCCACCTACCTGTACATGACTACACAAGTCAGGCAGGAATCAAATTCACAGTCATCTGGGATTTTTTTCTGCAGGAGAAAGGTGTAACTCCTTAACTGTGCCCATAAGAGTTTATTTAGGCTGGATTCATTAGAAGAAATAATGAGCATAAAAAGATAATAAGCAGGTTATTTTAGAGGTGCTATAAATGACTGTCCATGCTTTATTTATTTACCAAGGGTGTAAAGGCAGAGTGAAAGCAGTGAACTCTTCCTCTCTTGTCTGTCTCAAAAACTACCTTCAGTCTCAGTGAAGCCTGGAAAACATTAGGGGAACCTCAGTTTTAGCTCTGTCAAAACCAAATCAGCTGCTGAAAACTACAGACGTCTTCAGAAGGGATGAATGAACAGTTAGCACCAAAAAACAGTCCTTCATTAGTAAAACAAAACAAACGTATTGCCATGTGAATCTCCAGGTAGCCAGAAAGTAAAAAAACCCACGGAATTAGTTTTGAAGCAGAAAAAAATGTGTGATGAAACTGAGAAGTCAGTTACATTTTGTTGACTTCATCAGGAAATGAGGGAGTAAGGTAGGCATTTCAGAGAGACTCTTTGGAAATCCTATGAACTTTGTGCTCTGTTCACCAGCTTTCAGAGTTTCCTCCTTACTTATGACTATGACATTGTAGCCACTTTTATGTTCTTCATTGGTGAAGGACCCCACCTCAGGCTATGGAGATCTGCTGTCTATGTCCTGCATGAATTTTGTTCCAAGCTGTGCCAATTAACTCTGTAAACTGTGGAGTGTTCGTCATATCCCTATCAGACATGTGTCATTATAAGTGCTACAGTTTGAATGAATCCAGAAATAATTCTAGCTTGTCAGCTGAGCAGACAGTCTTGTCACTACCCTGCCAGTTTATACATGAGGTAGTGGGAGCTGTGTGAGAAAGCAGTGAACAATCAATTGAACTAATTGAAAGCAAAGTGATTGAAATAAATGAATGGCATTGAAGGAATCATGTTGAGTTGTTGCTAAGAGAAAATTGTTTTGAGCTGTATATTCTTAGGAGGTTTGTCATGGATGCATCCAAGAGTATGGCATACTGCTGGTCAGAGGCTGGAGGGAGAAGGAGGGTACCCTCAGCAGGGAGCTTGTCATGTGCTAGCTCTGTGTCTTTCAGTCCACCTGGTCAGCTGAAAGCCACATCCTTCTGGGCACTGAAAGCTCTTGTTTCATGATAGATAGATGAGTAGGCATGTATTGATGTTGGTTGACCAAATTTATTCTGTGTTTTACTAGTAAAACTTAATTTTAATGGGAAGATGAGTTTCTTGACAAACACTTTTTTTTTTTTTTTTTTTTTTTTTCCAGAAAGTGACAGCATTTCTTGAAAATCCTTGATGACAATGCAAAGGAAGAGTTCTTTTGGAACTTCTAACTTTTTCCTTTAAATTATCAGGTTTTTTCATTACTCAACATGTTTGGAAATTCAGTGATTTTTTTTTTTTTTTGTTTCCAATGAAAACAAAACAAAACAAAACAAAACCAAAAAAAAACCACAGTGGAAAGCATCTTTTTAGTAGACATTTTCTGCAAGAAAACTACCACATATTATACCAAACCTGAAAGAGACATCAAGAAATGTCAGAGATGTCGAGTTCATGTTGCAAGTCAAGTGTAGAACTGGAATAAAATTTCTACCTTTTCATTTCCTGGTGCTCTTAAATCTTTCCTTCTCTCTTTGTGTCATTCTTTAACTTCAACTCCTGTTCTGAACCTATCAAATATACTCTGATCCCAAATTTTTGTTAACTCATGTAATTTATCTTCACCATTCATCAAAGCATATGGTATGATTTTCATAGTAAGTGTCTCCTCTGGTTATTACGACTTTGCTGAAGAAATTCTGGCAAATGCTGCCTTTTAGTTTTTGCTGTATTCTGTATTAAATGATATTAAAATCATAGAATCTTTTATTCATCTTAATATGTTTAAGATGCTCCTCAATATCTGAATTCTGTGTTTGTGCTGAAATACACAAATGCTTTCTTGTTTTACTGAAGATAGGGAAGTTATACTTGAAGATGTTATTCTATGAAATCTGAGCATGACAAAATAAACTTCCTTGTATTACTGCTGTTGTGGAAGAATGTAATTCTTTGTAAACACTGAGTGCATGTGAGTGTTTGAGATCACAAACCCCTGCATATATCTGTTATATAATGGGCACTTGGAGCCATTTATCATTAATGACTGCTCTTTTTTATTAATATGTTGTATTTGTCTAAACAGAAGTCCTTATGTTTTGGGTTAGAGCAATGAGTCCTGGGAATTTGGACATATACGGCCCCGTGGCAGCCAGCAATTAGTATCTTGGCATTTGTGGGAAGACTGTTGCCAATATCACTCACCTGCTATTACTAAAGAGCAATATCACAAGAAAGCAATAAAGAAGAGGGAAAAGAAAGTAGTTATTGTTTGTTTACCTGGCATGAAAGCAAAGCGAGCTGCATGGAGAGAGGCCAAATTGTTGCTCGGAAGAAATACAGCAGGTAGCACGAACGTGAACGGCTGCACGCCAGAGCCAGCCCCTGCAGAGGGGCACACATGCTGCCAGGCCCAGCCATGGAACCAGGGCCCAAGTCCAACCTGTCATGCATATTAGAGAAAGATTAGAAGTTCTAACCACTCATCTGAATGAAGAAAGAACAGGAATTTTTTTTTTTTTTTCCTGTAAGAAAGAGTACACCTAGACATGAGGGAGAGAAGGAAAAAGGGAGGTGAATACAGAGAAAGGGAAGCTCTTCTCCCAGCCCCTGGCTAATGCACCTCACTAGGATGACACAAAAGCTTTCAAAAGTGTTATAGCTGCACTTTAAAGTAAACAGAAAAGCAGAAATCTTCCTGGTATAACAAAAACTTAATAAACCGGTTGTCATCATAAATCAAGGCATTGTTCATTTGAAGAATACTTCTTCCAAAGGAAAATGCCAATAGTAGATATACATCTTAAAGCTGGAAGTATTTTATTGTTTTGTCCAGAAATTGACACAGGTCCTTCTTTTCTTTGAAATGTGGGAAAATAAATAGCTTACAGCCTGATGGTGGCGAATTGGGATGCTCCTTAAAATTTTCTCTCAGATTAGTCTCAGAAAAAGCAAAGATTTAAATCCCGATCTTCCCAAAGAAGCAAGGTACCACTTTCTCTCTGTTTCTTTTTTCTGATTTTTCACCTGTGCAGAATAGGACTCCTCTTACAAGTTCATATGCTTTTAAAGCTCTAGGTCATCCAGATACACAGTACCCAAGAGGAACAGCAGTTATTGAATTTTCCCTTTAAAGCTCTATGGTTTGCTAACAGTAGGTAAAAATTAAGTCAAAAGGATATCTATCAGGGACTGGATCAATAAATTGCTTTTCATACTGAGGGTAACTTAATTCATGCTCAGAGAGTGTCTTTGCTCAGACAGAGTGTCTGTTGTAGAGACAGAGCTGAACAGATAATGTTTGTTGCAGACTGTGCGGGGGAGCACAGAGCAGCACTAGGTACAGGCTTTCCTCTTCGCAGATGCACACATGTGTGTAGACCATAAATGAAGTTACAGTCTAACAGTGCTGCAAGTGTATTTTACCAACTCTGCACTTCATAGGACACATGAGGAAATTGTTCCAGTCTTAAAGATTTCTCTGAAGTACAGAGACAGGTGCCAGGACAGTGACATGGGGAAACCCAGACCACCATCCAGGACTGATGCACCATCCAATCTGGCCATCTGATCACATGAGAAAAAAAATAGTAGTTTCAAACAGTCATTATTTGGTATCCTTCCAAATGTAGTAAAGTCTTTAAAAATTGTTAAGTCAGTGCTAGATTGAGAAGCTATCTCCTTACTTCTTCTGTACCATTAATTTTTTTTGTTCTAAGGAAAAAGAGAATAGGAAGCAAGAAGCAGGATTTTTTGGGCTGGGATTGTAAAGGAGTCCATCAGCCCAGGTCTGAACACCTTGTTTCAGGCAGACACCCATTATAGCTTATAAGAAAATTTAGGTACCCATGGCATTGTAATGAAAGTATTGAAGTAATTTATTTTTTGAGAATCAGCTATATATCTCATTATGAACATCTGTTTATTGCATCTATAATGACTCAAATCTCCATTGGCTGATCTATTTATCTCTTATAAAGAGTTTTTGTTAATCCTGTTCTGTTTAGGAGTTTTTGATGTAAAATATATACTTGAAACTCATAAGGAAGCTATATTTAAATTATCCTGAATTAACTGAGAAGTAATAATTTTCTGGGGGAAAAGGGGAATTATAGAATTTCACTAGTGAATAATTTTTAGATTGCACTATATTTTAAGATCCTATTTTAAAATGACAGACCCAGAAAGCCAATGCTTTCCCTCTCTTTTGTATATGTTTGAAAGACATAGAGAAACCATAAAAACTTAAATTTTATTCCTTTTCTTCTACATAAGTGTTAAGAATCTATTGAAGAAAAATATTTAAAAATGGTCAGGTAGTAGCTTTAAGTAGTTACATGATGTACATGTCTGATGCCTGAAAAGAAATAACAGCAGTGAGAAGGGCAAAGAAGCAAATCCAGAAAGTCACAGCTAAGGTAGTGGCACAAGTCCAATGTTAAAGGTACAGTGAGGAAATCTAATTTGTCTGATGAGTCAGGGAGAGGCATGCACAACATCTAGACAGTATCTAAGACTGGGGATAGCTTATCTGGATTTGTGTTTTTGAAGCCTCTTCTTTACAGGTATCTGTATGTTTGTCTCAAATCCACCTGACAGATGGATTAACAGGTATTATGCTTATTTAACACTGCAAGGAACAGATGAGATGCTGAGCAATTTCCACTGAATTTACTGGAATTCACAATGGGCATTATTGTAGTGACAAATATTAGTTTCAGAAAAATTATAGGGTTCATAGAAGGGTCACAAAGATGACCAAAGGACAGGAAAATCTGTCACTTGAGAAAAGTCTGAGAAAACTTCATTTGTTCAGTCTTGGGAAAAGAAGACTTAGGGAACATTTTGCCGTCATGTTTCAGGGGTGGGGACAGCAAAAATGTGGATTACATGGTGTTGGATGTTTCTCATATTTAGCTAGACAGGATTCTGGGTCACCTTGGCTAGATTGTGGTTTTGGCAAAAAAGTTTGGACTAGATGATCCTTGAGGTCCCTTCCAACCCAATATTCTATGATTCTTGTCATGCAGTTATTTTCTCCCTGAAAACATTAACTCAGAAGGTATGGCTTTGATGGTAGCCTTTACATTAACATACATAATGCAGTGGAATGCAACACAAAGAAAGATACATCTCAGGGTTTGAGAATTTCACTACTACATCCGAATCACAAAGCCATATTTTTTTTTTACTGTAGTTATGGCATAATATGTCTTCTGTATTCTAATCCTTGCTAAAATCACATGCATTGTCATTTACAAGAAGTATATTTAGCTATAAGATAGCTAAATCTGAAGATCTGAAGATCTTCTGTAGGTTAAAGATGATCTGAACAAGAAAATGCTCAAAGTCCCCATCACACCACAAGAAGCTAGTCCTGTAGTAGTCCTGTACCTTGCTTCTTAGCTCTGGTCAGTCTGGTTTTCCACAGTGCATCAGCAATCTGGTCTGCAACAAAATCTTCTATACAGATAGCATTTCAAATTAAATTTAATTAGAAAATAAAAAAAAGTGCACATGAAAGTCTCTCACCCACTACTGCACAAACAACATTTTTTTGCTTATGCTTTTACCCAGCAAAATGCTTTGGAAACATATCAAACTTGTTTGTTCAAGATGCAGGAACTACATACAGTAAACATCCATCTGCGTAGTAGTCTTAGAAGCATTTTGACAAAATTAAAGAAGACACAAACAATAAAATAGTCTTTCTTCACATATACCAGTGGGCTAGGCTATCTCTTTAAGCCTGATAAGATTCAGGAAAGAAATTTAGACAAACTACAGACTGCATGAATAGCTCATTGTATCAGAAATTTTGATTTTGAGAGCAATGGTAGACATGGGCCAAGAAGGGTGCAGGCTTTACATTATCAGTAAAAGGCACTTCTGCCTCTATAAAATTAAAGGCAGTTGAGTATAATGAAAGCATTTCTAGCAAGCAATTTTTGTAACCATAAACAAAAGAGGAAATCTATCCCTCAGTAAATCTCACAGTGACAGGACCAGAGGGCTGCCACTACCCCAGCCCAAGCTCCAGGTTGCATTTTGATAGAAGTGTACAGGCCTGTGACTGCCCCTGTGCAGGACTGCTTCTGGAACTGCACCAGCTGAAGAGCCATTCATCTGAAGCCATTCAAGCTGAAGAGCTGAAGAGCTGGGATGGAGCCATTAACTGAAGACTGTTTATTTATAAGCAGTGTTCTTGCTGATTACACAGATGATTATGTCTGTCTGCTGGCAAGAATTCTATTTCCTGTATATTTCATATTTAGGAATATTAATATTTATTTTAAAAAGTTATAAATCTCCAGACTTCCCATAGTCAAATTTAGTTTGATTTAACAAAACATGAATTTTACCAGAAAATAAAATCTCTCAGTGATACATTCATGCATCTCATTCAGTAATGAGCTGAGTTGTACTATTTGCAAGAGATGTTTTCCTTTGGTGAAGACTTGCTAACTTTCCTCAATGTTAAACAAAAATTATGCAAGCTTTGATTAGACCTATCAGCTTTCTAAAGGGACTATCAAAAGATAATTACGCACAAGAATGATAATCATAGGAAGTAGTGCATGTTGTTCAAAGAAAATGTCTTCTGAAATCTGCAATTATATATGTTTCTGGAAATATTCCCAAGTAAACTTCATTTTGTAGCTTATCCTCAAGAGATGTCATTAACATAACGATACATTTGTACCAATTATCAAGGGAATGTCTGAATTTATTTTCACAGCTGGGTAAATAAGGAGCACATTCCCAGTAACAGTTGTATGACTAAGTTCATATTTGTTGTATTATATTGATACATTATTTGTCAAACAGCACTTAGAGTAACAGCTGTAAGAATAACTATTTTATAAACTCAAGTGATTTTTCTCTATTTCAGATACCTTCAATGGAAGTAATTGAGCTGGTTAGTCAGATAGACAGGTGACAAATAAGCATACCAGCCTATCTACCATGGCTTTGGTATGTTCTGCTGATCTGCTTCTGCTGCTCTGGCATTACTGAAAATTTGCTTCAGTTGATTATTGTGCAAGTATTCTGGAGAGATTTAGCTCTGTCTCATAAAATGATTACTGTGGCTTTAACTACACTGCTTTCATTAAGGTCAAAGGAAATTATGACTTATTCTTCTAATAAGACTTGGCACAGAAACCTGTGTCCCTAGCCTGAAAAATTTTCAGATGATCTCTATACTTTTTTTTCAGACTAGCTGAGAAGAAATCCCTTGATTTTTCAGGAATCAAGAAGAAATAGCATTTCCATAATGGAAAGAATGCTCCTGAACTTTGGGTTATACATGTGTACAGAGTAATGTCTGAGCATGTTGTTCCTTCAGTTATGCATTCTGAATATAGGAAAATAGTCTAAAATAGTCTATTTGTTCTGACAGAGAATCCAGTGCTTCCTCAGTGTATACAATCTTAATTATATGAGACTGGAATGTAGTTTAACTTTTATTGTATTGGTTGCAGTGATTTCCTTCTCATGGAAACCTCTTAAGCATGATTTAACATCCCTATTTCTCAGGCAGGAATGAATCACATCACTATACAGAAGTAGGAAAACTGACACCTTGACAGTCTTAAAAACTCCTTTGGTAATTTTTTTATCAGTTACGTATCTTATAAAAGAAAATCAAAACCTTGAAGAAGTCTGAATCAGGGGAAACTCCCAAAAAAAAAAAAAAAAAAAGCGAGTTCATGTATGCTCATCCTGACCAGAGTTTTATTTGAGTATGAATTACCTTTTCTCCATACTGTTAAGTGAAATTATCCTCCCTGGAAGTCTTCATTTAATTTGCTCATCATGATTGTATTAATAAATCTATAGAGAATCTGTCATGTATTTTTCAATGAATAATTTTTATAGTTAAAGTATGTTGAAATTAGTAAAGTACATTCTTGAATGCTCTGAAAGCACAACTATTTCACAAAATTACTTTGGAAATGGCATTGTGGATTCCACCTATCATTTTCTCTCTAATATTTGAAGATGAAATTCTTGTTCAATTTACAAGGAGAAAGTAGTCTTTCCAAACAGCTTGTTCAACAAGCCCCAAATAAGCACTGAAATTGGACTGAGATCTTTCTGACTCCCTGCTTTCCAGCCCCAACTTCTTCAGTGAAGGAATGAGGAAGGACTGAAGTGGTAGCTGGGATACAGCCAATACCCAGATATGTTTTCTGGCATTTTTGGTGCACTGCCCTTCCAAAAGGACAACCAAACCCCACTCCTGCTAGGTGCCTGATATTTAACTGGCTGCTTTTAGGCGCTAGATCTTCTGAACAGAAATTACGCAAATGTACAGGTACACTTTCAGACTAAACCAATTTCAAATGATGGCTTTTCCTTCACTGAAGTCATCAATTTGGAGTAAATATTTAATGTATTTAGGACTGAAAATGTGAGTCAAACCCACTGCAAAGTAGGGTCTGCTGTGAGCCTTGCATTTGCTGTTTGTGCAGGCATCAGGTTTCCTGATTAAGTTTGCAGGATGCTTCTTTTTAAGGGTACAGGAAGTTAAAATACAGCACTGAAATGAACATCACAAATAAAATCCAGGCACAGGAATGGTATTTAAAGTGTTTAAACATTTCAGGATCACTAGTGAAGAAAGATTTGCAGGAGAATTATGGAAATTTGGGAGTAAAGAATACTATTCAGGATTCAGCCTTGACTATGTGACATGGTATGCAGCCTGAGCTGCATATGTGCCACACAGGAATATTCCTTACAGCAACCCAAAAGGTGGAATTCAAGCTCATGAAAATTCACATGAGCCTAAGCGGGGAATTTATTCTTCCCAAACAAATTCGATTCCATTTTCAAATAAAACTAGAAATGTTTTTAGTAACAGTGTATTATATTGAGTTTAAACATCTTCAAATAATTTGGTCATTTATGTTTGGTCATATGTCATGTATGAAGCAAACAAGCTTCATTGTACAACCCAAACATTGCTTCCTTATATTCAAATTGTATAAACCTTATATGCATATATGTTTTTTAAGCTCCTTGTGCTTTTCAGTAACACTAAGCATGACCTGGAGAAAATATAAAATGTCCTTATCAGAAAAAATAGTACATTACACAGAACCAGGTAACTTTCTGTGTGTTGCTAAGGACAAAGCAGTTACACAGGTTTAGCAGAGAGAAATGCCTTTTGGCATATCTAAATAAAAGTCAGACATCTAGGAGCCAAATAATTTTCATGCAAATTCCCATTGCAGTGTTGAAGCCACAAAGGTCAACTCAGTCCTTGGAAGTTTGAGCTGAGAATTGCCAGGAAAGGATGGGAAAGTAGCAGTCCTTTGTCACCACAGTGCGGCTCCTACAGAGCAGGGGCACGTCTGATTCTTCCCACACTTTGGAAAAGGATGCTGAAAGATTAGAAAAATTCAGGAAAGACCTACAAGCTTGATTTGAGGTCTAGAGAGAATTAAGGGACTCAGGGTAGTTAATTAGTCAAACATGTGATGTGATCATGGCCTTCAGAAGTACTTCAGTGGAGAGAAGACTTCCTATAATGACTTCTTTAATTTAGTAAAATAAGGATAATGAAATCCAAAGCCTGGAAATTAAATTTATACAAATTTAGAATAGAAATTATATGCAATTTAAAAGCAAGAGTAAAAAACATTGTACTAATTTGCCTAGAAAAATACAGTATTCTCCAGCCTTTAAAGCTTACTATCCAAAAGGTAGTCTGTCTAAAAGATGTGCTGCAGATTAAGTAGAAGTTACAATCTGTATATGCAAATTATAAGGGAACTTCTCTAGCCCTTATTACTCAGACTAGAGGATGTTCTGCAATAAAAATCACAAAAGCTGGAAAAATTTCTTCTAGACTCATCTTGTTGTTTGAGACGTATTTGCCCTTATGTATGTGGGTGAACAGAAGGAGGGTTTATGCTCTTGCCTGTCTTACTCTGGTTTCATATACATCTGCTGCCCAGGAAGTAACCTGTTGTGAAAAATACTGAGTTAGTCCTCATATTATTATTATTGTTGTTTCTGCTTTGCCTTTATATGTTTTAAAAATAAAATGTCAGATACATGGAGGTGTTTTGGGATGACTAACCTAGACCCACAGGCACAGAGCTTGATAGAGTCCCATACACTGAACTATTTTATTTCTAATTATTTATACAAAGTTGGCTGTACTGTACTAATTTATTTCAGGGGTGTAAGTTTGGTGCTTAAATTTTAGTGGTGTGAATATTTTAAATTATTTTTTAGTATGGCAACCTGCTAACCAGTGGCTAGGTGAATATGGGAGTTTCACCTGCTCTTGGTCAAAAGAATAAATGTCTGAAATTATAAGTAAAAGGCTACTGCTGAGGACTTGCTGTGTTTGTAAGAAAGATTGAAAGCAGGGAAAAGAGACAGAAGTAGCCAATTAAGCACTGTCATTAGCAGACAAGAGTGATGCCCAATAAGTCAGCAAGAAATATCATTAAAACTATGTTCCTTTTAAGAAAGTACTTCCTGTACATTTCTGAATCTGAAATGTGCCATGCTTACATTCTGATTCTGAAACTTCCAGGTTCTATGAGATTTTGTTATGCAGAAGATACTCATAATTAATTTTTTTTTCTTTTTTCCTTGGTTTACTTTGGTGGTTTTTTCTTTCTCTATTTGTTGGATACCATAGTAACCGGTTTCTGGATACTGAGTCCCCAAACTATCTCATTGGCCTCCATGGAAGGAGGTTAAGTGAAACAACATCTGGAGCTTTAAAAAAAGTACATTAAACCACTGGCTCAGGGATTCATGGAGGCACTGCTGCCAACAGGTACCAAGTCTCAGTGGTGACTAATGTCCTGAGAACTGCTTTTTCCATGGATGGAGCAATGACCCCAAACCTACAGTGACCTGGAGGAGGATTGCTGGAGAAAAAGTTATTATTGTCTGATGTTTTTAGTGCCTGAACACAATGCCTGAACAACTAAAACATTTATACAGGATGGTATGGACTGAAGTTTGATTCATTTGTCATCCTCAGAGTGTCCCAGCAACATATCCTAGTTTGAAGAGGATTTTTACATATGCTAGAAGTTTCATTTGATCAAGAGTGCACCTTCAAAGCAAATGTCCTAATCAGTTTTCACTCTGCTTTGGTTTGCAGTGTGGAACAGCCTGGCAGCACAGAAACTGGTGTCCTTCTGGGCAAAACTAAGACAAAGAACATCTGCCAGGGGCTTATTTACTGTGCTGTAACCATTGCCAGGCACTCAGTGCAAGTCACAAGCTTTGTAGTGGGTCGTGTCAGTCCCTCCTGATGGGACTACGGCACACTGAAGAAAGCAATGAAAGATGCAAGAAGCAATGAAAGATTCACAGTGGTAAACCCAAAAAGCATAAGGAATATGGTTGTGCAAACCCAGTTGATAGGCTTGGCTGCATTGTTTGCAGGTCAGAAGTAGTTCTGGGAATGGCTGCCAAGACTTTTTTCTCTAGAAATCGTTTTAAAATTCATACCTAGCTCCTGTGAACTTCTCCCAAGGAGTATTCCCCAAATATGAATTCATGGATCCATGTTCCCTCTTGAGCCATCCCTTCTAGCACAAGTAGTAATTGTGTCCCACTCCTTGTTGACAAGGGCATTGAGCTGATACCAGATCATGACTTCAGCAGCTTCTAGCTCTGATTATGGCCATCTTAATTTTCTGGACACATTTTGCATTTAAAAACCTCTTCTTGGGGTATTAACTGTGATATTTTCAAATGCTGCTTTAGCATGTAATTATGTAATCTATAGAGAAGGATGGCTTATTCCTTCCCTATTTTGGAAATATGGAAGATAAGGGCAAAGAGAGAAAAACTTCCAATAGCCCATTCTTTTAAAGCATTTATAAACATACCTCAATAATTTGATGGTAAAATCTCATATTTCATAAAAAATTACTTCTGCTATTCCAACACTGTCTTTAAAATCCATCCTTTAAACTCCTAGCTGTTTATAGACCACCATGCTTTTGCCAAGGTATATACATTTAGGACATGTTTTGTTTCATTTTATCCTTTCATTTTTTTCCAGTTTGCCAATACTTTTCATTATCAAGCAAGCACATAGCTGTCAACAAGTGAGAACGACAAAACCAGTTCTCAAAAACTCAAGGAGGAAAGGAATCAAGGTGAATATGTGGGGGTTATGGAGAGGTCCCTCCTGTGCTCCATGTATCAGAATTTACTGTGAAACCCTGAGGTCTCAGATCCCAATCCCAGAACAAAGAACTTGGCATCTCAGGGTAAGAGGAAGCCAACCCTTGGTAAGTCCTTAGTTCTTTCAAATCTTTATCTGCCTTCTAGGTAAGAGACCTGCTTATTTTCTTTCTAGCCTTCATAGAAATTGAATTGTGTAAAGTAGTTAAACTGAACCAAAAGATAAAAGAGCTGATGGGGAGATTTCTTCCCACTTTTGCCATATCATTTATTGAACATGGCCTATTCCAGGAGCTGTAATATACAGTGGAGAACTGTGGCAGCTGTATCATCTAAATGTGACCTGTGGATTGACATGAGTAGTCAGAAATCTGTGGCACCAACTATGTGCATATAAACATCAGCCTTCCCTTGAGCTCTGAAATATCCCTGGCAGTTCTGTGCATCCCCATATATGAGTCTCTGGCTTCAGCTGCAAGCCAAACTCAGCTCCTTGATGTTAGAAACACTGGCTAAGGAAGGAAGACTTGAACCCAAAGCTCTCCGGGAGTACCACTTGGAGGTAAAGATTAGGAGCACAAGGACTTAAAATCTTAAGTTGTTTCTAATACTGTTATATTTCCTTCTACATCAACCAAAAGCTGCCACCTCTCAATTTCTGAGGGGCATGTATGTAAAAATACTTCCTAAAACCTCATACTGAAAGAAAAGACACCTTTACACTGTTCCAGCACTCTTTTTAGGCAGTACCTGTCAGTAGCTGTAGGAGTTACTTGCCTGCCTGAAGCAGGAGACACAGGGCAGCAATAATGTAAAATGCTATTAGCAGGCACAGTACATTAGGCTCCCATTGTGACAGTGAAGGAATAAAAATGGCTGTAGATGAGTCCATGAAGTTAGATTAACTGTTTAACAGGAATAGGATTTTTTTTTTTCATCTATAAATATTTATTCTGGAGAAAGCATACTAGTGATTACAAGTGCAGATGCTCTCCTGGTCAATATTTGACTAAAGAAAGCAATCAGTCTTATAACAGTAGCAAGAAAATAATATCATGAGGAATAATGAGTACATTTAAAAAAAAAAAACTTTAAATTAACTTTGAAACAACATAGTTATTTAAGAGCAACATTTGAATGTTACCAACAGATTTTAAAGCATACTAAAATGAAACAAATGCATATGACAACTTTCTTATCTTTTAATAACAAAAAATCATTTAACAAAAAGACACTGAATTTAGTAATGAGGCCAGACTGCATCAGAGTTCTTGACTTTAATTAAAATTATAGTGGCTTCAAACTCAAAATTCATCACTTCCATCCATTCAGTCTGGCAGGTAATATAATGTAGTTATTATTTTTGCCCTACATATGCAACATCTATGTCAAAATAATAGAATCTAAATTGAAATTAGAAATCTCATGCTGGATTGGATCCAATTAACCTGACAAAACCATTATGTGAGAACAATTTTTTTTTCTCATTCTGCACACATATGCTGTCTCCAAAGACAGAAAGCAGATATCATACAGACAATAACTCTTCCACTTGAAAAGCAGCACTTCCCTCTTAAAATAACTCAGAATATTCTATGCAGCCTTGAGTACTGCTTATCAGGGGATGGTATAGCAAATGTCATCAAACCTACATTTATGTGTCTGCAGACAGAACAGGGACCTACTGTTCTATATTTCTCTTAGAAAATGGATAGTGATCTACACAGAAAAAAGACTCATCATATCACATGTTGATCAGCTTCCATTAGCCAGCAGAAAGCACTGATGAGTGGAGTTTGACTGAAGTACTGCTTTTTTTTTAATGTAGAGACAGCTTTAAAGAGCCCTTCATGGCTTTGAAACATAAGTTTTTTCCCTTTAAAACTTGCCTCTTTGTTCTTTGATGTCATCAGTACACAAAAAAATGTGGTCCTAATGGAGGGTTAACTGATAACAAAGGTATAAAAGTAAAGTATAAGCTGCCTGTATCATCTCATTGCAATCAATATGATTACATCAAACTTTTAAAAAAAAATATTTTTAAAATTTTGTGTGTCAAGAACTGTTGCATAATATAAAAAAACCCTAATAGTCTGGATGATTTATCCTAACCTCTTCCAAATTCTTTCTGCCCTTTAAATACTTTTTCTATGAAAAATTACTTTGAGAATTCTCCATCTAGAAAGGTTTGATTACAATGAACACCTGTCTGTGCCCATACTAACATTTTTGGATATGTTTTGTTCTGTCAGCTACAGAGATGGCTTCTTTCATACATTGCTGCAATTTTCACTGTGGCAGGGGAAAATCATCAGCTCTTAGGCAGAAACACCATCATCATCTCATCACAGCCTTTGGAGACACAGCAAGTACTTAATTTCCCCACTTGTGAAATTTGAAGTGAAAAATGCTAGATTGGTACAACTCATGCTCTAGAAGGGGATCAAAGTGAAAGAAGCATTAAAAATCTTGAGCAGTACTGCTCAGTGGCACACATTAGCATCCAGGTGGCTTCCAAGGAGACAGGGCTTGGACACCTTCACTGGTAGGTATTTTCTAGTCCAAATTATTTTGACAGAGAAGAGTTAAGGAGTGAAAGGCACACAGTTTGATCCCTTTTATTGTGTAGGACTGAGGGGATGGGTTCATTAGGTGATGTCAGGGAGTTGTGCAGCTGGAGGTGGTCATGTCATCATCAGGGCTGAGCTTCAGGCACAGCAGGACATAGGTCTGGGAAAGAGTCACTCTGTGCTGAACACAGTGTAAGAAGAGAAAGCACTTGGAAAATTCCTCTCTTACTCAGATGCATTTTTTATAGTAATCAGAAGATCAAAATTAAAACCCAGAGCTGGTGTGTATTTCAAGCAATCAAGCAAGACAGACTGTATTTTCCACTTTCCAAAACACACTCTTAATAAAGAAGAGGTGTAGTGGGATTGAGTTCATTACTTATTCCTTGGCCCAGAAGGAACTATTAAGAGTTGAATTTCTGCTGAACTCACAGAATTAAACTACTTTATGAAGTTTTTTTGAAGACCACAGGGAAATAATTATTTTTCTAAGGAGAATAATGAAAAGAGGAATAGCAAACAAAATGAATAATTCTTCATTTTCTCTCCGAAAGCTGATCGAATCGGATAGCTAGTGGCTGTGCATGGGGACAAAGGCAAAGATTTAAACTTAGCTTTGAGCTGTGTGCGATTTGAATGATTTTGAACAAACAGCAGAAGAATTTAAGACAGAATGGATTCTAGAATAGTGTTATTAGTAATGAACACTGGAAGGAATTCTTCAGAGTCCTAGGGGGCACAGTTCTGCTGTTCAATCAAGAAGTGTGAAATATAAATTGCCAGACGTTAGGTCCCTTTGTTTTAGAAGAAGAATAATTTTCTTACTGCTGAATTAGAACCAAAGTAACAATTTTTATTTTTAAATTGTTAATAACTTGATTTCTGAAAAGCTTATTCCACCAGTTCAGCAGGGTCAAATGAGCTGGCAATGGTAGAGAAATGAGTGTCACAACAGTACAGAAAAAATTATGATTGAGTATGCCTCCCTCCAAAACTCCCTACAGGCTTTTCTCCTATCAGAAAATTCAGGTTCAGAACAGTTAACAGCACTGTAGCCCACATTAGCTTTCCATGTAAAGAATGCCCCAAGAGCTCACTCCTTCCTCCCACTCTTAAGTAATAAACACCAAACCCCAAATTCTTTCAGGTTAAGACTGAAGAAGAATATGTTGTGATATTCATCCTTCCATGTGAGTGGGAAGATTTGATGGAGCAAAAGGGCAAAGGAGACAGGACAAACCATTTATCTGACTACTTGCTTTGATGAATTGTATAATTAATAATTGGTAGGAGGAAGGTAGTGGTTAGCCAGCCAAAAGCACTAATGCTTTGGAAGAAACTATACATCCAAAATTAAAAGTGCATTTCATCTAGAGGACAGTTCTAGATTAAGGCCACAAAGATTTTTCTTGTGTTTTTGCTGAAAATGTAACTGTTTTAAAAAGCATCATTATGGTTAATTCCTGGACAGCAGCTATGTCCCACAAAGCCACTTCTTACTCCCCTCCAATGGGATGGGGGAGTGAACAGAAGGGTAAAAGTGAGAAAACTTGTTGGTTGAGATAATAGGTAAAGCAAAAGCCATGTACACATGCAAAGCAAAACAAGGGCTTTATCCACCATTTCCCACAAGCAGGCAGGTCCTCAGTGTTCCCAGGGAAGCAGGGCTCTGTCACAAATCATGGTTACTTGCGGAGACAAACATTGTCACTCTAAACAAGTCCCTCTCCCTTCTTCTACCTCCAGCTTTACATGCTGAGCATGATGCCACATGGTCTGGAACATCCCTTGGGTCAGCTGGGGTCAGCTGTCCTGGCTGTGTCCCCACCCAACTTCTTGTCCACCCCTCTGTCTTCTCACTGGTGGGGAGGGCTGAGAAGGATAAAAGGCCCTGGTGCTGTGCAAGCCCTGATCAGCAATATCTAAAACATCCCTGTGTTATCAACACTGTTTCCAGCACAAATACAAAACACAGCCTTGTACCAGCTACCATGAGGAAAGTTACTTGATTCCAGCCAAAACCAGAACAAGCACTCAGAGCCATCATGGCCACCTTTGTCTGATTTCTATTAGTGTTCCTGAATTATTGTCATCACCAATCATGCACAAAGAAAAGCTTTAATTGAGGAGAGTTGCTCTGATCCTTCAGTGGGTGTAAAACTTAACTGGAGGATGCAAATTGAAAATTTGAAGACAAGTACAATCAAACACAGCACTGTGTAATAAATGAGGCTGACTGAAGAGTGGTGGAAGTCCTACAGTATGATGCAGTAATGTGTTGGACAAAGCTCTTGCAGTCGAAGGAAAGCTTCAAGTCAAGAATGTGAAAACATACATTGTCCAAAAAGATCAAGAGAAATTGATGTAATTTCAAACTTCTTTTACTCATATACTTAACTGTAAAAAACCCCAACAGGTTAGTCAGTGAAAAATTTTGGTTTGCTTTGCTTTGCTTTTCCAGGCCAAATAGCCCTGTACCTAGTGACACACAAACCTAGTGAGCACAAACCAGAAAGATGGTGGGCACACAACAATGTCTTGTTAAACTAATCTATATGTTTTCTTCATTGCAATCTAGATCAGGACATCAGAGAAACAGAAGAGAGAAAACTGTTTAAAGTAAGGCTGATGCAAGTGAAAAATCTGACTGAAGGGCTAAAACAGAACAAAGGCAAATAAAGACAGTAAAAATAATTTAAGAGGTGAAAGGAACTGCTTGGTTCACCTTGCCTGCAAACTTTATTGTTTGCACTTAGTCTGGAAAACGATGATTCCTTCTTACACCACAGCAAGCAGCAGCCATTAGGCTTTTTGTGTCACAGGCTGGGTGAAGTTCTGAGTAGTTCTTGCCAAAGTGAAAGGTGGTTTTACAAATATTTTGAAAATATTCACAAAATTCCTTGGTAGCCTCATGGTGTGGGTTGTCACGTAGGAGAGGAAATTTTTACACCACACCATATTTTAATAACTGCGTGTGGAGGAAGCTCTTGAATAGGACTAGATGTTTCAGTAGACTGATTAAAAATAGAATGTAATTTTTTGTGTGCATCATGCAATTTAACTCTAGTCAAGAGTGCAAGAAAGCTCTTTGAAATGTATCATGCATGGCCATAACCTGTCAGTGTGGGTTTTTTAACATTTTAACAAGGTGTAAGGACACAGGCTTCACAGAAGTAAGAGAAAGAGGAGAAATAACCAGCATTAATCAGGTAAATTACTCCTTTACTTGGGAGTTTAGTTTCAACATGAATATTTTTTCACAGGTAGGTCACTGTCAAGAGCTATTTATGCAGCAGTTAATTCTGTTGGGACTTTTCAGTGTTTTGCCTCAATGTGATGCCACAAAGATGAAAAAGAGGGAGATAGCTTATCAGAAAGCATGCCTGTGTAAATAAACAGTTTCTAGTGGCCCACATTAATCTAAACTCATGGCCAGAGTCAGGACTTGAAAGATAAGCATGAAAAATTGCTTCTCCTTGCACCCCTGTGGGTGATCCATGCAGTCCGAGGCTGCCACACACCAATTCAATGTTTTGCCACCACTGCCTATGTTGTTCCCTTTATGAAGACTGCAGGTTTTTAATTGCTCATCCCTAGGAAGCATCTCGGTTCAAGATGCTCATTTACATTTTGATGACCCTCTTGGTGGGACCCTTGTAGCCTGTTAAATAAGGTTTAAATAATGTTGCTGGCAAACAGCTGGTGTGCTTGATTTATTACTCAGGCATATGGATTTAACTCCCAAAAAATCATGATGTGGGTGATCTCACTTCTTTACCTTTACTGGAGTGTGGTCTGTGGCATACTCTGAGTGATACAGTGACACATGGACACTATAACCCAGGGAAACAGAAGAGAAAATATTTTCCCCTTCCAATAACACAATGTATAAGATGTGAAATGAATGCTATGGTTGATGAGGCACAGCAGGCAGTAGATTTGACACAGCACACAGGATTTCACTGGAATCACTGTGTGTCACCTCCTTCTCCAGACACTGACATAAATGACTTGAAAGAGTGAATCTTGACTTAAAAAAGGAAAAAAAACCCAAATGCTGCAGTTTGGCAGGTGCTAGAAATTTGATGTTAGCAGGCTGTTTGCAGAAAGTGTGCATTTTTTCACTGAATATATAAATTGTTTTAAGTAGTTTGGAAGATTTCTTCTAACCTTATATGTCCGAAATCTCAACCTTGAATAGTTATTCTAGGAAATGAAAATAAGACAGAAGTTTTCATTAATATAAGAGCGTATATCACTTTTTCACCCTTTAAAAAAAGCAGATACTTTGTTCTAAAACCATGGTCATGGTATCTGCATTGCATTTTCAAATAGCTGAACATAAATGAAAAGTGACCACAAAATCCCATCATGTAAAATCCATTGTGTGCAGTCCATCTGTTTTGGTTAGGGGATTTTTTGGTAGGAAAATAAGTGCTTGGGGTTATTTTCTCAGCACCTTATTTAAATAGACAAACGGATAGAAAGGTGAATGAGAGGAAAACAAAATCTCCAGTTGCAGACCCTAAATGAGGTGCTCCACTGGTATGGGTATGCTCAGTTCATGGTGTCCCCTCTCAGAAACACCATCACATGAGTCCAGTGCAGACCTCTAACTTTAAAAGTGGTTATGTTAATTAAAAACATATTTAATAATATTAAATATTTTAAAATAAATTAAATATGGGAAAATAAATATGGCACAACAATTATCCAAATGACATGAACTGAAAATCTAGCAATGCGTTGCCTAACGCTTATAGAAGAATGAACTCAAACAACTTTTCCTTGCTAAATTTCTGCCTCTAGAAACCACATGGGACTGTGAGAGATACCAGCTCCTGACAGCAGATTTATCTGGTGAGATAACTGAAGAATACAGGCATTAAAAACTGTAGCTGTCTATACCTAACAAGTTTAATATATGGCCTGAAATACACGTGTAATCAGCTACACCAAAACTTATGGGTCATGAGTACCAATCAGCTGACTGAAATTTTTCTAGCTTACTATTTTTAAAAAGTCACTAAAAATCATTATCTATAAGAGAAGGACAGAGACATACACCACACTTGCATTCACACACCTGGAATTTTACATTTTCAGAGCTGTCACAATCTCGCACATAAAGCTGCTGCATTGTGCTGGTCTTGGTCCCCTGGTGCTTTGCTGGTGGCCTGGGAGCTCATAGCCACACCCAGGATTCTCCAAGGAAGAGCCATGGGGCTCCCCCTCTGCTCTACCCAGGCACTGAAGGTCTTGGGTGTCAAAACTGTTTTCTGCTTCCCAGCTCCATGGGATCCATTCATCTTCCCTGTGATCACTTTGCTATAAAGCCTGGAAAAGTCTTTTCTGATGACGTGAGAATGATAGTAACCTACTTTATGCAATATGTTTGTCTTCATGCTGCAATGTCTGTCTACAAATAAGTATGTAAAATAAATAGTGAAATTGAGAATTATTGTTTTCATTTCTACCCTCTTTCAAATGTGTTTCCAGTTCTAATATTACAAAAACATTTTTCAAAAGGAAATTCAACATTTAGATTTTGAGTTGTTTGAAAAAATTCACAATTAAAATTCAAAATTGTTTTCAAACTTCTAAGTCATGTCTCTTATTTAATTGTCTTTCACTGTCAGAAACTGCAGTCACTAGCATAATGCTAGTTCTTGTTAATAAGTTAGGATGTTCTACTTCAATTTCATTAACGTGCCTAAAGAGAGCTGCAATCTCATGGAAACATTTCTCTTATTTTTTCAGAGCAAGCACATCCTTTTTCTTCACTTGTATATTTCAGTGTTCAGTTTTAATGGCAATGGAAACACAAATTACTTTTATATTTAGGAGAAAAAGAGGTACCAGAAGAGAAAAGAGTATTTTACTAATAAGTTATTATGACCTTTCAAAAAGGACAGAAAATTTATGTTACATTTAATTTTTTTCAAGAAAATTAAACTTTGATTTAGACAAAATTAGCATGATTATTTCATAATATGTTTTGATGAAAAATTCACAGCCATCTCTGTATGGAAGCAAACACTTACTAGCACTGCAAACATTTAGTCATTTTCACTGTTTCTACAAATCGCATCACAGCAAGGTGGCTTCTACCAAAATTATTATTTCTAATTATATTATTTTGCTGCACTTGTAGTGCCTTACTTTTAAAAGCCTGAAAAAACACATTCCTGCAGAAGTTAATTCTATTATTTATTCCTCTGCAATTATTTCCTTAATTAATCTTAATTGTGTAAAAGATATGATGTGACAGAGAAGTGTGCTTGGGGGTGAGGCAGAACCATGGCACGGCCCTTCCCCCATCCCATTCCCTGGGTGCTGTGCTTTAAATTTTCCACCAAAGCCAGGCAAACCAACACAGGTGGTTTGGAGTAGCATTAGCCTTGCACTTAATGGAGACCTCCACAGTCATTCTCAGTGCACTTGGTGCATATTCGCTACTTTTTGAATGTGTTGCAATCATAACACCCAGGACATTTTAATTCCCTTAATTTCCTTTATTTTTCACCCTCACTGAGTATGCACATATGCATTTTACCCAGCCATGCACTGGTACATGCATACACATTTATACACAGCAAGCAAGGCAGACACACCCTGCATCTCTCCAGCTTTCTTCCAATTACGAAATTATAATTGTATTTGCTGGCAGTGGGTGGTCTGCAGGATAAACACAGAATATATCTGCATACAAAATGCCTTTGAGTCATTGATCTGTATGAGTCATTTAACTGAGAGGTGCACCAGCATGTAAATGTGGGCATCACTTTACAATAAACATATCTAATATATTGATGCGTTTATAAAATTCCGCTACGTAAGGAAAATGACAACAGAATAGCCCTTGAATATAAACAGAAAATGATAGACTTGTAAGCAACAAGCAGCATAAATTTTCCCTGACTTCTACTAAGGGAATTTTAGAAATCCTACCTGGAGGAAAAACAGCAAGTGTTATACTGTGAAACAATTGGAAAGGCAATGGATGCAATGAATTGCAAAAGGCTACAGGAAAGCATTGCTAATTGTGTTAGCTGTGTGCACTTCCTGAATGAGAAAGTCTTGGGGTAACAAAAGGCTAAAGTGGTTGTACAAATAAAAAGGCTAAGCTCTTCTTGGGGTGACACCTGCAGGAGGGCTCATGCCAAGATCAGGACACTGTCTGGACCAAGGTCAGCAGGAGGGATGGTGGGAACAGGTTGGAGGCATGGTCCCCTTCCCCAGACACTTTTATCCCCTTGTGGTGGGAGGCAAGAGCTGGGGACGAGGAGCCAAGGGCTACTGAGGATGAAAGACTGCAGAAATGAGAAGGAAAGTAAGAGGGGGAAAGAGAGGAGCAGCACCTCATTACACAAGCATTGACACCCCAAGAGAGGGCTTGTTACGTGCCAGGGAAAGCTGTAGGTGGCTTTGTGGCAGGAAGATATGCACAAGACAGGCACATAGGTTTTCTCTTGGCATAGCTACTTTGAGTCTCTGGGTAAGGGCTTCTAGATTAATGGGCAAGGAGGAGACTAATTTGGGAGTACTGTTTTCAAAAATTGTCTTTTATTATCATGTATAAATAATATTTTTAGTCTTTCAGAACATTTGATGGTAAATACTCTCTCCTTCTCACAGATGGTGAAAAAAGTTAGTAAAATGTATTTAAGCTGATGTGTTTGCATCCCCTCAGAGACTTACAATGGAAAGTGAACCTGAAATCCCACATCCTTGCTTTTCTGAGTTTTTGGGTTTTTAAAAAAATTTTTTTTTGAAAGTTATGAAATGCGACTCACCGTATGGGAGCTGAGAGGAGAAAGGAGATTTGCATGCATCTTATGATGCAGGATGGACTACTTCAGCATGGATATTTGAGGAGCAAACATTTGAGCTGTAAATAATTAAAGAAAGCTCTGAACACCTTCACAGAGGTCAGAATGCTTGGAGGAAAGGTATACAGCTGACAGTTGAATGATTGAAAAAATCAGGCTGTTGTGCAATTGAAAGGAAATTTAAGCTGCTCATGTCTTCTGCTCTAGTAATTGTTCAAGTCCAAGACATTGCTTGCAACAGCAAGATGTGAAAAATAAGCAAAACAGCCCAAAGAAACAGATACTGTCATTAGGAAGATTAATTATAGATTCTTCTTCAGAACACTTAGCTCACTTCTTATCTTTCTATCTCAGAAAAGGATGTGACAGCAATAAAAGGTTCACAAACAGAAAAAAAAGTGTTATCAAAAAGGCTACTCTCTGGAAGAAAATTGAAATATTGTCTCATTTAGAGAGAGAATGAGTAAGAGGAGATGTCCTAGAAAGATATACTATAAAGTAAATGTAGAGGGGAGCAAATAATATAAAGAGGGCAATTGTTCTATTGCTTTCCTGCTCAGCAGGAAAGCAACTAAGCAACTAAAGCAACTAAATCTGATTAAGCTAGAAAACAAAAAAAACCACTGCAAATGAATCAAAAAATTAGTTCTGATTTAGAGCTTGGTATCAGCAGCTCAGCAAGATTTTTGTGTCAACTTTCTTCCACTTAGTTTCTTTTAAATTCTTCAGATTTTTTTTCTAAAATCAGTTTATTATAAAATCAGCAGCATTTCTAGTTTCAGTTCCTGTATTTCTTTTCTCTTAAAATTCCTATCTTTTCACATATTCTCATTCTTTCTTGCACTCATTTTTCCAGCTGCTTCCATTGGCATAGGAGACTGTTAATCCATGTAAAGGACAAGACCCCAGAAAAGGCCATGATCATAGCAAATATGCTTCATAAGTTATTTTGATGTGGGAAACATAATAAATCTTGAGATATTTATGCTTATATGTTGCATATATGTCACTATTAATTTTTAATTGATAAACAATGCAATTGTTGCTTACCTCCTCTATCCTTTCTCTTTTCTTTGCAGGGAATTTATTTTTAGAGGAGGCATTCCTGTGAATGTATTCCAGGAATAGAGACACTTTGCCTTCTACCACACTGTGAACTTTCCCTCTCCCTTTGA
Organism: Urocynchramus pylzowi; assembly: GCA_013397555.1. Lineage (NCBI taxonomy): Eukaryota > Metazoa > Chordata > Aves > Passeriformes > Fringillidae > Urocynchramus > Urocynchramus pylzowi. Next base: position 1,017,970 of record VZRH01000338.1, on the reverse strand, counting down.
GTTGCAGACACAAAGCTAAAAACAGGAAGAGTTGATGTATAGAAATGTCACAAGTGATTAAAATTTTAGTCTTCAATCTGTACACAAAGATCTTTGGTAACAACTTTCAGCAAATGAAGTGATTCCATAAATGTAACATTTTATATATCTATATCTATATATCTATATCTATATCTATATCTATATCTATATCTATATCTATATCATCTATGTCAGTGCTTTTCAGCATTACCAGAATGCATCCTGACTCTTGGTTTATTCATTACAATATTGTTTATAATCTCTTAAAATTTATTTTCACATCATTTTTTTGATCATATGAACTGAACCAAGTCAGATCAGCGTAACTTTAAATGTGACCCTTGACCAAACACTAAGCAATTAGGTTGACCTCACTGTTAATTTCTCCAGGGAGAACTTGGTAATTTGTATCTAGGGTTGGATGCTTAGGTTGTTATAAATGAAGATAATGCTTTATTTTCTGCACCTAATAATTTTGCCTCATCAGGTGGTGTTTCAATGCCATCTCTCCTTGATGTCCTTTCTGAGTGCAGATGGCTGGGACCCAGTCCCAGGTGGAGCTGCACAGGCCCTGTAAGGAAGGTAACTGAACACACAGTTTATGTGCTTCTTCTGTGCCTCAAAGCCAGCAGACACATAGAGCTGAAAGTATACCTCATATTTTGAGGTTTTCTTATATGAATTGGGCAGTGATGTTTTCTTCATTAATATTTCATGGATTGTTCTACACAGAAATCTACTTCTGTATTTCTATACAGAAAAAAAAAAAAAAAATCAGTGTTGCTGTGCCAGTGACACTGTCCTTCAGTCTCTTCCTCTCTACTTTGCAAACCTCTTTGTGCTTTCTTCCAGGGTGTTTCTTACATATTGGATACTCTCCTCTCTAATTGGTCCAAATGGGTCCCTGTCCTTTAAATCTCTCTTCAAGAGGGTTTAGATGTAGCCTTTCTTCCCATTATTTCCTATTGGTGACCTTGGACATCTCACCTACACTTAGGCTTTTAGGGTGCTGCATATGGCAATAATTCTGGCACGGGGAACTTTTAAGCTGTAGCTCAGCTGAGAGCTTGGATTGGTGGCAGCAGAGGCTTTATTGGGATTTTATGGTCCAACCATTGTGCCACACTTGTACATAACTCTACAAAATCCAGGCTGTGGTGAACACAATGAACAATCCATAGGGCAACTGAAATCTGGTGCATCTGGCACACTGAGGTTTTTACATTAATGTTTTAGGAAATTTTTCAAAATGTCTTTCATGCTGGAGCAATTACTTTCTCCCTGGACATTTAACTCCAGTTGCAATTTGTTTCCCTTCTGTAAGCAGCTCATGTAGCTCTGCATTTAATGAAAAACGGTCTCAGATTGCTCTGCAAGGCAAATTATTTACCCTTCCACCACTTGCTCAGGAAAGAACTGTAAATGCAGGGCACAAATGGTGAATACTGCACATGGGATTTGCTAATGGCTTTCACTGCAAGTATCTGATCAGCTGTCCGTAAGAAATATGAAGCTTTTTGGAACTACAGCTTGATTTATTTCAAGATAGTTAATTATACAAATAAATAATTTGAAATATTGATCTCTCTTTCTTTCCTAGTAAAGTCACATTTCCACTGCTTTCACTGAGAGTGCTAGAGGGTCTGAAACAAGAAAAATGTCTTTTAGTTACTCCTCCGAACTATAAGGATTTCTGAGTCAAGTCACTTTCACACACCTTTCTTCCTGACATAAAATGCAAAGGATAATAAATAAGAAACATTTTTCTATTAAACAGTTAAGAAAGCAAGGAGATAATTTATCTTCCAAAACAATCAGCAAGTATCTCTTCATTGATTTATGTATTTTGACTTAAATTCAGGGTTTAACTAAGGGATTATAACAGTCTGTTGAAGTAGTTCAGGAAGGCACAAGTTGACATGTGTAACAAAAACAATCCCCTTATTTCAGTCCTGATAAAGCTCTTCATCATAACTTGCATAACTGCCTGGAGCCTGTCTCAATTACATACCCAGGGCTGCTACAGTTTTATTTGACAGCTGGTCCTTAATGAATGCAATGAATGAATGAAATGTACAAGATACTGGCTTAAGTTTGCAGGAAATTTAACCCACAGAAAAGTACAATAAATATATCTTCAATGATTGTGTGTAAAAAAAAAATAAAATGCTTTGTCCTTTCCAGATCTGAGTACATCCAGATCTGTCCAGCTGCAGTCCTGATTGTTTTTCATAATATTTTTGGTCTCTGTGTCTGTCTGAAATTCCTGGTTTTTATTTCGAGTTCTCTAAATATTGGTTATTATTTTCTCTGTCCAGCCTATGTCCCGTGGCATTACGAATCTGTTTGGAGGGGACACAGCCAGAACAGTTGATCCCAAGTGACCCAAGGGTTATTCCATACCATATGGCATCACTCCCAGAATTCTCAAGCAGGTGGGGATGGAGATAGAGCCTGCTGCCCTTTGGCCCAGTGTCCTGCAACCTGGTCACTCATCTAACCCAGATCCCCACCTACTTTATTTATCTTAATTGCTGGCTGGTGTTAAACCAAGACACAATCATACAGCATTCAGAGGAAAAGTAGTTTCTTCATAACTTCATTGTGTACAATGACAGGGTGCAGCTGCTGCCCCAGATCTCAGGGAGATACCTGACATTTGAGGTATTGAGAATGTCCACATAAACACTTAGACTGTCATCCCAAGCCATGAATCTGATCTGTCAAACTTTAACAAGACCTGCACCAAACTGTTATGATCAGAGAGCCATGGATTGTTTGTATTTTTCCCTTGAATCCATAATTTTCTTTCCTAGAAAAAACCTATAGTATTTAGCAGAGTATTTTGGAACTTGAAGCAGACCAGTGTCTCAGTCTTCTCCCAAGCCCTTTCTCAAGATCATCAGGTCAGCTCCAGGCTCTGGGGAGCAGTGGCCAGCACAGCATTCACCTGCAGTTACTGCCCTTCTCAGCTCATTTGTGCCAGGTTTTGGGTTATGCCCAAAAAGGAAATGCAGACTGCTACTCAAGAAAACAGCTGGAATGAAAAATCAGTGAATGACAGATTTGAACTTCTATCTCCAGATAATTTGGACCTTATGCTTCAACTTTTTTCTTGCTATATCTGACAAATATTGATTTTCTAGCTAAGTAGTAGACTTACTGAATTTTGTAGAAATATTTTGGCTTTGACCTTCACTGATTGCTTGGATTTCATTTTTTTGAATGTGAACATATATTCTACACAGTTGCCAATAAAATAGGGGAAAGATATTATAGCTAAGCTATGACAAAGATCATTAGGAGATAAACTTTAAAATCTGTTGTGTGATTTCTTACACCTACTTAGCTTGATTTTCCATATACAGGCACATAAGTCTGCCAGAAAAGCAGTTGGTATTAGAAATTGTTTGTGTGAAAATACAAATAGATTCTGTTCAATTCATTCTGCATGCTTATTTTCCTTTGATCCTCTACTGTGTGTTGTGTTATGTCAGTCACCACTCCAGCCACTTTGGCTACAACCATTGCAGGAGTATCATGTGTGTTTAAGTTTCTGTAACCTGTGTGAGAAAAACACATGATAAAAAAATGAACTGTGACATAAAATAATAAGATGGAAGGCAAAATGAGCGCCACTCAGTGCAGCTCTTGGAGAAAAATATTTAAAAGTTAATGAATAAAGATACATTAGAAGAGATGCTAGTACCAAAATCACAACAAAGGATAGGCAAATGTGTATGTGATTGGCCATTATAAAGCCTATGTGATATTGAGTACCAAGACAGCAGATAAAAGACTGATCCTGAGTCAGATCCCACCAAAGCACAGCAGTGATTGAGGAGACATTATTATGTCTGAGAATAGAGGCTTATATAAAAAACTAAGACAACTTAGAATATTTGACTTCTTTCTTTTTGGGGGATAATTCTGGTCCCCCTTTTGCAGCAAGAACAAAAAGGCAATGACAGATACATAGAAGGAAGAGGAGCACCAAGATATAACATTTAGGAATTAAAAATTACCATGCTAAAGGCTGTAATTTAAGACTTATTTTTATATCATCCAACTGAATGTATGTCTTGAGGACTGAGTTTCAGAGACAAGAGAACTGCAGTGACACTGCAGCGTGTGGGAAAGAACAGTCTCTATTCCTGATTAGCATCTCAGCATCCCACTGTCCTACTTTATTGTTGTGTCTCCAAACAAATGAGTCACAGAAAAATCTCTGATGAGAACGTTACTTTATTGGAAGACTTGCTCCTTTCTTCCCACTCTGCATCCTTTCCTTCTGTTCTCCTTCATCAGTCTCTTTGATTTTTCAGTTACAAAAAATAAATTTTGAAAATTTGTAGTATTTAACTGCAACTTAAAAGAAAGAAAATATGTTTTCAAATGAATAAAAAAAGCAGATGTCTTAGTCAGGCATTATTATCTGCAACCTTGCACTAGAATGAAGGCTGAAAGAATAAGAAAGACTTTCTTATTAAAAAATTATTTTTGTTATTCCTCTGTTTTCCACCTGGGACACATGTATGATGCAGAGTGCATACGCACACACTGTGGGAGGCAACAACAATTGTTATTTTGTTCTTAAAATCAGCAGTATAAAAATCAGGAAATATATGTAAGTATTACATTTGGGCTCCAAGGCATGCTTTTTAATCTGGAGAGAACCAAATGCCAATTAAATGCAACTGCATCTATTTCTTTGTTTCTCAACTTGCTAATGGTCTTACAAAATTTGATTCTGCTCTCCCTGGCTCAAAGATTACATCAAGAATGAAAAAAATTCACAGTGTTACCATGACCTTTATCACTCATAGCTGCCGACTCTTTCATCAATATTTTATCCAGGAAAAGATAAATCGCTTAATTAACCCATGATCCAGCAACTGAAGTGCATATAAAAAGGGAAAAAAAAGACATTGAAAATCCAAAATGTTCAGTTATGTTGATTTTTAATATGATGTCATGTAATAAGATTATTTAACATTGATAAATAGCTACTATTAGCATACAAAATGACTTTAAGACAAACTAATGTTTTCAAATAACAAAGTTGATGAAAACTCAAATTTCCAGTATTTTAATTCTTATTTTCAAGCTCCCATCCAAAAACTACTTATCCATGTATAACCTGCTAAGCACAATTAAAACCCTGGTGTGTTATCAATACTGATTTGGTCACAAATCTGGAACAGCTTCACATGAGCTGCCAGGAAGAAAATCAACTCTATCCCAGAGAAAACCAGTATATAGATACAGGTTTTCTGCATCATTTGGTGCCCTAATATATCTCTGCTTATAGTCTATCAGGATTTCAGTTTCCTTTTCCCTGGTGGCGGTTGTACCAATACTTTCTTCACTTTACAGAGTCCTGGTCTGGGATATGTTTACAGAGGACCACAGTACAGAAGACAAAGCTAGATAATGTTAATGTATCATCAGTTCAGGTCTCTGTTTCTCTGAAGATCAAGAAAAGTCATATCTAACCAAACTGTAGCTCTAATCCTTTTCCAGCAATTAGCCTCTCCCTTTCACCCCAAGAGCAGCAATAGCAATGCCAAGTTCATGAGCATGTCTAAGGGCCAATATGTGCCTCAGCTCACACACCTGGCACCTGACATGGCTGATGCTACTTTGATTCGTGTGGAGCTTCATTTGATAAATCTGATCAATGGAAAACTGTTCTTAAATACAAATTCCCCTTTGGTTACCCAGGCAGTCTGCTGGAGGGAGGGAGTTTCTGCTGCCCTTAAGGGAAGTATCCTACGTGGGAACCTCTGGAAAGAACTGGGTCCCCAGCCACAAAGGGGACATGGGGCTGGGGAGGAGTGTGCACTCTGAATTACAGCTGAGCTGCCTCATGAATGTCTTCTTTTAGCTGCCTTCTGCTATTAGCATAATGGAGAATCAAAGCAACAAAAAGGCAATTTCTTGTCTTTCATAAAGTGTTTTTCCTCCAGGGATGGGTGTGGAGTGACTTGAAGAGTCTCATGAAAAATGTGTGTGTACAGGATAATATGAGGACACCACAACAAAACAAAAAAATTCTTCACTTGAAGGGTGAATTTTTTTATTTGCTTGTTCTGTTCCTGAAATACGCTCAAATTTACATTATTAGGTTTTCCATCTACATATAGACAGCATGGCTTCCCTTCCACAATTTCATGTAAAGGTTTTTGATTGGTGAGCGCAGTAAATTATAGCAATAGAAAGGAGAGGGTGGATGTATTCTTATTCTTCAGGGGACTGAAATAGCAAAGGCCAGCTCTGGTTGCAAAAGATGCAGATATGTCCAGACCTCCTGTTAAAGACATATGAAATCACTCCAAGAGGTCCAGAAGATTTTTAATGAAATAGGCAAGTTGCTGCAAGGTTCCAATTAAAAACAATGAGAGATCCTGACTGGCCAGTTCCTAATATCCCTGATTAAATTTTTGTTGCTCATAAATTTTGAAACACTTAAGGCCAAGTTCCTCAGGGTTGGATTGTTACTGTTGTTGTTGTTATTGCTGTGCATGGGGGTTTTTTTTAAGCCTTTATAATAGAAATTATGTAATAGAGTGATTGAAAGCATTACACAAGGAGAGAAGAGAAATAGAGAAATGAGGCTCGTGTTTTTCCAGTACTTAACCAAGAAGGGCTGTAACATATGTATGAAAATCAGTGAATTATATAAATTCTTACCAGTATTGAAAACACTTCAGTCCAAAAACTAGACACTTGGAAGTGGAATATGTCCTTTGTTTTGCAGCAAAATTCTTCGATGCTACTAACCAGTTAGTAATGAATCCAGGCAATCTTAAACCAAAAAATGTAAGTATTTCTTCTGAATTCAATGGGACTGGTCTCCTATGGTGATGGTATGTTCTAGGACATCTAGAGCAAAGATTTAGGGAAGTGAATAATACTGTGGCACGTAGAAATAGCAGATGGAATAGTAAAAAAAAAATAAAAAATGGGAGGATCTATAGATGGCAGAGCCTGCTAAAAATAACTTCCTCACCCTGACTTGTAATCTTACTGACAGAGTAACTCTAGTGCCCTGTTGGAACACCAAGTGACTGTAGTGTAGAGTGTGGATTAATTATGTTTTCTGAATCTTTTCCAGGGCAAATGGATTTTTCTTAGAGTCAGCCCATCCTGCACACTGATTGATTGCATGAAAAAATGCAGAGATGTGTTTACAGAGGTATTAGGGCTTGGAAAATAGATATAAATATTAGCCTCCAAGGGATCAGGTAAATCATATGTTGTCTCACTGTATATTGAATTCCATTGCTGCCCAATGAATTAGGAGCTATTAGGCATCCTTGTTTTAAATGAGACAGGATGCTGGTATTGCAAAATATAATTACTTTTACAACATAATTTTTTAATTTCCAAAAATATACACTGAGATTTGCAAATTTTTTTGTGTGATTTATAAAATACCCTACAAAGATTTATGGATCTGTTTGGTTCATAAATTTGGCTTCTAATTCTCTCCAAAGTGATTCTTCTCATTAGATAAAACATGTCTAACAGAAAATATTTTGGTAGCTACATGGAGTTAGTATTAGGAATGGCCCTGCTCACAAAGGACAGCAGGTTTTCTCATAGTAGCCTTGCATGTCTAAGTTTTGGAATGACCTGCAAAGAACTGCAATGACATGCAAAGAAGATGCATTTGGAACATCAGCTCATTAAAAATCCTCCTCAGCATTCTCTATCCTTTGTGACATCCCACTGTGGGCACTAAGCAAACACAGTGCAAATGTATCAACCTCAATGACAGTTTGTATTAAATATACTCTGATTTTTTGGCTTCATATTTGCCATGTTGATTTTCTAGTCTTTGCATTAGATTTAATGTGTTTATAAAAGGACTTAGATATTTTAGTATATTTGAGGATCTTTTGGAAGAGGTGTTGATGAATACCAGGATTTCTTTTAGAAAGTAGTCTCCCCATGGATATTTTATTTATAACTAAACAACAGTCCACAGAACATACAGTTTCATGACCATGTGTGCGATACTCTAGAACTACAAAAAATGAGTTAGTCTTATAGAAAATACATCATTAGAGATACCAAATTTGAAAAGATGGTATCTAAAAGTCCTCAGGATGCTTGTTTGCATTTCTCTTACAGATAAAAAAAATTAAGCTGGGCTCTGTTGGGAAGAGGCATAAGATGAGAGCTGTATGTTTTCTCAGTTGATACACTGGAAGAATTTTGAGATACAAACTGGCTTGGATAAACAGAAGAACAATTTTCTGAACAAACCAAAGGATATCCATTTTCATTCAATGCAGACTATGGTGGTGGGAGTTCATGCATCTATTTTGCATTGGGATACCACATCTATTACTTTAACCCAAGCAAGTTTACTGCTGAGAATGAATCATCTAATCACTGCTGCAAAATTTAGGGGGCTCAGAGTTTTTTTCCCAGATGTATACTGAGGATAGAGTATGAGTTAAAGCCCAGTAATCATGGTGGGAATACCCTGGGGAACTGCTGCCCCAATTAGGCAGGACACCACCACTGCCCTCTCTTGCAAGTGGTGCAACAGCAGCACATTTCTGCTGAACTAAAAAGAAACCTCAACTCCATTTACAGAGCATCTTAAAAAAATAATATAAATGTTTATTCAGAATTCAGTGAAGTTGTGGTGGAAGCTTTTGCTTTTCTGACAGTAACTGGGTGACAGAGAAGATGAGGGCATATGAGCACATGCTCATATGTGTAGGCAACTAGCCCACTCCCTGTATGCCCAAGAGGTTGGTGGCTTTGGAATGGTAGGGCTGGAGAACATGAGGGGATTCATGAGGTGCCTACATGATGGATCTGGTCAATTAATCTGTCTGTAAGCACACAAGTTTATTATACTAGGCCCCAGATTATTTAATTTGTGAACTCTTACTGAATCACAAACCCAGACAGTGTAACAAAATTCATAGCACTGCATTCATTTCTGGAATTATTTTTTTATTGCTTTTATTGTGACTGATTGCTATTTTCTGCATGACTGTGGCCATATATGAAGATATATGAAGTTACTTTCACTCATGAATATGTCTCCATTGTGTGTTGGCTCATTGCAAGCAAAATAACTGTAAGAAAAAGTTATTCCTGGGCATAGAAGATCCATTTAGCAAAGATCTATCTGGAAAGAAGATCCCTGTGTGATATTTTTTGTCAGTTAACAAACAAGAGCTCAGATGGATTTCCAATAGCATGGCGTTCAGTAGGAGGCATTTTGTGACAGGGATGGGTAGTACAATGCTTGCATTTGTCTTCTTGCTACTATTTCTCATTTTCCTATCCTTGATTCATCATTCCAAATGTTCCCTTATTTGCAATTTTCCAGTCATGCTAACAAAACCCATAAGTTTCAGTATTTTATACTACGGATATTAAAAGACAGCTCATTTGAATTGTCAGAAAACTTCCAGCTGTTATAAGCCTAGACACATCTTTATTTAGTCTCTTCAGTCTTTGATTGCTTAATCATGCTGTTTGAACTCTCTGATTTCACCATTATATATCTACTTGCTTTGTTTCTTGAGTGACCTACAGGTTTTTTTTCCCCCTAGAGGTGCACTCTGAAAATTAGATTTAGTAAACATATGTGTTAAGTACAAATGTAATTTGATAATTCATCATGAAGACTTCAATCCTTTAGTGAGTTTTTGTGCTCAGAAATGAACCTCTGAAATATTAAGAAACTGACAAGTATCATAAAAGGAGAGCTTCAGCTAAAAAGAGAAACAATCTTGTTCCTCTCTCAATATTTGACTTACTGCGTGAAGTGGAAAGAAAGTTACAGATAAATCAAATGAATATTCTCACTCAGTTCAGGGCAGTGAAACCAATTCTGCAAAAATTTCCTGAATTCTTTTTTTTAATGGAATTAAGTCAGATACTATTTCCTTTTTATTCCTATAAAACAGAAGATATGGCAAGACTACAAGGGTCAAGTTTTAAAAATTTGTCAATGGACTATTGCTTATATTACAAAGATCTTTAAATGTTCTCCTGATTTGGTGGAAAAAAGAATTTCAAGGTGGTGGAAGCCTGTTAGCTAAGTGTAATTAAATGTGTTCCAGATGCACTTCCTTAGGACCCATTCTATTTATTTAGACTGCATTAAGACAAAGGGAGTTGTATTTACTTTCCATCCATAACCTACTCACTATCTAATATATGATTTTCATAAAAATCTATTACACATTTCAAAGTGAATATAATTTTTCAAACATCAGATTAAAAATAAGGTGTGCTGAGGACCACATTAGACCTTTTGTACATGATGTCTGGCTAATGTTTATCAGTGCAATTTTTTTGAAAAGTAAGGCATTCATTCAATATCCTACTGTTCTGCCTTGGTTTTCATCTGCACTTTGTGGTGGAAAGGGGAAGCATTGCCAACAGCTGTTGACAGTTTGCATTTATATATAACATGATGTGTTGCTGTGCACCCATACCAGTGCATGTACTCATTACATACAGTATCCAGTTCTGTCCTTCTTTTTCACAACTATTATCCTACTGCCTAATCATTATTCAGGAAGTAATGGAAATTCTGCTGTTGAACCTAGGCAAAACAACAATCCTGTCCTTGCTCAGCGAGAGGTCCTATTGATTTCAGTCAAATCATTTCCAGGTCATGATACCACTCAGCATGCATCAGCATGATAGGATAAAGCCACAGGTAAGGGAGCATAATGAAGTGCAGAAAACAAGTTATGTCCTCAGGCTCTGTAGATACCAAATCCATTTCTATTCTGGATGCCCAGCATTTTGCCGTGAAAAGTGAAAATTTCACATATTTTCACCGTGAAATATATTTTCACTAGTATAATATATTAATACTTTTAATAAATAAATTCCACACCAGCAAAGGGAAAAATTCTACCTGTTCCTTCATCAAACTTAAGTCATACACACATGGCACAAGGCTATTGTCTCTTGTGGCTATTCTTTATATGTGTGCTTATATATTTTATTTATTCTGTATTTGGATTCTACTTATGAGATGTGTTCTTCGTTACTTATGCTCATTTGCTTCTTGTCACTATACACTTTCCTACCTCCAAATCTTTGGCATCTTTTTATTTGCTTTCCAATTCTTCAATGACATTCTCAATTCCCAATCTTTTTGCTGTTATCATTTCTTACTCCTGTTTCCTCTCCCCTTGTGCCTTTGTTTGATGAATAATTCTCCTACACCTTCTTAGACACCATTCCTTTCTGAATCTGTACTCTGAGAAAATAGTCTTCTTCTTTTTAATGATTACTTTTTCCATCTCAGTTGTTGAACCTTTAAATTTGCTGCAATTCCTCAGGTTGCATTAAGATTTATCTGCTTAACTTTTCACTGCACTTACAGCTGTCCCCTTCTGTTCCCCCTCTCCCCATTTAATCTATTCTAGCTGTTGCCCATGCTCTACTTTATTCTGACTTATTTTGCACTTTCACTGCTTATTTCACTTGATCTTCTGTTGTCTTGCTCTGTTTCACAGAGGAATGTGAAAGGTGAACCTGTCATTAAAATGGCACAATAGAAGCAGATGAGAATTGAATAATTCTGTCCCACCTTCCTTCCATTCTGCTGTCTCTGATAAGAGCTTGAGAAGTGGGACAGAAAGGTGGGAAGATATGAAATTACATTTTAAATTGTCATCATCAGTGTGCTTCAGACTACATAGTTATTGCAGTATTGATTGCTCCTCTAATATGGAAGCAGAACTCTCTAACAGAGAGATTTGAGCTGATCAGTTTTTCTGAAAATCTAGCCGAGACTAAAATTCAGGTTTAGCTACTATGAGAACATGCACACACATAATAGGACTTACTCCAAAGAATTTGTGATTAAAAGAAAAAAAAAAGTCACCTAAATCTCTAAACTAAAAGTCTGGAGAATAAAATGGACGTAAGAGTTGAAGGATTTTTTTGCATTACGTTCTTATCCAGACTTTAGCTAGGGAGCTTATTCTTTCAGGACTTTTCACTGTAAAAATTAGTTAAACAAATGGTATGATTTTAAGAAGCCCATGAAATTATACACCAATGACTGAGTTTTGGATAATTAAGCAGCTTGGATCAAAATAGTAACGGTTTCAAAATTCTCCCTCATTGGTAGAGAAATTTTTGGTACAGTTCCTACAAAGATGATCAAACTGAAGCAGACTGAGTTCATGCAAAACAGTGTTGCAAGAAGAGCTGTGCAACAGAAAGGAAAATTTTCCATTGAAAATCAGGGTCACTAATAGATTCTTTATTCATCTGAGCAACTAAACTCATGGAAGATATCAGTGGTGACCACTGGGTATCCTAGTTCAGAAAAATAAGTGATCTGAAATCCAGCTCCTTGCTCTCTTACATGTTAAAAGTAGTTTTGCCGCTCCAGATGAAAATATGAGGCTTTTCTCTTAGCCCTGAGCCCACATTTCAATACTGCTCATGCATCATGAAGCCCTCTTAAAAATGTCAGCTGGGAAACTGATATATCTGCTAAGGCTATAATCCTTGCATGCCATAGCTGCTGAAAGCCACCATTTGTGATAACATGCCAATTATTTTCCAGGTGCCATGGCAACAAAGTAGGAGAGCAGCCCACTCCTCTTTGAGCCAGCAATTGCTGAAGGCATGATCCCCAGGCTTCCTTGGGGCTAGCTTGGGAGATCCAAGCAGAATGCAAATGTGTTGAAGCAAACTACACTCTAAGGAGCAGCAGGGAAAAGGATTACTATTTTCTATGACTTGCACATCCAAAGCTTTACTTTTTCATAGAGTTCTTCGCTGAATTTAGGCACAAATTGGGGCTGAATTGGTGCTCTGGCCATGTAAATGTTACTTTTTTTGCTGCAAGAACACATCACACTCCATCATGTGTTACTTTGTAGTATGTTTAATTTCCACAGCTGTATCAATCAAATTACTTGCATTATTATTTTATTATCCAGGAAAAAATGTCTCCTTAGGACTTTATTTGTGCATCAAGAATGCATTGGTGTATGAGCTAAAGCTGCTTTAATTAGCTAGCTAAATGTGATTTATTGTGATTTGGTTTGTTTTATCTCTGGATTCTTCCTCATACCAACACTTGTAATCAAAACATAAAACATTTTTCAGAAATACAGATTTTGCCATGGGCAGGATCTGTTAATTTGCCTCTCCTGGTTGTTTACCATTGGCTGCAGAATCTCCCTGTGCTGGCTTTGGCTTGAGCTTGGGAACCGTTTACAACTAAAAAATAAAAAAAACCCATGACTTCTGGGAAGGCTGGAAAGGTAAATCCAGTACTAAATCATGCAGCAAATCAAATGTATGAGTCTTTCACTTCTTGAGACATGATGTAAGCTTTGATTCTGAAGTACAAAATACACTGAATTCATATGTTTATTAATTATTGGAGAGAATGACATGGATGTTATGCATGCAGGCTGGCCTGTGACTTTCATGAATGCTGAATTTAGCACACCATTGCCTTTAACTGACCAAAAGGCCAACTTAAAAATATGTTTGAGACAGCTCACTTATCAAGAAGCTGTTTTATAGGAGTGAGACTAACTTTGTAGGATGAAAATCTTTTAGCAGGGCAATACGATATTTCTGGCCAGAGCTCTACAAACTAATTTTTCAGTTCAGCAATGGAATTGAGGGAAAATAAAAATTAGTACCAGGCTGAGAATCATTCTTTTGTCCTACTCTCCAGAGGGATATACACCAGCCTCCATTAACATGTGCAATGTTAGTGCAGTGTACGTTCTCAGGTGGATTAATTTCCTCATTCTTTCTCTCTTATAAGGCTAAATAGATTTAATTTAGTTCTCATAGTTTTATAGCCAAAACATGAATGCACAATAACAGTCTATACTTTATGAAATGTTACCAAATATTGCAAGAAATTTGAGTTTAATCCTCTTAGGATACCCTTATAGATTGGGTTCTTGAGCTCTGACACATTATTCCTCTGACCATTATTTAATATGATTTTCTGCTGCTCAGTGACAATTTTTATCCTTTAGGTGGTGGTTTCTGACCAGTTAAATAGGTAGCCTGCTGCATACTTGACATCACTTGGTTGCTGTTGTTTTGCTCCCACATCAAAGAAGCATCCTCCCAGGCTGGAGTGTTATGTTAGCAGGACATGGATGTAAACATCTGAAAGTTCTCAAAACTTCTAAGTACAGTAACATTGGCAAAATCAGCACAGAATTAATAAATAGAAACAAAACCAGTGAGGGTAGAAAGGTACAGGACCATAAACACCCAGGTGTTGATTTAGTTTCCTTATGTCTGAATACAAGTGACAGACAAATGTGGGTTATAATTTGATTTTTTGGTTGGCTTTTTCCTTTCTTTTTCCCCTACCTTTATGGTATATGGCGGATGGAAACTTTAATGAAAAAAAATTATTATAGGTAAGATTATCTTGCTGGATTTTGTCACCCATTTGGACTGTAAGAGGAGTCCTGTGGTTCATTGGGTAACCCACTGTGTATTCAGACATCCCTTGGTAGCACTTGATACATTCCACATATTGACTAGGGAGGGATGTCTACTTTCAGATATGTCTTCTGGTTATTTTTAAACAGTGCAAAATCTCTTTTGTTTCCATCTTTTGCCCCACACCCTTTCCAGTATAGTTCCTGTTTAACTTGGGAATGCAAAAAGCCATGGAGGGTTTTGGAGGTATACATGATAGTGCCAGCAAAATGGTCTAATTTAGGGCATTTCAGCTAGAGTACTCAGCCCTGGATAAAAGCACCTTTTAAATTGTTCATGCAATAGTTCAATCTAGTTTGCCTGATCAGGAGTCCCTGAGCAGGCTGTAAATTGAAGCCTGCAAGATGTAGTGTTTGAGAAAATTCCACTTCTATTGCTTAGTACATTATTATTTCAGTGCTCTGAGGTCTTTTTCAAAAGGAGCAAAGGGTCTTGCTAAGACTGTTTTCTCAGCTTGCATATTTGATCCAACTCTGAACTCTAGAAATTTTAATTTGCTCAGTAAAAAACCTGAAAATTCCTTGATTTTGGACCTTGCTGAATCTGTAATATGTGTTTATTCAGGATAAGGTTTTTGCAACATATCTGCCTTCCTGCATATACTTTTGTATCTCAACCTTTGTTACCTTTCTATGCTCAGAGGGTATTCCATAAGGGTTCACTTACACAAAAGCAGGTTCACACTCTTCTATTACTCATCAATTTTATGCCATTATTTTATGCCACAAGACACACAGCCTGGCAGATTTAAGCTCCGCCTCAATATTAGAAAACCAAAAGATTCTAAAGAAATAGAAACCTACCTGAGTTCTGCAAACCAAGAATGGTTCACTTTCCCTCATCTTAAAAGAAAAACCTGCATAAAATTTTTATTTTTTAATTGTGAAAGCTGTGAATAGTTTTTAATTTTCATATTGTTTATAAGTATTAACTTTCCTACAGGCTTCGTTTTATTTTTCAAGTCCATGTTTTTAGACGCAAGACTTCCCTTTTGAAATATAGAGAATCAAAATCAAAACAAAATATTAGGCACATGGTTCTAAAGTCATGGTCATGATTTGAATGGAAATGCAAATATCTGAAAATGTGAAATTAGAATGTTTTGGAATGTCTTCTATTTTGATGGGGTGGTTTTTTTTTGGTGTTTTTCGGTATTTTTGTGGGGGTTTTTTAGGGTCTTTTTCTTTTTCTTTTTTCTTTTTCTTCTTTTTCTTTTTCTTTTCTTTTTCTTTTTCTTTTTCTTTTTCTTTTTCTTTTTCTTTTTCTTTTTCTTTTTTCTTTTTCAAGAAAGAAGTAAATTCTGGTTGGATGTCTTATTTAATTTGATATATATCTTCTTTGTACTTCATTGCTACATTCACTGCACTGGTCTAATTACTCATTTTTTTCCCACTGGAAAAAAAAAAACCTCCTGCTTCATTGCAGAAGGTGCTGTAGGCAGGTGATAAGTTAACAGCTCAGCTGAAAGGCAGCATTTGCTAAGTGCAGCATGGACTACTGCAGCTCACAGCACACCTGGCAAGGGAAAGTTTATAGCAGCACCCTTTGTCCTTTGCCCAAAGGCTTCTTCTGAGGATTTGAAAGAGATACAGTGTCAAACCAGCAGTGTATTTCCCAGAGTCTGCATTAAGATATACTATGATTTTTGAGGATCATAACTTGTTAAAACTTGTTAAAAAGAAGTTTAGCACATGTGCATTAACCAGAGCAAGGACTTGAACCTTGGTTTCCTGTGTTGCTGAGAAGTGATGCAACTGCTAGATTTGCAGTAAATCACACTTTCTTCATTTAATGAATACTTAGTTTATTGATGTAAAGTAAATCATCCTCAATAAAAGAAAATAAGAGAGAGAGAAAAATCCTACCAAATTACCTCAGAGGGTGTCTATCTAATTGACGGAATGATTGATTTCATAACAGGTGAGATGAGCTTTCTAGGTCTCCTTGAGCCCCCTTTTCTCAGACTGAACAACCCCAGCTCCTTCACCCACTGCTCCTAAAACTTGTGCTCCAGACCCTTCTCCCTTCTCCAGCTTTGTTGCCTTTCTTTGGTCACTTGTTTGGTACATGTGTGTAGAGGCACATGGAGACATAAAATACAGGCATGCTTGCAGAAATTTTTGTATTATTTTAGATGAAAAGTTTTCTGCCAGGCTATATCTGACCATGTCAAATTTTAAAATAGGTGTAGTGACTGAATCTGACACTTGTATTTTACCAGAGCTTATATTTGATAATATTAGGCATCACTTTTTACATAGATTTTCTTAATAAAAAGGTGTGACTTTTCTGGAGAACATATGAGATTTACCACATCAGAAAACTGTGCTCTATGTTTTAAAATTGAGAGTTTTGTAGTATGCTGTACTGCATGTTCATGATATGTCCATATTTTAAATCATTAGTATAATGAAAAATATTGTAAAAGTTGTAATAATTTTTTTTTTTCTGATCACAAGTATTATCACTAGGCATCTAGACAATTCCACAGTCTGGTACCTTGGGGTAAGGAAATCTTCATCACACAGTAGTGAGACAGTCATTTCTGAAGTGGAAAACCAGCCAGTTTGGAGATCCTAGCAGCAATGGAGAAACTCTTTACAAAGGCATAGAGCAAATGCTCCACTTACAGAAAATACCACACTATTTTCCCACAGTAATTGAGGGAGACATAGTTTTTAGGATGGCACAGGGAAATCCACAAACAACACAGTGCACGCTGCTCAATTATTCCATGAAGTAGAAAAAACTCACTGTACATTCAGGCAGCTAAAAAGGAAAAAAAAACCCAAATCTTATATTTAGACTTCATTAGCTCAATGTCACTAGCTGGAATTTGAACCATTACTTCTGAATAACAGAGAAAGGAAAAAATATAGTTTGGGCAGTTTTTTGTTTTTTGGTTTTGGTTGTGGTTTTTTGTTTTGTTTTGTTTTTGTTTTTGTTTTTGGTTTTTTTTTTGGTTGGTTTGGTTTTTTTTTTTTTTTTGCTTGTTTGGTTTGGGTTTTTGTTTGTTTTTTTTTTGTTGAAGAAATTATGATTGTGAAGAAAATATAAAAATGGCTTACCTGTGAAAAGTGCCTTCTCTCGTATTTCCTTCATCCAAATTAGGCTCTGCAAAGGCCATGACAGGGTCCAGGAACATATGCAAAATGAGGAATATAGGTCCTGATGCTTTCTTACCCTTTGTTAAGAGTTAGATATTCACTTAGGGGAGGGGGGGGGAAAGAAATGAAATAAAGTAGGAAAAAAGTCACTATATAGTTGGTGTGGTGGAATTAAGCAGTTTCCAGATGAGATTATAATTTAATTTCATATGCAATACAGTATTTTCATAGTGACTGGATGGGATATCACATTTTCATTGTCCTGTATGTTAATCTTAGAATTCGTTGTTATTGATAATACCAACTGATACCTTGGTATTATGAGAGTTAGTGTCTTTAAAGTCTCTTCAACCATCCAGCTGGTTTTGAATCTCAGTTCATCAGATGTTAAACATTACAAAACAGTTCAGGATTGTTCCCACCTTAAAGTCCAACACTCTCTATGCATATGATGAAATAGGTAATTTTATTCTTGTTTCTTGTGAAGTACAATAAAAATTCTCTTTTCCATCCAACAGACTGTTTTTGTAATGGTCTCTTCATTCCTCTGATGATGGCAGTTTTCCCAACGGGAAAAATCGGTGGGTAGGATCCAGCTCATCTGATATTGGTCCAGATTTTCTGTCATGGTTTGTTGCTGGATAATTTATTTTTGCTTTTGCAGTTCAAAGATTATGGTTTGTGGATCCCTAGAGCTGCTGCATATTCAAGGCCCTTATTTTAATTCAAATGCAGATTTTATTCAAATAGAACTCCTGGTGCACTTTAGTCCTACCTAGGAACAAAAACCTATGAACCCCAGATTTCAGAAACTTTGGTGTGAAAAGTAGGGAGGCCAACAGTAGCCCATCTTCCCCAGTAAACTGAAAGGTCAGGTGTTTCTAGTACATTAAACTGAAGTTTACCTTTTGACTCATTTTTAAGACAAAGATCTATATCACCAAGACCTCACATTTCAGT
The DNA here is from genome assembly GCA_013397555.1 of Urocynchramus pylzowi. NCBI lineage: Eukaryota > Metazoa > Chordata > Aves > Passeriformes > Fringillidae > Urocynchramus > Urocynchramus pylzowi. The sequence continues at coordinate 999,377 of VZRH01000338.1, read as the reverse complement.
TAGAAACTCAAAGCTTATACAATTTTTGTAATGAACTTCTTACGCACAAAGTTAATGAGACATTAAGCTCCCAACCTTCTTAGCAAACACCACAAATACCTGTCACCAAATAAATATTTATTCAAGTTTTTTAAGTAAATATTTATTGCAGTTACTGAAATAAATTTCTTAGTTAACTAGGATGACCTTATTTCCAACAGTTCACTATGTATCAAACATTGCTAAAAATTTGCAATATGAAGTACAAAACCTTTTTTCCTGGATTTTGAAGGAGGAAGCCAAAAGATATATTTTAGCTGGAGCCAACCTGCTAAATGGTGGCTAATGACAACATTCCCACCTCCCTTCAGCATGGTCTTTCTGAACTAACTTCATCTTTACCTGGTAAAAAAATAGAATCCTAAAAAGCTCTCAGGTTTCAGCTGAATAAAAGTCTTCCAGCAGAATACCTTTATTTTTTTTCCACTGGCCTTTTGACCTAGGGCCAGATCTTTCTGCATAAACTATACAGAAAGATTTAAATACTTTTTGTATGTAGGTAGGGGTGCAGGTTTTGCCAGTCTCTATGTATACACAGTAGGATGTACAGAAGAGGATAAATTTTGCTCTGGGGTTTATTATATCCCCTGTTGGCAGCAGGTAGCAAAAAAGTCAGTAGAACTTAGACTTGTTTTTAAAATATAGTAAATTAGTTTGGAGAGAGGTGGGGAGTTTTGGAAGCAGTACTTTGCAGTAATGCCTAACATACTGCAGAAGAAATCTAGCATGTTTTAGCTCTTACTATGTACAGGGCTCCTCCAAGTACACTTCTTTCAAGCCTGACAAAAAACTAGGTTATGTAGACTCTTGTGTTTCCAAAGTTATGCCTTGTAGAATGCATTTTCTCTTGTGGTTTTAGAAGACAATAATTGTTTTCTCAAGTAATTCTTTCTCTGTAAACATCTGTAGGAGGAACATGCTACCATCAATAATTTAATTTCTCACATACTTTCTAGTAGTCTGTAGAGTCTAGTTACACAGTAGACCATGAAATTAAGTTACCACTAGACACAAAAGGAAGAACTGTCTGCACCATTATTACATAATAAAGAAAGATATCACATCACCTTTTTGCCTCTCTGAACCTGAACTTCATCACAATATAGTGAGGCTGTATTTTCCTGTATCTGTGCTTGGTTGTAACTAATGCAATACCTGCATTTCATAGGTGTCTATAAATCAGATTCTAGAACTGAATACAACTTCTATAGTAATAAAAATCACACGTTGTCACAGCCTGAGATGTGAAATATCAATTACTATAAGGATTTTTTAAATGCTTTTTAAGGCATTGTATACATGTATTAGTATACTGAAGAAGAGAAAGAAACAATTATACAAAATGGTTTATGCATAAATGCATTTTATCAACGTGCCACAAATGCAACAAGTGATGAAAAAAATGCTTTTCTCTTGCACCCTTTAATTCTTCATAGTATTCTGCAACTTTTCAACAATTAAAGAACTAGTAATAGTAAGTAGGAAGAATAAATATGGGAAAATAAAAGACAAAGCAAAGAGCACCCCTGCAGTACTGCAGTACACAGCAGAAAGCATCGGAAGAAGAGAAAGGAAAGATTAAAAAGATAAAAAGCAAATCGAGAGAAGAAAGGACAACATTTATTTAATTGATTTATTTCCAAACCCAAACAAAGTATGTGAACAAAATCTTCCAACAGGAAATCTTGCATGGAAATGGGAATATTTTCTAGAAATCAATCACTTTCTTCATTATCGAATATCTCAAGAATGATTTTACCTAGATAACTCCATATAATTCCTTTTGCCATTTAATCTCAGTATGTGTCTTTGTAAATTTTTGTTGTGGCATCAACATAAGTCTGCAGGAAGCACATTAGGATCACTTCCCAGTAAATTAATGGAATAGATTTAGTAACATTGTGGATCTGTGTAAATTAATTTACATTATCTGATAATCAAAGATAAATATTTAAAAAAAACCATATATACCTGTGGAGGTTTTTTTGGGTTTTTTTCTTGTTTGTTTTTGATTTTGTGTAACCTTTAGAGTGAGAAGATGTATTAGTCCTTGCTGAAAGGGCCTAAGAAAATTGAACTACAGAAGGGAAAAAACACAGGTAAATGAGAACAGATTACTAGAAAGGAAACTTACAGGTGACTATTCAGTGCTTTTTCAGGCTTTCTTTTGCCTGGCTTACCCAGACAGATGAGTAAGAATCTGTTCATACACTGATACAGACAGACAGAGGCTGATTTTATACAGGAGTAAGAAAACCCTGTCAAATTTCTGTAACTGAAGTCAAGGAAAGTCTGTGCATTTTGAAGTTTGCATTTTTGTTTGCCCTTAATGGCATACCAGTATAAAAAAAAACCAAAACCAGGCAACACTTTTACCCATTTTTTTCAAAATATGTGTTCAAACTGAATAAAATGTAAAATGCTGAAATCAGTTATCAGGGCTGGGGGAGGACAGCAGTTACTTCTGGGCAGTGGATTTCTGTAGCTGCATCAGCAGCATCTTCAAGGGAGTCTGGGTCCATGTACTGGCCATATTCCCTTCAACTCTCCTTCTACAATGACAGACTTGTGACTGAGACAATAGGCAAATATTTGATCATATATCCAGAAAATTCCATAGTCTTTTGTAGGTGTCTCTCAGTGAACTTTGTAATTTCCATACTTAAGTGATAAATAGGAGATAAACTATAAAAATATTTTTTTTTCAAATCAAAGAGCAATCATCTTTACCCAGCTTCAGACATCATGATTATTTTTCTGTGAGGATCTGTAACTGCTCTGCAGTTACTTAAGCTTTTTTTTGTGTTACAGACATCTGACTGAGAAATGGAAGGGGGCTGGGAAGAGTCACTTATCTACCAGACTGTCCTGTCTGGGATGTGGGGAGCTAACCTCTGCTCACAGGAACCTGAGATCAAGCACTTGTTTCTACTGGATGGATTTGAAATGTGCAGCTGTGCAGCAAGCAAGAGTTATGCTCACTTCTGCCTGATCCAGGGGTGTGTTCAGAACCAGTATTGATTTGCTGATTTAATTAGATGTGACTCAGGCATTTATCATGTTGCATTCCACTGAACTTTAATTTTTGCAGGAGTTTTGCTCACAAAGCTTAGAACAACTTTTTGAATGGGACCATGCAGCTTGTAGTGACAAAATTCAAATCTTTTTCTATGCCAGCACAAGTAAAATTTCTCCACCTGCAACCAAGTTCATGTGTTTGTTCCCAAATGAGAAAAAGAAAGTAATAAACCAATTAGTCACTGCCAATGAATTCTATGGTAATAAAGAGCATAACAATTGCAGAAGTTTGGCATCGTTTGATGTCTTTGAGCTTTATTGAATCTCTCTTATCTTTTCAAAAGAACAGTCTGATTCTTGGATTCAAATTGTTCTTTAACACCGACTTCTTAATATCCTGCTGTTTTGAAACCATACTTTATCAGCAACATTATTGACTTGTAGATCCACATAACTGAAAATCAATCTGAAGACAAATCTTACTCATCAGCAGCCTAAAGTGGTGAGAAAACAAATTCCTAACTCAGTTTTTCAATTTTTCCATACAGCTCAATAAAGAGCTGTGGAAAACCCCAAGTCTCCATGCTTATCAGTTACATTAATTAACAAGAGGAGGAGCTGAGGATGAAATGGTTTAAAAAAGCTTAAGTAAAAACAGTGCAGTAGAATACAGTGTTGAGAACCTATAACAAAAACCCCCTATTTTTAACATTCATATTCTGGCTTAGATGTGATGCTGCTCTGTAGACAACTCTATTGTGTGCCATATAAATTTAGAGCAGAGGAAAATTAATTTTCTTGGGATATCTTCCTAAACCTCAAGGAGAACAAAAAAAAGTATAAGATGGTAAATGATCCTGTCTTATTCATCTTAGTGGAAAGTTAATTTATAATCCCAAATTTGTCTGTTTTAATATAGATGGAACTACAGAGAGAAGTGGAATGAGTAAGAAAGACTTAGATTAACAATAGTAGAATTGCATTTTTTCCCCTATATTTACAACCTCCTTGCTCTGCAGTTACTTAAGCTTTTTGTTGTGTCACATTTTCCCTAGCTGAAAAACTTTCACACTATCAACAGTGGTCTTTTCTAGGATTGTCTCTCTGGTTTTGTCCTAAAAGTGAATGAAGTCAGAGACATTTTTTTCTGAGCTGCTTGGAAACTCTCTGGTGCTCCCACAGTCGAGCAAACTTGATCTCAGCATCTTATGAGGCACAAAGGGGGCTCACCAATACACTTAAACAACTGTGGCTCCAGATATGCCTTTCATTTTTCAGCATGGATGAGATACTTCAAGCAAATTATGAGTTTCATCAGAGATCACGTGCTTTTCATCTATGGAAGATTAAGTCTGCTTCTTTGCTGACTAGGCTTAAAACCAGAAGTTGTATGAAAGTCTAGTCAGTGTACAGAAGCTGCAGAAATGAATCCATGTTTCTGCTTTTATTTAGCTAGTATTTTGGACACTTGAGTATTTCGATAACAGTGGCAAGGTTACTTTACACACATGAATTACACCATGCCATTTTGCAATAGGACCATGTAACTATAACAGCACTAATCATCTTTCATATGTAAGCAAAACTGCCTGTTGATATGGTTAGTTGGGGCAACTGAAATTAATTGGACAATTCCAACAGACAGCAGTATTTTACTGTCTGAAGAAAATTCTGGCAAGGATATTTGCTTCTAGATAGCTTAACTCTCTAACAATGAAAGTTTGTGGCTTTTAAAGAAAACTTAAAAATGAGAACAGATCTGGAACTTCCACAAAAGGAAAAAAGACATTTAAGAAATAATTCTTGTAAAAAGTGTTTCTAAGATCACTAAGTGTAAGATGTGTAGTGTCTCAAAGTGTGACTGATATATAGTGCCATTTTAAATGTAGGCACAGTGTTCTAGCCAGGGATAAATCAGAACTGAGCAATCAATAATCACACATTCTGTTATCCTTATATACCCTTATAGTATTTTGGGGTTGTTTGATAGGTTTATTTTGTTTGTTTTCTGATTTAATAAATTTTATTCAATTACCTACATTGATCAGTACAGATTTTATCTGTATGTGAAGCAGAATGGAAAAACCTTTTGGTGAAGACAGGTCCTCTCCTCTCCTCTCCTCTCCTCTCCTCTCCTCCCCATTTTCTTCATATGACATATGACAGATATTAAGTCTAAGAAGAGAGCCCAAGGAGCAGAAAAAGTATTCCTGGCAAGTGATTGGAACTTAAAGTTCAAGTGGTGTCAAGATCAACAGGAAAAAAAAAGAGAAAAATAATTACAAATTACAAAAGAGAGTGCAAAGTTCTGGAAGATGAGGATTAAACTAGCAGGAGGAATGACTGAAAGATAAACACTAAACACATGCTTAAATTCAGATTTTTTTTCTGCAAACTGATGACAGAAGCAAAGAGAAAGGATGGTAGATAGAAACAAGAGGATAAATCGAAGCTGAGCCACAGCTGAGCTGGAAGCAGAAATCAAAGGCTAAGTCTGCTCTGCAGGGGAAAAGCAAACATGAGGTGCACCATATGTTCAAGATGTCCACTTCCTTTGTAACACCTGTATGTCCTGTCCTGCTGTCAAGCAAATAAATAGATTTTGTTCAGATAAGCCATACCCAGACCTGACAGTTTTTTGTCCTGAAGAGCTAGCCATGTATCTATTGTTGCTTCAGCTCCAACTTCATTTATCAATTGGTTGAGTGCAAATTGTTTAAAATATAAGCAGGAGAAGAGGAAGTAACAAAATGTTGACATTTCATGGCAGCCTGCTCATCTGGCTTCTCCAGAACAACGAAGCACAGCAAGAAAAAACCATGAGCCCCCAGCTGTCCCAATTGCAAGACCCTTTACAGTGTTTATCTGTTTAATATTTTCTACATGACTCTCCTGAAAAAAGAAAAAAAAGTGTGTATTAGGCATCCAAACAGCCTTTGTATGACTTATCATTAAGATCCTGATTAAAGCAAAGCACACAGTGTGTTTTAAGCAAAATGAGGAATTAGGTGAATTCTGCTTTGTGTTGTTCTACTTGCCCTGTGGGTGATACACACTGGAGTCTGGGCAGTGGCCCGAGCCAGGGAGCATACATGTTGCAGAGTGCTGTTTCATACAGAACTCCCATCAGCCAGTGCCTAGCAGCAATTTGAGTACCATAAAGCATACAAGATACAGGGTTTTCACATAACTCTCCCTTGCCTGCTGTCAGGCATAAACCCAAGTGGGATACAACAGAGTTCTCACTGTCATTGCTGAAAAGTACTGATGTGAAAACTAATTAACTGGTCTGCCTTCGGAAACAACACATGTTTGTTTGGGTTAGAAATTTTAGTTTTTCTAGCCTGTACCCATTGGATGTGGTAAGAAATTTTAGAAAAAAACGTGGTTTTTCGTTGTCTTGCCAATAACAGGTCTGTTAGATTCAAATGGCAATGTAAAAAAAAACCAACCCTGTTATCTTCTGTCATTCAGCAGTTCATCCCCCTTCTGTTTGTTTCTGTACATGTTATTTCAGTATCTCTTATCAAAATGGAAAACATGTTGTTTCTTCATCTACATCCCAAGCAAGATCATATTTTCACATTTTAGCCATTCTAAATAGATTACAGCTGGTTTCATGGTTTTAAAGCTCTTTTATAACCTGGATGATTCTGTGATTCTCATAGGCATCAAGGCCATAATTGCTAGTGATAGGACATACTGGGGTTTTGCAATTGTATATATCATACAGCTTATTTAAATAGCAACTTATGGCCTAAAACTCTCAATTTCTGTGGCTGAGATGTTTGAGTCTGTGAAAAACTTTGTCTTTATGATTATTTCTTTCAGCAGTTTTCACAAGAGTGACCCCAAGCTAAGCACTAGCCCTCACAAACCCAGCAGCTGAAAAAGCAATGCGGTCGCCAACTTCATCACCAAACTGACATGAACAGGCAGAGGGTTCTTTTCCTCTGAGGGCTTGTCCTAAGTAGAAAATACTTGTGGTTTTAATATCAATTTGATGAGAAATGCAGGCCATGTTCCATCAAAATTTTTATAAGGTTTTGTTATATTTATCAGACACCTAAGCAAGCTACAGTAGGGAAAGCACCACTTACACCTGTGGTCACCTGCTACCTGTGTGTCTTCCTGGTTGTCTGTCGTGCTCTTTTTCTACACAGCAAATCTACTGGCAATTAAGAGCTACATGGATTTCATTAATGAATAACAGATCTAGATTTGTGATCTTTCAGAGGAAAACTTCAATTTCCTCCCAGCTTCCTCCCTCATACAACATAATGACACTAGAGGCAAGAGAAAACAGTGTTTTTATAGGTATTTCTTATCATACTTGAGTAAACTATGTGAAGGTGAATGTGCTATAGTTTTCACAGTAACAAAAAGCAGTTGCAGCAATGTTTAGCTTCCTTTGCAGCTGGGCAAGAAGCTGTCATATCAGGAGAAAACCTGTTCTTTCACTTAATGAAACACTATATGAAATATAAATTCTCAGAAAAAGTGGCATTTTGAGATAAGCCTAACTCTGGCAAACATGACCATGCCTTAGGAACTACCATTTCTATCCAATTCTTGCTTCTGTTTCTGCTCCTGGCATGCCTATGCTCTGTGATGCTCAAGGACAACAGAGACTGAAGAGCCTGTGCAGTTGTGGCAGCTTTGCACCAAAAAGTTGCTGGTGGTCTGTTGTTTACTCACTGTAATGGCAAAACTGTGCTGACTTACAAAGGGATGCTGTGATTTTGTATCTTCAAGCACAAACTAGGAGTAGGAGGAAAAATAACACCTGGTTGAGATATGCCAGTGTTCTTAAGGACGTTTACTTCTACTGTGTTTCTTGTAGGAGGCCAGAAGCATAGCATAACCCAGATCAGATGTGTGTGGGTCAGTATCAATGACAACCAGAAGAGCTTGATATGCCCATCAGATATTTTAGGGCTGCCTGAGGTTTTCAAACTTAAACAAAACCCTTCTATATAAACCTCTTACAAGAACTCTCAACAACAAAAAAATATCAAAACATACGTTTCACACAATTTTCAGTGTTTTGAAAGTCAAAACTGTACTTGAAAACATTTTTTTACCTTAATAATGAAATAGCCTAGAATCTTCAGCAGTTAGGAAAATACTTGAATACAGTTTTCTTCTGTAAATGACTTTGGTCATTTGACCTTACTCCCAGTAAAGCCATTTGAGCTATTGTCAGTCAAGTTCTGATTGCTAAGATCCATTTAGTCAGAGGAACTGCTACTAAGCTCTGTTAGGAAATGAAAGAACAGTAGTCCTGTCTAAGAACAGCAACACATCTTTCACTTTATTATAGCTCTTCAAGGTCGCTATCTTTGGACACAATTACCCAAATAAAGGGCTGAAGGACTCAAGATTAACTTAATTTGACATCATTTTGGCAACTGTGGTCACATATTTACAGCCACATATGATAACGTGGAGGAAAAACAAAAAGGAAGCTGGAAAAAGACATGTGGGATGCATCCTTTAAGGGAGTATGACACTGTATAATTTCTGTAATGGTTAGATATGTTAGTGGTGCAACAGAAAAGAAAAAGTCAACTAGGATGTGTGTAGCATGTGAGAAGAGAATAAACTTTACTACATCATTAGCATTTATCCCTTACTACATCACTGAGATAAATGCAAAATGGCTTTCCTTTTGCTCTTCCAAGTTAAGCATGTGAAACTAATTGGTTTCTTTAGTTGGTTGATTGATTGTTTGGCTGGCAAAATTTCAACTCAAATCAGGTCAAAACCAAGGAAAGTCAACTTTTTGAAAATTCACAAGTATTATGTTTTTTTTTATTTTATTAAGATTTATTGAAAGTCTTTACATTAAAATTAAAGGAAATTTCATCAAAACATGAAAAGAAAATATTATAACACCAAAATGAATGATCTGGTAAAATTAAAATTAATTAACTAATTTTCCATGTCATTGAATCTAACTCTCATCAAAAAAACTGTTTAGTTAAAATAATTTTCCTTAAACAGTTCAAAGTGAGAAATAATTCTTACACATATTAAGATGCTTGGCTCCTCAGTTCACATCTGCACATCCACTTTCCACGCTCATGAGCTGCAAACAGTGCTCAGAAAACCTTTGTGTTTAACTGACTGTGAAGCTTTTCTTTCTGTATAAAACTCCCTTTAATAATTTCTGTATAATAATGTTAGAAAAATACCAATGTTTGAAAATAAATAAAATCTGTAAAAGCCTGATGCTTGTATCAGAAATTCAAGGGCATTTTTCTTTTAAAGATGACATGATGCATAAGCAATCTTTCCTTATATGGATGAGAGAACTGATTGGTCTCATCTTCATTCTCCTCAGTGCTTTGGAAACATGTCCTCATATGCTTCAATTAAATCACAGATACTATTGAACTAGGAAGCACTAGGTTTTTGATACTTTATACTTTCTGTCTATTTTTTCCATCTCTAAAGCAATATGGATTTATTATGCTCTAAAACAATATGGAGAATCTCAGTGTTTTGGTGCCTGGTGCTAGCAGGCTCCCTTCAATTCCCTGTATAACTTAAATGCTGCTGTGCCCATTGCATAATCAAGCATGACAGACAAAATACTGCCCACCAAAAGGACCTTAAGAATTTTAGTTTCATCTTTTTCTTTTTAAAAGAAAAAGACACATAAAAAATATGCTGACAAAAGTCAAGTGTCAATATTTAAATCATGATATGTTTTAGTTACTTTGCTGCCAAACAGCGTTTTACTTGATATTTCTTGGTTTACAGTATGTGTGAGTCAGCTGTCATCAGGAAATCATGCAAATCTGCAAACAAAAGTAGACAATCTGCTAACAAAACAGAATGGATATGTAGATTGAAAATTATTTCTCTTTCATTTAAGGCCAAATTGGCTAAAGACAGCTTCCAAAATTGGAGACACATCAGCCAACAATATCTCTCATCATCATTTATTAATTTGGGCCTTGATTATTCTATCAGAGTCAAGCTGGCAGTGCATTTATGGTTACACATACAGTGTTCATAATACATCACAGTGACTTGTCATTTAGTTTAAATAGCTATTTGCATAATAATTAATTGATATAATCTAAAAAATTAACAATACTGACATAGGACTGCCAAATATTCTCCTGCAGAACTGTTTTTCCTTCTCTTATTCTTTAAGGAAAGGAGTCTCCAGGTCCTCTTGATTTTACTCTCTTCATAACTACAAAAACTCTCTTTCTGCTGCTTTATTGAAGAAAACATCTTTTCACAACCTTGAACTTACTCTTACAACCTGATTTTTCTGTGGCTCTCACATCTTTCAGAGAGTAAAATTCTTCCTAAGGAAAATGACAGAGCCTGACATGATCTTATCAAATCCACTGTTATTTCTCCTTAGGCATTGGCTATTTTACTTTTATATCATAGTTGCAGAATTTTCTCAACTTATTTTCACACATCACATTTTCATTTGCACAAGAAGTCATATCTTTGCAGCTTTTGAATGCTCATCCCCAGGCTTTCTCACATGGAGATGTGAGAAGGTTGGACTTCACTCCGAGGTATCTTCACCTCTTTCAGAGGAGCCACCTCAGTAAGCCTGCATTGCCCAGTCCCTTCATTTGCAAGCCCTCATCTTTATGCTCTGTCCTGTTCTGAGGGAAAATGAATCTTTTCAATGAATGCAACTGCCGAGGGCTGCTTAAGCAAGCTCATGTGTGGGATACAGAATGTCACTTGCTTGGAATTCTGTGTGGAAGTACTGGAAAAAGAGAATGGCAATGGAAAACCTGGCAAGGACTAGAGAGAGAGAAGGTGGTGCAAGGCTGTTCAGGCTCTTCTCTTTGGAAGAAATCATTCATCTATCTCATGCTAAAACAATATTAAAAATTCTGCCCTCTTCCGGCCTCATGATGGGCCACCAGCATCCTGCAGCCTGTGAACTCTCTGCAAGACGCATCTTCAGCTGCTGGAAACAGGCTCTTTCTGACTATTGCTAGGCAAAGGAAATGGTGCTCTTCTCTTAATGTTTATTTGAAGAACATGGGAAAATAATTGAGATCAGCTTGGACTAAAACCCCTGAGAAGTGGAATAACTCTGTTCTGGGAATAGGGAATGGTAGAAAAAGTCCCCTCTACATTCTGGGGTTTAGAAGAAGATGCTCTCTTAAGGTCTCTCTTCACTTCCCAGTTCTCACTCTACTGAGCAGTAGAAACCGTTCCCACAGGACATTCACTAATTTCTTGTAATTTTCCCTTTTCTCTCCCTGCTTGTTACATTTAACTTTAGTTTTACAGATCAGGGAGAAAGATGGCTGTTGTTGTATTTTAGGTATTCAAGAATCAATCAAGTTATTGCTAGTGAGATCCCTAAGTCAGTTTAGCTAATAAAAACAGAAAATATTTTGCTTTGAGCCTCAAACAGCTGAAGGAGGTCTTTGGCAGCTTGAGACCAGATATCAAATACATGTTTCAAGTAAGAGCTCTCATAATATCTTGCAAAAGCAGGTAGAAATTCTTTGTGACAGAAAATTCTGTTACTGTTGATGCATGCAAGTATGGGGGGTGTGACTGAATGGGTGTAGAAAAGGTTTTGTTGATTCTGTATATTAAATATGGCCACCTTATTTTCTTTTTTTTCATTAATGTCTAAAACCCACCTGGAACATATGCATCTCGGGCTGAGTTGTAAAACATCTTGAGAAAAATTATTTTTGTAACTTTAAGACAGGTTCTGCAGGCAGAAGGAAGGGCTTGCATGTATTGAGGAAAATACACCCAATAATCACTTTGCATTTAATCACCAAGCTACTTTTCCAGTCTGCTGATAATTTTCTGTAATGAAATACTATAATCATGAGGCCAGATATTAGTACCTCCTTTGGAGTGACAAGCTGTGGTACCCACATTCTCTGGGCATAATTCTTTCCCCAGGAGTTTTATCCTGGGAAGCTGAAAAGACAGCAAGAGGCCCCAGAGAAAAAAAAAGGAAAACAATTCTCTCATTTGCTTCTCCTGTGTTTGTGCACAAGTGGAATGTATCATGGAAGATTGTTTACCTGAAGGTGATTGCCTGATTGGATTCTGGTGTGAGTTGTTTTGACTCATTGGCCAATTGGTGCCAATCTGTGTCGGGACTCTGGAAAGAGTCATGCGTTTTTCATGAGTATCTTTTAGCATTTCAGTAAGTTTCTTTTCTGTATTCTTTAGTTTAGTATAGTATTCTTTAATATAATATAGTAGTATCAAATAATAAATTAGCCTTCTGAGAACATGGAGTCAGACTCATCATTCCTCCCCGACCTGAGGGCACCCGCAAATACAACAAGGAGCTATCATTTTTATAAATGTAAAATATAAATTATAAAAATGGGCCTCAGTCTGGCCTTCACATGTCTGTAACAGAAAGCTCATATTCATAAGACCTATATGGTCTTTGGAAAAATGAATTACAAGTCTAAAGTACAATTATATTGCATTAGCTGGAGAGGTCAGAGAACTGTTTCAGAAGAATTTCTCCAAATCACTAAGTATTCCTTTATAGACATAAATATGTCCCCCTGAATCTAGAAAATTCACTGAGATATGACAATTCAGAAGTTTCTCTCAACTTTTCAGAATGGAATTATTAAGGTGGTGAGCACTGTAACTGTTTGATTTCCTGACATCTCACTGTGCAGCATATATAAAGGCACTAGTGGGAGTAGGATATGAGTTATCCAGGCAGAGAAGTGAACTTGCTATCAAAGGACAGACTTAATTAACTGGGGAGAAGTACTGATTTTTGTAAGAAGAATATATTATAATCAGCATACTACTGTTGATGATTTTGCCTCTTCAAATCATCATTTTCTAGTAGAAGACTATTTCCTTGAAAAATTTATGATTAGCTAATTAGGAAAAAAACAGTTTCACTTGTTCCTTATGAAAGCTTAATAGCTTTGTAATTATAAAACTACTGCCAAGTATACCTTAAGCATGAATTTTTAAGAAGCTTGAGGTAGACAAAGGAATGTTACTTGAAAATGCAAACCTTGAACCAGTTTTTACTGCCTTTTCTCTTGTGCTCTTTAAATTTAGCTTTAAGACAGCCTAATTATTTCTCTCTGAATCTGGAGGTAATATTGGATTAAAATTGCACATCAAACTAATTTTGTGGAATTGAAATTGTAGAAGTATAAAAAAAGACCGACTGATTTCAATTGTAACTATAGAGAGGCTATCCATTATTGTCCAAATCAAGGAATAATTACTTGAACTGTTTCCTGTGCTCAGCCAAAGCTCAAACACAAAAAGAGTGGGTGAAGGAGCAAACACTGAAAGTGTAGAAGCAAATGTTAACACATTCTGAAAACAAATAGCAGTGCTGCAAAGCCTTCACTATTAATGGCTGTGCCATGTACAATTTATTAAGAGGAAAGATTGTTTCTGTTAGATAAGGTGCTATGGAAGTGCAGACATATGTCTCTGTTAATGGGCTCTTTGTAGGAGTGTGATAGGGAAATCAATGTGCCATGCTTGGAGTGAAGCCCTGGTGCAGGGAGACACCATTGGAAAAAGGACCTTCCTGGTCAGACACAGCAAAGGTGAAGTTGCCAGGGCATGGGGGGAAGGAATGGGTGCTGGAGGAGGCATAGGGGGCGTGGCAAATTCCCAGATGGACAAAGGCTCTGAGTTAAATCTCACAGATGGGAGCTTGCAGTGTGACAAGATGTCCCCAGAGGCCTGGAAGTGATGAAAAAGGGTGAAACAGTTTAATGGGGGTGTCCTGAGGCTGGAGGATCTCAGGAATGTGTTTGAGGTTCTGTAGAAGATACTGAAGGGCTGGACTACCCCTTCAAAGAGCCTGTCCCCTCCCCTGAGCCTGGCAGTGTTTGAAGTTGATACAATGCTGAAACCAGGCAGAGAAAAAGCTGGGATGAAGCAAGTGAGAGGGGACGGCAAAGAGATTGCCATTGCTGCTGGTGAGACTACTTCATGGCAGGAACTGATCGTGCCCCTCCATCCATGCTTGTCCTTCAGTGCTGAGAAGAAAAGTCTTGCAGGCTGGCCCTTCTTCCTCTCCTCAGATACAGAGAAATCTCACAGCTTTCTGCCCCAGCTGCTCGTGGGTTTGTGCCTAGCAGAGCATGGGTCAGGCTGGCCAGGATGCCTGAGGGATGGGCATCAAAGGGAGAATCCACTACGCTTTGATTTGGTAGATATTTCTCCATTAGGGATGGTTTGAGTGTGGTTTACCTTTTCTTAAAGATGGGAGAGAGAGCATCAACCCCACCCTGATATATTCTGTAATTTCTGTTTCCGGGAAACATCCATATTGTCATAGGCTCAAGGAATTTAGGCAGTTTCCTCAGTTCATTTGTCAACAGCAGCAGGTGATGAGATAGTCCTGCATCACATCACTGGAAGCTTCCCAGGCTTTTAAAATTTCTTTACTCCTGCTAAGCTTCTGAAATGTGGTGTATATTCTAACTGATATGACTGAGTTAAGACAAATGAACAGTGGTTTTAAATTTTAAGAACATGGTCTCTTGGCAGCAGTAGCCAGAGAGGATGAGGTCTCTGGAATATTTCTTGGCCAAATTATTTACCTCTCAAACAAATCCTCTGAGCAGTGCTCCCTGATTCACACGTGTAGGTTGCTCTTGCCCTTTTATACTGGTTTGGATGTGGCCAGAGACACTTCCTGATCATTCTTAGCAGTGTTTGTAGATGGCTTAGAGTAATTTATCCCAAAGAATGACCTAAACTGGGGGAAAAAGCAAGTGTTACCATGGCAAAGTCTGCTTCTCACAGGTAAGTATATTTTTCAAAACACTGAAGATTGTGAAATAAAATGTTTCTGATGGATTTTCTTTTCCTTGATGTCACATAATCGTACAAGTTCTGGTCATGCTGGTAAACATTATATCTAACAATCAGACAAAATTTTGTTTCATAGCTGCTGTGCCATTTAGGTAAATACTGAGTTCCTGTTTGCTAGGGAAAGATTTGATACTGAATTAAGTATACAACACCGGAGGTAGCTGAGTGTTTATACTGTGGCTCCTTTAGAAACAACCAGTATAACAAGTTATCTTTCCCACATATAACCTTCTAAGAATAAAGAAAGATTAACCACTTTGCCACTGTTTTGCTACCTTCATTTGTTTTGCTGGTGCTACACATCTCTATTTGAAATTACACCAATCAAGTACTAGCTAGCAGTAGCTACAGTGTTCTTTTTTGTCTGATGTATAAAGGCAGCTCTGGAAAGGAATGAAATTATGACACAGATCTTATTGACCCAAATTTTTTTTCTGTAGGCTTGATGATTACTCTTATTCAGTAAAAAGAAATGTGTTGAGTTCTACACATATGCTCTATGACTCCACAGCTTTTTTCAGTTAGACAGGCTTCAGACACTGCAGAATAGATAATCTCTCTATCCTACACAATAATGATATTTAAAATATTTTTTAAATTCCTATTCAAAGATTTTAGAAATCATTATGTCAATAATATGAAAAAATGAGCTCAGGAGTACAGGAAGGACATGAACCAGAGTTTCCCTTGTCCTGAAGGGTAACATGACTACTTACTCCTGGGGTATTTTCTATACTACTTGTTCACTTATTTTCCCTTTCATTTAATTGGAATTCTAAACTGAATCTTTCCCAGGAAAAGCTTTATTGAATTAAAAATTACTTAATTGAAGCTTTTTTTAAGTAAATAAAAATTACTTAATACAAGCTTTTTTGGCAGATTTGGCAATGTAACACAGGTCAAATGGATTTGACCTTCAATACAGCTCTTAATTTCAAATTAATTGCAAACCACAAAATCACAGTATTATGTGCAATGAAAACATTAGCAGTGTCATTCTAATTTAAAAGATTTTAGTGATTTCTTCATTTTCTGAAGAAAGAAAAATTAACAGAGTACAAAATAAATCAATCTAAAAAAATTAAAATTTATGTTAGTTTTACACTAATTCCTATTTTTGTATTATTGGAGTGAAATTTGTAGCTACTTCTAGGATCGGCTAAAGAATATATGCCATTCTTATCTCTTAAGTAACCTGTTTGTTACTCACATGGTGGACACTTGTGTTACCTCTAGGAACCCCTTTTACAGTTCAAAGACCCCAAAAAAGTGGATAATTGTGACACACAGAAAAATTCAATCTGAGGAACCCTTCAGGTGTTTTTCTCTCAGCAGCTCCAGAATACAAAGAAATAGAAGCTGAATTGCACCTTACACACCCTACAGTGAAAATAGACATCCAAAGGATTTTACTTTCCATGTTTGCACAAATCTCAGAAGATGGACAGGAACTTGCTTTGCTTCTGTATTATAAATGCTTGGACTTGATCCAGCTGCTGACATGCTCTGTGTGACCCTGCCTCAGGGCTGCAGGTTTTGGACCAGAGCTGGCCTATGCCTGGACAGACTTGAGAGCAGAGAGGTGAATCAGGACCTCTCTACAACCTTCCTTGCTATCAGCAGGGTGACTGACAGCGGCAAAGAACAAGACAAAGTGATTTTTCACCATCTTCACTTTCTTAGGCTGTCTAATTGCAGCATCTAAGATAATATGGACGTAACTTTTAGTATTAGGCATAGTAACATGTCATTTACTGTATAATTTAACATATCTTTACAAGAAATTATCTTCTTAAATAATGGTCTTTATTCATGTAGTTACTTACTTTTCTCAAAGACATTGCATGCTGGGAACTTTTTTTAAAGCTTCAATTCCCTCCATTGTATTTATTCATAAACTGCAAGCCATTTTTTTATATAGGAAAAAGATATCAGCGATTGTCGGGATCTTCTCTGCTGGAGATCACCCCAGGTGTTGGTGGAAGCTGCTTTTCNTATTAGATATTTACAATTGTGTACCAATCCCTAACACCTATGTTAGACAGTGACTTTCTACTCTGAACCAATCTAAAAATGCCAGCATCACCTAAAAGATGGACGTTAGGAAGAAGGATAGGGCATGGCCCTATCCCTCCATCTTAGGGTTTTAAACCCCCCTGTACCAAATCCCAAATTTTCTCATTTCACCCTATGACTACTGCTACTGTGTTGTCTAAACTTTTGTGACTTGTGATTCCTCATATAAGCTTGGTAATTTGTTCCATGGGCTGAGATCAAAGCCCCAAGTGTTTTTGGGTTCCTGCCAGGGCTCCCCAGACCCCTGTCCGGGGTTCGGGGCACGGAGAGGAATGTCTTGGATTCCAACAAGCGATTATCCTTTAAAGCCCCAGTTTTAGTGGAAGTCAATTATACTCTAGGTTTAGTAGCAAATTACTCTGCATCTGATTACACTGATGGCAATTCTTCATCTCAGAGAATGTAATAAAAATGTGTTTAGTAAAGCAGCCCCTTTTTCCCCATCTTGCATAAATTAGTGGTGCAATGGCTGAAAGCAGACTTTGGCCCTACAATGATTGCTGAGTGTGTCTGCTCTGCACCCAACCACCAATGCATCCCTCCAGGCAGAAAGGTGGTACATGGAGGTCTCCATGAAAGAGGCTTTAAGCTCCTCAGAGCTGTGTCTGGAGTGACTTTAGCAAGAAGGGAAGGTGGGCAGGGAGAACACTTGCTGAAAGGTCTCTGCAGCAGCAGGCTTCCCCCAAGCCCTTTTCTACTGAATGCCGCTCTCATGCTACAGGGAGAGAGCAAAGTTTGGAAATGCAGACATGGATGGCAACATATTGATGAGCTTGTACAGAGCTTGGCCAAACGAGGACCAAGAATTAATGTGCCATTGTCCAAAATCTGGAATCACTTTACTGTTTCAAGAACTTAAAGTTATAGAAAAGGCAGGAAAAAATTTTGTCTTGTGTTGTGTCAGAATCTTTTTGTATTTCTAGAACTGATTACATATGTTTTCTTTGCTGTGTTTTTCTCTTTACTCAGTCAAATTTGTTCCTTTTCAATGCAGGAATCTTTTTTCCCTACATATGTGTTTAAAGAGATACTTCCAAGTAGTTTAGGCATTACACTTTGGCTCACTGGAATAAGTACATCTATATTTAAAGCAAATATCTATCATTGTCTTCCCAAAATAAAGTTACTAATAGCAAAACCATTAGCCACTGTTAAAATCTTGACATGCAACACTGCAGCAGAGGTATTCCTTGAGACACTGCAGTTAAGTCTCAGGAGCTATGCTACTGGTGAGGAGTCATAGATCTGATTTCAACAGCAAAAAGCATAAAAGGCACCACTTCCAGACTGGACCAGCATTTGTTGGTGTAGATGAATAGAGGAGAGGATCGTATAAAAAGCTCATATTACACCTGGCAGGTCTTGGGTAGATCCTTAACATATGTCTCAGAATTTATCAACCATATCACACAACTTGTCCCCTAGAACTTAATTTCATTATTGAGCTAAGAAATTGTCCTTGTAATACAAAGTCTGTATCTCAATTGCATTCAGGCCAGAGTAAATGCAGCTGGGATATAAACTGTATGTAGGTGTTGTGCTTGCTTTTTTCAAGGGAAGGAGGTGAGGGTGGGTTACTCTGTGCATCACTTTTCTGTGCAGCTGTGGCTGTGCACTTCATAGACTGTCATGGATGACTATGATGAAGCTCATTTTTTAAATGACTCCAAAAGCTTTTTGTGCTGCAAAATAAAAGAAGGCTGAGAACAACTGTTGTACTGGACCCATGTCTTTCTGACCTCAATATTAGCTTTTTCTTCAGTTCTCCTGCAGGGTGACATCACCTAGCTCTCTCCAAGTACAGTCTGAGGGTAGCTCACTCCAAGGATGGATTCTAAATGACAGTGTTCCCATGACTGTATGCTGATTTGGCTTCCTGAAGTCCTCTGACACATCTCCAGAAAGCTTTGTACCCTCCTATCCCTTCATGCCAGATATCAGGGTGTGCAACACAAAGCCTCAGGTTCCTGCTCCAGGAGCTAGATTTTGGTGGGCTTCAACACCGCTTTCAACGTCTTAAAAAGTAAAATGGTTTCTGTTTAAGGAACACAGAGTATCAGAGGAGATCCAGGAGCAAGATGAAGAAGCAGCCTATTCTGGATGGAGCTAATCTTAGGCAGTGTGTCTCTTGACAGACAGACAGTATCCTCCACTTCTCTTATTCAACAGAATAAGAGAGCAAATACTCCCATATGTGAAAGTATTCTGGAAAGATCAACCCTGAAATTAATAGATTATAGGCAATGTCATTTACATTACAGCTATGGAAACAACTGTTAGCTTTAGGACTGATTTTCTTTAATTAATATTTCTTTTTGGAACATGTTTTTCATGTTAAAAACATTTAAAAAGTCCTTGAGAGTCTTTAGCATTCTTTGTTTTCCTGTTCTCACCCAAATCAGTGTCATGTTTATGAGTAGAGTTTCAGGTGCTGTTAATTCAGTTACCATGGATGACAAAAAAGGTGCTTTCTGCTAATTTGAAAGCATTTTACTGGAGAATTTGGCTAACCCTACTGATCCAGTAACTTCTTAGCTTTGAATCGCTTGAAACCATTTTCTTAAATCTGGCCATTAATATGTTAGTTTCTTCATGCAAGGGAGCCAAATGTTTATAGATATTTCAGATATAGTAGAGTACAATTTTTTAGATATTTTCAGTGGAAGAAGGCATTTGTCTGATATTTTCCTAATTTTTTATACTCAAGAGTGATCTCATGAACATGTTGTATTACTAAATTAAGCAAGTAAGAATTCAAAGCTTTTGTATTGGTCCCTGCATACTGAGTCAGCATATACTTTGAAACAGAAATTGATATATAAGGCCTCTCTATGGAGATCAGCTTTTTCAAATCTAGTCACTTCCCTAACACCTAAAACCCCCCACTTTTCAGAAACAGGCCCAAATGTCAAATACACATCAGATTTTTAGCATGATTCTATTAGTGGAAATGGAGGATACTCTCTTCATGCACTGCCCTTTTGACATAATGGATCCCTCCCCCACCTTGCCTTACATTTCCTTGCCTTGACATCCCATCAAATCACCTTGCCTGGTAAAGAGTCCCTCAACCAGTAATATTTTATCACTGTTATTGCCAGAAACTCTAACTTATATTCTTTTTAAAGTGTTTTATGTCAAAGACTGAGAAATGTATTGCAAGATATAGCCATTACTGTTATTATACTTTGCAATAACTAAGTTTTCAGCTCACTGTCTGACAGAAAAATATTTTAGGTTAAGCACAATGCTTATTAGTTCTACCAAAAAAAAAAACCAAAAAAAACCTACATTGTCTTTTTACAGTTTTTAATTTCTTTAAACTTTACTTTGCAGTAACTTATTGAAATCTCTTTACCAATATAAATATATGCCTTTATATATGCCAATATATATGCCATTACAAAAGACTCTTTATGCCATTTTGAGCTTTGTACTGAAATAGAAATCACGATATAGAAGTATTTCAAAAAAGGCTAGATGGTTAGATGTTTTATAAAATCATAATCCAAGAGTTAGGCCCATGAATAAGACTGGATGAATTTATAAGCTATAATATTTCACCACAAAATTAACTACTAAAACTTTAAATACTTAGATTTATTTTGTCAAAATATCTTGAATTCTTTTCATGATAAAACCTTAGCACAATGTTCTGTCTAGAAATCTATTTATTCTATTAAGAGAATTTTAGATAAAACTGAAATATTATACTTAACGTGGCTTTTTCTGAGTGAACAAACTTTCGTCTCCAAAAAGATATTTTTCTGCTTTTCTACACCCATATAATCTAAAGACCCATTTATACAGCTGTGTTCAAGCAGATGTGTTTCCAAACTGATTGTTTTAAAAAAGTGGTACTCCTTCATACCAAATTGTATACAAACAATTTATGTGTATACCGTAGTTTGTTGTAGTGTGTTTTTATATTTTGTAATACTTTGTAATACTTTGTAATAGATTTTTGTATTCCTTTAGTTTTCCTAAGTAGTTTACCCCAAACTGTACCCCTTCCCTATACCTGTGTTACCATTCTCCTGGTTGAGATCATCCC
This sequence comes from Urocynchramus pylzowi, assembly GCA_013397555.1. Taxonomy (NCBI): domain Eukaryota; kingdom Metazoa; phylum Chordata; class Aves; order Passeriformes; family Fringillidae; genus Urocynchramus; species Urocynchramus pylzowi. Next base: position 978,337 of record VZRH01000338.1, on the reverse strand, counting down.
CAAACCCCCCGCCCTGACCCTCTGTCAATCATTTAGTATCCCATCCTCTCTATCCAGAACCTTCGGCCCAATCCATCGTGTGATTAGCTGGAGGCCAAGAGTCAGCCCCCCAAGAAGTATCCTATACGTTGCCCAAAATGTCCATTCCTCTAGATTCCATCCCTTTAGCATCCCTATTGGTCAACAAATGTTATCTACTTTTTGTTTCCACCTCCCTTTAAATGTGTCCTTGGCATAGCTCCTGGGGCTCTGAGCAGGAGGCCCCCTGAGGTTACAGGAGTCCCTCGGGAGCTCCGAATAAACCTTGGAATTACCCCTGCTGAGAGTCGGCCTTTTTCTCTCCCACTGTCTCCAGTGTCTCTCCTGCTGCAAAGGCACTGGCCCAGCTGCCATCAGTACCCTGGGGGCACAGAGAGTGTCCCCCCTCTGAGTGTCCTCAGAGTGTCCCCCCGCTGTCGGACGCATCGGGGGAGCCCCCCCGGTGTCTGCCGAGCCGGGGCTGGCCGGGGGCCCTGAGAGGCTCGCAGGGAGACCAAAAGAAAGTAGTTGAATGTAAAAAAAAAAAAAAAAAAAAAAAAATTCTCCATATATATATAATTGAAGCAAACCTGTAAAATGCCACGTTGAGGAGGCGACTGCTGGAGCTAAAAGAAGAGTAAAACTCCGCAGCATTGCCACCTGCCTCAGCTGTACATAGTGAAGGGCCTAATCCTCTTTTTTGTAGACAAAATATGCACTTAAGAGTCAAAGAGCCTGGCCTGGTGGCAGGTTTTACTTCTACACTTACAGTTGTCATTAAATAGTGTAAAGCTGAGAAGCAATGATGAGCCAGAAGGTGAAAAAGCTATGAGAGTGCCCCAGGCACCCACTGGGAAGGTGACATAGTGTGGAAAGGGGATGACTGGGTAGAAGAAGGTGCAGGCAGAAGAGAAAGCCCCTGCTTCCAAAGAGCTGTATGTGGGCGCAAAGGCTGGCATGACAGCCACTGTCAGCATGGGAATGCCAGCCAGGAATCCCAGGTTCCCTCACCTGATGCATTTTCAAGGAACTGTAGCAAGATAATCATGTTCTGTCAGTTCCTCTCATTGTCTACATGAGAGGCCGACTGCCATTAAAATTCAATCTACTATTGTTGGAGTTTTGCCTCTGAAATGTGCAGGTGCTTTGCTTGTATCTTAACTGAAAGAGGCAATTTTTAGCATGCAGGAAATCAAGGTTTTCAAAATACCCCCACTTTAAATTTGCAGAAGACTATTCCTTGGCCAAAAAAAAAAAAAAAGAATACAAGGAAATTACCTTTGTCTACTATACACATGCTTAATTTTTTTTCTCTAGAAGCCTTTTCTTGTGAAAATGTGAATATTGGCACTTATGTGAATATTGGGAATCATCATCATCATCTATACCCATCAAAAGAAAATAAGACAATCTTATGACTTTTCTAAACCTTTGCTGGATTATGACCATGGAAGTAGAAAAAGGTCAAGAAAACAGAATTTATTCTATAGTGTGACACTATTACCAGCAGAATTCTGGCTTTAAGAACAGAGGCTTCCCTTTGAAGTCTCATGTTTGATGGGATTGTCCTTACTTTGTGTGTTCTCCTGTTCCCATTAACCCCTTCCCAAGGAGTGTGGGCAGGCAGGACTGTGCAGACCCATGGAAGCCAAAGCAGAGCTTTGCCCACGGGCACAAAGGGCTTGGCTTTCAGCCTGTGAAAAGCAAATAGAGAAGGCTGGTGAGAGGCAATGTGCCAAGGCATGGAGCAAATTTTGATGGAGTCAGGTTCAAGGTCTGCCCTTGGCTTTCTGGGTGAACCACTTTCCCTTTCTGGCTTCTGCTTACAGCAAACAGGGGCACTGCTGCCTATGAACGCTGTGCCAGAAGGATTTCAAACAAAAGGTTTGGGTTATTTTTCAAAATTGCCTCAGAGATTAAATAAAAATTGTTTAATGGGGTTTTTTTTAATTTTTATGAAGAACCACATGGATATCAATATATTAGAGAACATTAAGTAGCCCAGTGCAAATGCCTGGGCAGAGTAAAGAAGAGGAGGCAATTTGGTTCAGTCCTGTATTTTAAATAAATGATTCAACCAGCCAAGTATTCCAGCATTGTTTATTTTTATTTTGATCTTGCACTGAAAAAGAACTGTAGGGCTAACCCTGTTAAGTGTTTGTGGATATACATAGGAAAAAACATCAAGTGAATACCTTAGTTTAGGAGCTTTATGATTTCATAAAAAACTGTCCAATATGGTGAAAAATAGAGTTGAGAGACTTCACTCTATCCACCACCGCCTCTGTCTGTCACTAGTGTCTGTGGCTGTACTGGATGATAGCTGAGAACAAGCTCTGCTGTGAGCATGTGAAATCTTTTACATATATAATTCCCTAACCATATCTCCAGCTTGCAGTCATAACACATTTCACACAGTTTTCACAAAATTTTGCAACAATCATTATCTCTCTAAAACCCAAACTCATGGAATCACAGTGTTTCCAGTAAATGTCAGCTTTTGGTTGTACTTGTCATGAGCAATTTGTTACTTTCTGAGGTTTCTGAGCCTTTAAAAATTGTTTTGTGCCTAATGCTCAGGCTGGACAGACAGGAGACAATTAAATGGAGAAGCAACAGCCATTTGGGCACATATTTCCATGAGGATAGTGCTTCTTTGGGTACCTGGGCCAGGAGAAAAGGGGTTCAGAAGTCACCTGTGAGGTCCCCTCCTGGACTCAACTCTGCAGTTCCTGAGGCAGCCTCTCACACATTTTAGGGTAGCTCCCCAACATTTCCCCAGTTTTCAGAAGGTTAAGAACGGTGGGTTATGCCACTAGCATATATACACTAGCTTTTTCCCTTAATTTCTCTGTATGTTCAAATAAGAGAGCAAGAGGGTTCACAGTGGTCACAGCTGTAGCTGGAGAGCAGACATGTATGAAATCATCCCATCAAGATGATTTCAGAAGAATGATCATTCAGAAGAATGATACAGAGGTGAGACAGGAACACCAACCTCTACCCTCCTATGTGTCTTTTATTACATTAAAATGACCAGAGTAAAATTTGATAAACCAGTCAGGACCTTTGAGATTAACACACATTCTTGAGATCTTTAATTTTTGAAAATGAGTATTTAATTTCAGACTTGGCTTGGAAAAACTTCAAGGTTTATTAAGAAATGATTTGATTCACAGAAGAAGTAACTGGCCTATTGCTGCAATATCAGAGGGATTTATTCTGACCATATTTCATATATCACTGATTAGCAGTGCTGCTGTGTTGACAACGTAAGTTTTCGTATTTTTCTCATCTTCTTGCAATTATACTTTTTCATTTTGGTTACATAAAGTGGTCTGAAATATTTTGTGATTGGAATATTTTTTTACTTTGGTTATTTTCCTGAATTGATGGTGTTGGTAAGGGCTATAGCTTTTTGGGGTTTTATTTTTTTTTTTTTTTTTTT